>VZRW01001243.1:15477-45811 GCA_013398125.1 Aegotheles bennettii | reverse complement strand
AGGGTAGATTTAGGATGGATAGAAGGAAGAAGTTTTTCACCCTGAGGGTGCTGAAACACTGGCACAGGTTGCCCAGAGAGGTGGTGGATTCCCCATCCATGGAGACTTTCAAGGTCAGGCTGGATGAGGCCCTGAGCAACCTAGTCTATGGGAGGATGTCCTGGCTCATGGCAGGGGAGTTGGATTAGATGACCTTTAAACTCAAGCTATTCTGTGCTTCTGTGAAGTTACCAGATCCTTGTCTTAATACATGTATGTTCCAAACAAGCCTGAATGATGTGGTAAAGGCATTATGAAGACAAGCATGTTGTTGATCACATATTTTATCTGAACCTAGAATGCCAAGAAGTACATGGAATTAAAAGGGACTGATCTTTCAGGAATAGCTGTGGTGTATGTAAAGGTTTAGGCAACATGTAGCCATAAACAAAAAGATAGCCTGTGCAAGAAGAAAGCTGAAATCAAGATAATACCAATACTAAAAAGAGCTTTGTATGTATGCTGTAAAACCAGTGAAAGGTTGGCATGAATTAACAACAGTCAAACTAGTGAAAATTGAAAATATCATATCTGTATGGCAAACTTTTAAAGACAGAATTACTGCAGTTTCATGGAGAAGTCAATTGGGTTTCTACATCTGCCTTTTCTTTTGATACAATTTTATTCTAATCACTTGAAATGTTGGAAAGCTAAAAGCAACATTACACAGTTCTGGGAATATATGCACAAGATTTAACCTAGTTAAAAAACCATTCAAATAAAGAACTTCTTAGTTAAATCTGTAGGTTAATTAGTGTTATTCATCCATACACTTAAGGTTAATCATCAAATTACTTACAGACTGACAAATTTCTTACTTTTTTCTGCAACTATGAGCTAACAAACTCTGAATAATCTGTAAAAGCCCAACAAAATTATTATTCACCTCTAATTTCAGAATAATGAAAATAGTTGTTCAAATATAAGGGTTTTTTAAAAACTTACTGTAACAAAAAAAGTAACAGTATGGTATTACATGTTTTAACAAGCCATCATCTGGAATATTTTCAAGCAAAACAAAAGGAAGTGAGCTACTGCAAGTTATATGCATTCACAAACAATTGCATAAGTGGACAAAGCTTATACAAGTTAACAAGAGAAGTTTTCAGACTTATTCTACAAACTGCCCAGTCTAGCATCTGGCTCATTTCAGGGTATAAACCGACCAGCTTCTGTTTCTCTCATATAAGAGTCAGAAGCAACTGTATCTTACGCAGCCTTATGCAGCCTTTCCAGAGTTCAACATTGTCTCCTTGAACAGTCATGCAAAATACACTGAGACTCCCTGCTGGTAACACGTATATCCGCAGTCTGAGTTAATAAATTTACAAATAGCGTAATAACCACAAATTAGAATACATTACAGTCAAAACCTACTTATAGCATTTTTTTTAATGTAGAGCAAATTTTAATGCCATGAATAAATCACAATAAACCAATCATCTCTCAAACTATTTCTTTTCCAATAGCAATTCTAAGAGCCTTGATTTGAATTATGTTTTCCTTCAGGATTCTACTATAGGCTTAATCACCTAGAATCAAAAGAAACTGTTAAGTGCATACAGAAACTATCCTCAAGTAGGACTTTGAGTTATAGCAGGTTAACATAAAAAGAAATATGTATTTGAAATATTTTAAAAGCATTTATTTAAAACATATTTAAAGTGTGCCATTTTCTTTTGACTCCACAAGTCTACTTGCAAAGTTTGTTTTTTAACTTCTTTATGCATCATGAAAACTCTTGCTTTCAACATGCTTTCCTAACTCTAGTTTTAAACCATATGCAAGTGACAACCATTCAACTAGAGACAGACAATGCAAACACTACAGTAGTCATATCGAATAGACTCCACAATTTTTAAATAGTTTAAGAACTCAGAATATATAGACTGGAGTTTAACAGTATATTAACACTGCTCAGGTGCTCCCCTGTGTCCTATTCTCCTTCAATCTCAGACACTGCCATTCAGCATGCTTCAAGGAGCTTGACATACATGCTTCAGCTGTTAATTTCAGCAGTTTCCAAATTCATAGGTGATAAACTGAAAACCCTTACACCTTTTCTTGAAACCATCTCTAAAAACAGGCACTGGGGTTCAGTAAACCAGGTTTGTAGTACACAGAAGCTCTGCACACAGAAATTCTGACTGAGTGGAGAATTTTCTATTTAAGAGGTAATATTGCCTTGTTTTACTGTTCTGTGTGATATCCAAGAGACTAAAGCCAGCAAAACTGGAAGGTGTTCAACCTTCCTTCACGCTTACTAGAGGCAACACTGGTTCCATTCTCCTACATCCATACACTGAGGGCTGACCCTCCCAGGGGTCCCATTTTGGTATTCAGTGTTAGGTGTCCTTTTCCATGCCAGTTGTGGCAGTTCCTTTTTCAATATGAGGATTAAATCTCAACATCTAGAGATACAGATAGCACCACATTCCTTATTAAAAATTCCAGAGCTATCACTGTGATTCAAGTAATTTGATATTACATTAATGTCTAGTACAAACTTTAAAACAAAACTAACAGAAATCTACTGCAGATTTTCCAGACCTCATCTTCACTGTATACAAGAGCAGAAGTGCACTGTCAGGAAAAAAACAACTTTGAGATGAGTAGGTGTTTGATTTCACCTTTTTCTCTGATGTGAAATACTGTAAAGTTTTCCATTTCTACTCTTATGGATATAGATCTTCTTGGTAAAGTGTGAAGGAGTATGTTGATGACTGAATGCCAAATCACAACCATGTACAACGTCAGGAATATCTAAATTGCATACAGGCAGCTCTCCTGCCCTGTAGAAAGACTGATTCAGGACTGGGTCACTTTTAAAAAAAACAAAAAACAAAAACAAAAAACAACAACAACAAAAAAAACACACAAAAAAACCCACAACACAAAAACAAACAAACAATACCAACCACAAACCTTGATGAAACTTTCTTACCTGAAATCTCTATGTACTAATTGCCACGTAAAGATATACTGGCCTATGTCTCAACATCTTCCTCTAGAGCGAAGACCTTACCAACAGTTAACCTATTTGCCGGAAAACCACGCCAGCTCTACACATAAAACCACTGCAAAAGCATTATATCTTGAGAACAATCCACACACTACATTTGCAACAGTATTAAAGCATGAAATTCCGTCTTAATTATTAACTGTCACTGAAGAACATATAAAAAGATAAGAAACATCCAAGTAAATCTGACCATAGGTTCATTTAGCCCTGTATTCAGTCTTTGATCACAGCAATAACAACTCTGACCAAGTCCAGCCATTTTGATTTATTCCCTTCATTTCCCCTCACTATCCACAACTGTCACATAAGAGATGTTAGGATACCTATTGGATTTCCTATCTATTTGTGAGCCTTTCTAAATATGAATTTTTCTCATCCCTTTTTTAACGTGACTCCACAGTCTCCTGTGACATATTCCAGAATATATTTGGACAGCATCCAAAAAGAAGTATTACCGAGAGGGTTGTCAACACTGGAACAGGCTGTCTAGAGAGTTGATCAATGCCCCAAACCTGTCAGTGTTTAAAAGGCATTTGGACTACGCTCTTAATAACATGCATTTGGTCAGCCCTGAAGTGGTCAGGCAGTTGGATTTGATAACCATTGTAGGTCCCTTCAAACTGGAACTATCCTGTTCTATCCTAGTTTACAGCTCCAGTCTTAAGACGAATTACTGATTAAACTTTGGAGACTTTATAGTTTCTGTTATTATTAAATTTCACAGATGGAATACTGCCTTTAACATTTAAGTCCTGTGTTGCAAATTAAGCAATCCAAATTGTTTCTTTTCACATGACGTGTCCAAATCCTGGGAAGACCTGTCACTAGCATGAAACAAAATGAAATGGGCCTAAAATACTTTTCCTCTAATGTCAGCCATGTAGTCTTTCTGAAACTGCAATTATGCAGCCATTTATAGAAGTGTTTATCTGGATTTTATTTACTTGACCAGACCATTTCAATTCACAGTAATTCAAGGATCACTTTACTCTGAAGGTGATTGCATACTTGAAACATCAGTTCAAAAATGATTCATGATCTTGCTACTGACAGCTGCAGTAACTTTATTAATAAATGCAATTGCCACAGTGACATTTTGCAGTTTGATTCTAACCACAAAGATCAAGACTGAAGCCACAAAATAATTTCTAACAGTCTCTTTCACACTTGTCAAACAACATCCATCAATATTCGATTTCACTTCCCATAAAACTTGGAACTTCTAATTGAAATACTCTGTCTTTCCAGGAAATTCAGTTACACTTCAGTCTCTACACAGGAATTATTTTACTCTGAAGATATACTGGTAAAGTAAAATTTTGTACAGAAATTTTTCTAAATACATATTTAACCAACTACTCTCAAGAAATATCATTACAATTAATTTTAAATTACAAAACTAAAATAAGACAGACAAAATACATTCATCATCTAAAGCCAAAACAAAAATTTTGCTTGCAGATGTCCTCTAACATTGTCCTAAGCACTCGCTCAAGATTTAAAAGGATGATATTTAAAGCAAATTAGGTCATAGTATTAAAACACAAAAGCCAAACAGGTCTCTGAAAAACCCTGACAAAGACAGACCTCAGTACTCACCCATCATTAGAACATGTCAAAAATTCTTCCTTTATTTTTGGATGCCAACAGCCTGAATTGAGCATCGCTGTGTGACCCTAAGGAAATAAATACAGAAATCTTTACAAGGTTTTGTAGTATATCTTACAAGGTTTTACTAATTTTACTCCAAATCCTTCAAGTGAAATTACATGAAAGCTGCAGGCCAAATCAGACCTTTCTGACTACAGAAATGGCTGACTGACATCACAATGATTTAACAGTTTTTATGCATACTAATCCATTTCATGCTTGCTTGTTTTCATTTTCAAACTGTAAAAACCCTATAATTCTTTAATTTATATTCGTTCTTTCAGAAAATGGCATGGAATCATACTTTCTCTTTTTTTCTTGAGAGAACTGTAATGCAGAGAAAGGACGAAACTTTAGGCATCAATATGGTGTCATGCAAATTGTTCCAAGCTACACAAAAATAACAGGAATAAAAAGAATTACAGTGACACTCAGTGATATGATTAAATGTCAGATTACACTAGCCAAAGACCTTGTTGGATAAAAGTGAGGAAATAGAATTCAAGAGTCAAGCTGCATTTAACCTCAGGTGAGTTTTTCATAAAAGATTAGAAGTTGCAAACTGAGTAGTCAGCCCTGTTACTTTGGGATAGAAAAAAACAAAAGGTAAGGATTTTACCCAAAGTAAGCAATTGCCATTATGGTGACTATGAATATAAAATGTATTTGTCCAGTTGGCTTTACTTCTTTGAAGCACAGATACATGCTTACTGACTACATTCAAAGAGAAAGTTGGAAACTACTCATGCAACATTGGAATTACTTCAGTTTGCTTTAGGAACAAATATGGAGGGAAACAATGAAAAGTTAATGGGGCGATATAACTAATATTTTAGCATTTTGATTACTGGACCACAATACACAGGAATTCTGTAAGTTTACAAGTGAAAGAAAAACTGAATTATTTTTAAGTAAACAAGAACTAAAGCAGATGTTAGTATTTGATAGTTTTATATACATACCACTGTCCAAAAGAAATAGTCATCTGACAAGAGCAGCCTTAGGCAAAACAGTATTTAGCCTAGCTATTTGGCAATATACTTTACAAGTAATAAATAAATCAACTTTATCATCAGTTTGAGCAGTAGATTTTATCATTACTTTTTAGGCTTAAGCTATTTTAAAAACTGACCTGAATTTAAATCATGTCTGTAAACAGAATTCTTGTCTCATATAGTTTGTGGAAATACGAAGGCTAAGTGGTCAAAACCCAATCAACTGTTATTAAAATACTTCAAAACTACAAATCAGTCCTTCCCTATTTGCATTTTTAACTACCATTAAAAATGTTCCCATTGTTGCTTATTAGTTTTACACTCATGACATGCAAGGAACAACAATAACCTCCAACACCTGCCTTGCAAGAGAGAAACTGTATCAGCAAAAGAATAGAGGGTAGAAGCTAGAAAGACACTAGACCAGATTAATAGTTTCTAATTTTTTTTGTGGTTGGTTGGACAAGGGTATGGGGGAAACTGACAATTTTTGCAGGATACACTTCTGCTCCCAGACAGATTATAGACAACATCAGGTCAGGTCAGCCACAGCTCTCTCCAGCTGAGTCTTGAAATCTCCCATGAATGAAGGTCCCACGATTTCCAGCATGTAATAATACACAGGACTATTGCATCCAAAGACAGGGCTTTGCATTCCTCCTTACTGAACCATGTGAGGTTTCTTGTTAAAGCAAGAATACACTGTATTGTCAGTCTTCTGGCATTCAATTAATTTTTTACTTTACCTTTGTGTTTGTCATATCCACAATGTATTGGTCTCCTTTTATGCATTCCATTACCGGGAAGCCATCTCTGTCAAGAACTTTTGCCTGAGAGTTACCAGAGACAACAAGAATGACATCTCCTGTGCTGCTATACTGTAAAGATTTGATTTGGTGACTAAAAAAGAAAGAAAATGTTTCAATTAACTTCAGTTCCTGCAAGCCTACATAAAAAAAGTCAATGGTAAGAAAATGTGTTGCAGAAATAGGTGCAGAAATAGAATACCAAAAAGGTGGGAAAAAATAAATAAATCTGAGATTAATGGATTAAAGCTTTTTATTCCTCTGTGTATGTGCATGTCACATTTTCTTCTTCAACCACACAGCACATCAAACAATATTATTTACAAAGTTGGCACCTAAAATGTAATTTCTGGAAAACATTTAACTTTAATAATGCTCTTATAGCTCCAAGTGAGAAATAACAAGTGTCAGATTCAGCTCTTCAAGGCTGAAAATTCTTTTTCATCTTCTCAAAAGTAATGTGGATTTACAGTAATCTATAAATTACCATAAAAAGATGTTGTAGTCCTACATAAAACTCCACTGTATATTGTACACCAGGAAATTACTCATATGTCAGCATTCTTGCACCTTTTTCTACATTCAGGGCTACAGTTTCATCACAATCTTAGATAAAGTTAAATATAACATCAACCCTGGAAACATGACAGTAAATATCAATCTGCCTAGCCTACTGTGTCTTGGCTGACTGGTCACTTGCTGTAAATGTTTTCTTACATATAACTTCTATTGATTGAGAAAACCTGGAACAGAAATCACGGAATAATACCAAGACAACAAAAATTATTAACAGAAAGTGGGAAGATGGCTGATGAGTAAGAAGTCCATTTCCAGCTTCAGCATCTTCCCTCATCATTCTGCTTGAACAAAGTTCACTGCAGTTGCTACATCTGAAGTAGATACCCCTTGATCCCCTACACAGCTAAACTCCATTACAAGGATGGCAAAGAATCCAAAGCAGTCTATCCACTCCACACCTGCTGGAATTTATATCCTGGTACATTAACTGAATGTGCACAATAACATTACTTTATATAATGTTTCAGCCTTGCAGCTGAATTAACCCCGAATTAAGGACTGGAATACATTTGCCAGGCCAATTTGGATTCCCATAGCATCCAAAATGTCCTCAAAGGAGAATGTTCCTTTTGGTGAAGAACATAACCATGCACATTCAAATCCTAGAAACTTCAAAGAAACTACTTTTTAACACAACTTTACATCAGTAAAATTAACACTCAGATGATGAACAAAACTGGCTATACAACTTGTAACTTAATAATTTCACATCTTATATGGTAGTGACTTCACGACTGACTCAGCAGTAGCTATTATCTGTTAAATCTGTCTTCAAACTGTGAGATACTACACAAAACACATAAAACATTGTAATATATATATTTAAATTTCTGCATTGATCACAGCAATGTAAACTAAGCATAAGTTTCTCGTTCAAAAAATGCTTGGCAAAACAGATTACATTGTGATTCAAAAGCCAAAAATTGCTTCAAGCACCCCATTATGTAATACAAACTGTCAGCCAAATTGGCTGAAGTATTATAAACTCTGATTTTTAGTAGAAAGGAGACACTCAAATCTGGGAATTTCCGAAACAGATCACAGGCGATGTCTGAAAAAACATCCTGAGCCTCAAGAGCAAAAATGGATGCTTGCTTACAAGAAGGGAAAGAACGCCAGCCATAGTAAGCTCAGAGGAAACACTGAAAAAATCAAAAAGAAACCTACAAGGGAAACAGTATCTGAAGTCTAGAAAATTCTCTGCAGACAGCTGATAAACCTAGACTAAAGAACCCATCAGATTCTGCTTTAGAACTACAATCATATCTTAGGAATTAAAAAAAAAATCACCCAGTTATACTTGTGACCACTCTCACTGTAACACAATCTGTGCAAAACTCAAAATATTCCTGAGCCCCACCCGAGTACTGCATGCAGAATGAAGTACTTATCTTTCTCACACTCAGATGCTGAAATTGTCAAGAGAAATACCAAACATCTCCAAAGCACAGATTTATGTTTTGCACTTTTCATTGTTGAAATGCAGGAACCAAAAATAAATATTTAAAAACTACAGAAGATTATTCTTGGTTGAGGCATGCCTCGTGAATGAAAAAGATTTGGCCACTAGATATGATCAAACAGCTTGCCCAGAAGTAAAGTCTTATTTCTGAGAAAATCCACAATATGTAAAGGCCTACAGAGTCTTCTGAGAAAACTTTCTTTCAGGCACTGAAGTACTGAAATTATAACTATACACATTAATATTGTTAACACGTCACTATTAATAATCTGACCAATACCATCTAATTCCTTCCTTGTAGTTCTGTATCAGCATGTTTGAACAAACCTTGTTTTAATCTTAGATTTAGATTAAAGTTTCTTCTAACAAGGAAGAACACCAGAATTTACAGCACTTAGCACAAGAGGGACATAACTAACAATTCACCAAATCAGTCATGTGAAATAATTAGTCTGACAGAAAAGATTTACACAACCTTTATCTAAAGGAAAAAATCCAAACCTTTGTGACTGTGCAATACAACTTCTAAAATTATGTCCAAAAAGTGGTTCTATAAGCAGGGTATTTGCAAAGCCCCAGAAGTTACTGCTTTTCAGATGTTGATTGGAGTATGACCAAGAGTGAGGCTCTGCAGAGGTAGTTCTTAAAGAAAACATTTTTGGTTCTTATTAACGTTAAAGCAAAAAGTATCAGGGGAAACTTGGAAAAACAGTTCTCTTTAATAGCATTAATCCAAGTAATTTTGGTTTAAAGCTGCCAAATGCACATAGCACTCTTCTGCCAGGACCTGCAGAACAGAGCTACATACATGGGTAGAATCATAAAATACAAATAATTTCTACACATGCAACACAGCTTTGCCTTACCCTTGCCTTCACCTTTAACACTGAGGTGTGGTTTGAGGGTACTAGATTTTGTCAGGCTTTTTGGGTTTTTGTTGTTTTGGTTTTTTCCTTACATCTCAAATCCAAGGAGAAATTAACAGAGTAACCGGATATTATGCTAGAAAACAGAGCCTGGACAATATAGAATTGTTCTCAGGCTGTTATATTCTTACAATGAAATTACATTTATAGCTCCAGAACTGGATTTCTGCTAACACCTAAAGCTTCCATACAAGAATTCTTTGAAATTAACATCTGTGAATGCTAATAGTCCTTGCAATAAATTCCATAGTGAAAAATAATATAAGAATATATTTATACCTGGGCATAAGCTATATAATATTCCACACAGAGCTCACCAGCATGCCTCAGTGTCCGCACGAATGAACTTTTTCGAGTTTGAATTTTTCTACCAGACAAGAGCTATAGTTTCAGTTTTATGTTTACAAAAAGATACAGAAGGGGTATTTAAAACAAATGTTTTTAAAATCCCAAAATTAGTGCATAAGACTTGCAACACAAGTGAAATTCGTAAACTTTTCACCAGTCACTTCTATTTTTAATATTTTATATTTTTAGGTATTTCATTTACACTTCAATATACTCAAAACACAAGAATGTACATTTCACCAAGCCCATTAATATAAAAAATACTTATGAGATACTTATAACACGCTAAATGAACAGTGCCAGGGATAATAAGTATTTTAAGCTCATATTTTACCATCAGTTTTTGTGAAAAGGTGGTTAGAAATGTATTTGCAAGCATTTTCCTTGAAATGGGACATTAACGTACACTGTACTTGCAGTTTTCATATTGTATTTGTGTCTTATACCATTGTTACCAAGTATTGCTAAATCTGAATGCACTCTTCCGCTTAACTTGGAAATGCTTCAGTTAAAATAATCTCCTGCTGTGGGAGTAAAGAGTGTCAGCTTTTTCTTACTGCTCAGTTATGACAGAGGAGAGAAAAAATACCATTTATATCCTGCTAACTAATCATGTAAATGAAACTCTTGCCAGAAAAGTCTGAAGGTGATTTCACGTTTGGAGAATTTTATTTATTTATATATTTCAAAGCAGCATGTTTACTAAGCTACATTTTCAAACAAATGTGTTATCCGTTATTTTATTATAACAAGACAACCCTGTCAGAGATTAGAATTGCATAATGAATCAAAGAACACCTTTTATTTTTCTGATTTGTCACAGATTAGAACATCAGTAGAATCCCTACCTATTTTGCTCTTTTTCAGCCTAATAGCCCCAGCTATTTCTCATCTTTCATTATATAGATTCTTGGCACATCTATAATTAGTGATACACATTCTAACATTCCAAATTGAACAAAATTTCAGTTGCAGCTTTATAAGACAATAATGATTAAAAATAGACATTCTAAGGACTACTCACTGCACATAATTTCAATCCCTTTTTTAAGCGTACCAAAGTATTTTATAAAGTGCACCCCATTATTTAGACATCAGAAAGTATCTTGCTAGAACAATTGGGCTATTATTTTATGAATGTGTTTAACTGCAAATTTGCTGTACGTGAAACACACACTCCTTTTGAAGGAGTTCCATATTCCAGTTCTCTGGAATAACTAAATGAACTTGGTTCATGCACTTGCTAAATTCTCAGTGAACAGTATGAATAGTATGAAAATCACTCTTAAACTGCTTCCTTTATTTTTTTTAAATCTACAGAAAAATATATAGACAAATGTAAACAAATATAGCTTTAATTAATACATAGATTTTTTTCTTTAAACAAGACAACAGACTTATACTTTTTTCAATACACTCTGTGTAGCTATTTAATTATCAATGCAATGCAAAGAACCAGTGTTTCCAGAAACAGAAGATCTAATGAAAATTAGATACCACTCCACTCAGAAATGCTGGCAGCAACTACAGAGGCTCTCCACAAAGGGACAAATTGTTTAACTTTCCTTTCTTCTTAATTTTATATAAGCAGAGTATATGTGGAACTTGTATTGCAACTATGAAAGGCAACCTCTTTGAGAGGTTCATAATCTATAAGCTGATATGTTATTAACAATTTCATCTGCAAATTCACCTGTAGCTTTCTAAAGGGGAAAACATGCAGGTCATTGGGAAAAGCATGAAAAGACATAAGGAGACAAGTTCTTAGGTTCACATTCCATTTACCACAAAAAGTATAATAGGATACAAAAGCCTTTTAAGCAAAGCTATCTTAGAAGGCTTTTGTGCATTCAGAGCTTAACATAGGCACAATCTTAGGTGAAAAAGACAGTCTTCATACCTACCATTCACAAGGTTGAAGTGATCTAAAAGCCTGGAGAGAGGCATCCATTCCAGCAAAATCCCAAAATTTAACATCATAGTCATATCCACCAGTTATCAAACGAGCACCTGAAGGATCCAACCCCAAAGCAGAAACCTATACAGAAAAGAAAATAAATTAAAAAAACTAAGATCATTCAAGCTTTGTATTTTTTTCCTACAGTTCTTCAAGTGTCACTAAAATATAAAATACTACTGAAGTGAAGAAAGTAATTCAGTGTGCTAGTTTCTTCCTAAAATACATCAGCTGTATTTCATTTTTGAATTTTCACAACCATATATAATGTCTGAGTCTTTGGATAGGCTAGGGAAAGGGGTAGGGAGAATGGAAATGAAAATTACATAATCTGAATGTATTGAATGTAAAACTGAATGTATCTGACTGTAAAACTGAAAACAGCTGAGAAAAGTTATTTACAGTCTTTGCTTTCTAATAACCTCATCGCAGAATTTGGATATGTTTCATTACTATGAAGAAAACTGTACTCTAGACTTTTCTCATAAGTAAAACTATTTCTTGCAAAATAGTGAAATGGCATTTAACATCCACCAGTGTAAGATTTTTCCACTACTTTATTCAAGACAGTTAATGTGTGTATATGTTTCCTTAAATATCTCTTTGGAAAAAAAGTATAAACTTGATTTTATAAAAAAAAACAAAACAAAAAAACACAACCCACAAATTAAAAAAAAATACTATTTTAACTAAAAAAAAAGATAAAAAAACCTTACCAAACCCCATTTGTTTTGCATACAAAACTAACTGATTAAAACTAACTGACTAAAGCTAAGGAAAGAATGCTTAATGGTCCTTATTCCAATTTCTTATCTTCAAATCAAAGGTTGATTAAAGTGGGATTTCTAGTGAAAATTCTATTTCAATTGCTTATTTGAAGAACTTTATTACAGTAATGTTGAAATCGCCATATGGAGAAGCAAGTGTAACAGAAGGCATCTCATCGATTAAACGCCCTTTCATTGACCTTCAAAATCATTTCTTCTCTTTTCTCATTGGTGAAAATATTATTTCCTACAATGATTTCAAGTATTAATAAAAGACTAGCTAGACAATGTGCTAACTTAAACTGCAAATCAAGCAAAGAGATTAACTCTCCAAAATTAAGTCATCTACATGAAATAGTGTTGAAAAGCGATGTCAAAAACTGTAAAACGAGTATTTTTAGAATTACTCAAAATTACACCCAACCTGAAACGTTAAAATGACTGAAAAAGTTTTCAAGAGAAGATAAAACTCATTTGAAATTCATGCTTAGAATTTAGGTCCTAGAACACAAGTGCACCTCTATTAGGCATTTCAAGTTAGGCAGACTATGGGTAAAACCTAAACTTAAACCAGAGGATGACTTTTAACCATTGGACAAAAACCTGGGTTATCTATCCCACATATATAAAATAGATAATCATCAGATTCAGAAGCCCTTTCACAACAAGGAAGACAGTTTCCAACACTAGTAAATAATAATAATAATGAGTAAATAATAATAATAATGAGTAAATAATTTGTTGTTATTATTATAATTATTATCATTATTGTTATTGAAAATGCCTGGAAAGAGATTTGAAGAGATATATATACTGTGTTATGGTATGGAGACTTTAAACTTACGTAAAATGTCAAATAGTTTTCACACAAAACACTGTTTAAAAAATGAAATCTAGCATGAGATATTCCTCTTTCCATGCCCAGGTGAAAAAGTAACCTACAGAAAATAAACGTTTCAATAAAAACACCAGTTATTAATTGAATTTATTCTTTAAGATGGACTATTTGTTTTGCTAAAATTAAGGTTTCCCTATATGAAAGTGTATGGGCTTCTTTTAAGTTTTCTTTTTCTAGTTTAATGCAGAAAAGGTTCACTTAGGTATTCCTTTATCATTACTCATTTCTAGTAATCTTCTCATGCTGATATCTTCAAACATACAGTGCCATCATACAGCTAACAGTTTGAAAAAGTGCTTTCAAGAAAATCAAGATGCTGTAGAAACCATACTGCCGTTCACCAGACAACAGACTACTTTAATCTAATTGTCCTGCTTTGTTTTAGAGGCATTCACCTGCAGAAATCTTCTATTTTAGAAAAAGGCTAAAACTTCATTATTCTAAAGAGTGCAAAGGATCATCGGATGTCCTAAATCAGTGTCCCCCCAAAAATCTGATTTATAGAGTCACTAATATATTCAATATTTTTCTTTTCACTTGCCTGAATCAAATTTGTGCTATCTCTAAGAATGAATTAAAAATTCCACTTGGTGATCATGTCACTGAGATATATTTGATTTTTAAATGAAACAGATGCAACCTCTTTGGTGTTGAAAAAAAATGCCCCTTTTTACCATTTAAATGCAAATTCTGAACCCCATTTATTCACTCATGATTTCTAACATGTAGAAAAACTGGGCATCTACAGATTTATCATGCATTCAATTAACAGGCTCAAGTGTTCTGTTCTACAATAACTACCACAGGAAGCAGCAGCTGTGATACGAGATGTTAGAAAGTACACTGTTCATAATACCTCTGATTATGTATTCTTTCTCATACCCATCTATGTATCAAAAGTGTCAGGAGGGAAAAAAAATATTTTTTATATATATATATATATATATATATATATCCCTGAAGTTTCATTGGGAAGAGTAACTCCTATTACACTGCACAAAGAAGGCAACCGGGAAATTAATCAGGTTTCTGGAAAGACTCTCCAGCTTGGGAAATCTTTTCTGAGACTTTTCAGCTGCACAGGAATAGAGTCATCATCAAACCCATGTTCATTAGATTGAAGAGCTACAGATGGGATATGCAAGTTTAGCTGAAATACAGTACAATGTATGCACATAGTGAGAAGACTGTACTTCAAAACACTGGGGTGAAACACTCATATCAAGATACGATGTTGCTCCCATACTTATGTATGTGACATGGGTAAGTAGTTTCATTATTCTATAACAAATAAACCAAAAAGATAGTCCTTCTATAGAAGAGCTGGTTTTTTTCAGTATGTTTCATTCCCTGCATCCAGTCTAATCCATCAGTACTATATATACCCACATTGTAATTCACCTCTGCTCTAGGTGATGACAGCTGCATTCTCATGCAGTCAAAATACCTTAGAAGTCTTCCAAAATTGTAACTTCCACTTCACAAAACCTTTTCATTAGAAATAACATGAGTTCATGCTTTAAGAAGCCATCAAAAGATTTACTGGTTTAATAAAGAGAAAAATAATTCAAAAATTTTACATAATACAGTTTGTTAGGAAATGTGTTCAAGAAACATACTGCAGAAGCAATTACTGTCACACGTAAAATGGAAAACTGGTTTATACTAGTTCACTAGTATGCAAATCCTACTATGCATAGAAATCAGCATGCAAAGAAGTTACATGCACTGTGTGCATAAAAATTCACTCCACTTTTGTTTAGTGTAATACAATGCGTCTTTTACAGGTCTTAGAGTATTTTTCTGTTTTCATTTATAACACACATACGTCTTTCCTCTCCTCCTTCTACTTCTGTATGCCTGGCACTATAATAGTTAAATGGTTAAGTCATATCACCTCTCCGCACTCCAAGACAGCCCACAAAGTTTGATGCCAGATTAATGAATAGACACTACTGAAAATAACTATTTCTGAAAGCTTATAAAAAATATTATGATCTTTACTGTTAAGTTTAAACCCCCAAAAATGCACATCTTTTACTCGTATATAATTTGTTTAAATTTGATACATTAATAGATATTAAATAATTCTTTTAATTAATAAATTTATTCATGTTAAATTATTACATGTGCTGTTATATTTATTACATAAACATAAAATGAATCCACAAATTTTCTTAAAAATCGAATAAAGGAAAATGACACATTTCCTTACATTGTTTAAAACCTCATGAAAAAGTATTTTTCCCAAACAAGATTTTTCTTTTATTTTTCTTTCCTTTTTTTCCCCCCCTCCCCAACGAAATTGTCAGGAATGCCACAAGTGACAATTCTATTGAGTAGGTGACAGTGCTTTCACAGGTATATAACAATAATAAAAGAAATTCTAGTATTATTTTCTCATTGAAGCCCAAGTCATGGCCCAAAATGAAGAGGATAAACAGCAGCAGCATCTTCTTTAATGACCAAAGAATAATATGGGGAAAGGCTTTGGGAATAGATTCAGAGCTATTCATGGCCAGAAAATAAATTCTATTCTATAAAAGTAGGTCTTCAATCAATCAGCACATAAAAGCAGTTGAGTTTGAGTTGGAAGATGAGATAACCCAGAGATAGAAATACTGAGAACAAAGAAATGATAGTTTTAAGTCAAACAGTGGTTCTTTAAATAAAAGTGAAGGAGCAATATTGGAAGTGAAACCTAGAAACAATTTAGTCAAAGACAAGGAAGAGCAAAGTTACAAGAAATTGAGAACAGTGTATAAAAGGCACTTAAAGATTCGAGAAGAATGAAAAAGACCTGTACTCAGCTACAAAGAAGTCTTATGAACTTCAGTAATAACATTCTCTTTGAGATCTACAACCAAAGGAAGGTCTAGATTAGATCTATGTCTAGATTAGGAAGTTCTGGCCTAGAAGAGGAACTCTAACAATTGCAAAGAATATATTTGACAAGGAAAAACAATTAGCTTCTTGAACTTTAGCTGACAATAATTATTTGTTAACTTATTCCATAGACTGGCTCAGTTCTAGAAAAATAGGAAGTGTTGAAAATGTGTTATCGCTTACTGTTTTTGTTCCATGTTGGAGTGTAATTTCATGAGAATCTGGAATTTTCTTGACAGGGTTCTGGAAAACAAAAAGAAAATCCACCTTTGTAAAAATAGTGTTATGACAGAAAAAAACAAAACACTCAACCAAACAAAAAACCTATTACTGCAATATATATAAAGGTAAGAAATGTTTCCCTCGCACCAGCCATAACCCGAGGAGGAAGAAGCAGGGGGAAATCAGAAACAAGAGACCGAATCAAGATTTTTATTTTCATGGATATACCCTAAAAATATGAGGAATAATTTTTAAAAAATATTATATTATCTCAATAAAGAACAAAAACAGGAAAATATTCTCTTTGTTTCTTAATCACCAATATCTAACAATCTTTAATGGTGATTTATTCTATCTATCATTATCATGATGTCTTTTGAAATAAAATGACTCTATGTGGATAAAATTAATGAAAAAATCTAGAAATTCATTATAGGAGCTAAGTTATCTGTGTGGTTTATTAAGATCATGGACTCGCTTCCCACTTCTGCTTGTGCCATTAGCATGGGCCTTCACAATTGCCACTTCGACAGCAGCCAATACATAGTCAATGTAATTCAGTGAATTTAATTGAATAGCAACATACAGATCAAAAGCAAATACAGTTTAAAACATCGAACACATCATGCTAACATCTGTAACACAAATATGAAAAGTTAATTTAAACAGAAAAAAATGTACTAATAGTACTCAAGTAATAGCAAGGTCAAAGGTCATTTGAATCATTATTCTCAAAATGTTCATTTGTCTGATACCAATTAAGTTTCTTAAACCAGAAACATCCATCATTTCAATGCTCAGCAGCTTTGTTACAATTTTCTGTTGCCAAATTCGGATTTTAAAATAATTTTCAAGCACACTTTATATTATACGTAATAACTTTCCTTATCCATCTCTGCCAATTCCACCCCTTTTCTTCATGTTTGCAATAGAAAGTTTCTATGACATTAGGCTTATTTCCTCTATGTTAGTTTTATCCTGCACTTCTATCAGCTTTATTTTTCTGATAAAACTGAAACTTTTATTATCTTTGGTTTAGCCAAACCTACCTTTCTTCTAACTTTACTTCTTGCCACTAACATCAGCTTCAATTCCCAAAACTACTGCATAATTTCTTTCCCTTTTCAAACACACACATACATATATACACATGTATGTTTTCACATTCACAGCATATGCACATCTTTGATAGTCACAGATATTTATTGGGGAATTTGAGTATTAGTATGGAAATCATGTATGGAACTGAGCAAAAAATATTTATAGGACTGTGATCCATGCTGTCTGAAAAGGTAACGGTAAAGGTTTACAAATAGCTACACAAGACATTGTGAAAGGTATAGCCCACGTGGCATTCAGAAACTCTTCCACAGACTGGGTGGTTTACAAGTTGAGAAGCAGATGTAACTCAAAATTCCCAAGTGAACCTGTGATTAGGAATATGAGTTTATTGTTCAATTGACACTACAAAGCACCCAATAAAGGCATAATTATAATACAAATTAAGTTTTCTGTACCTCACTCTCATTTCCTGCACTATAAATTGCTATTTGATATTCTCAGGATGCAAAAAAACTGCTCAACAGCAGCTATATGTGCTTCCCATCCAAGCATATTCCATAAAAATGGAAGTGTGAAAAGGAAACAGACAGCTTCCAAGATTCATACTGCCATCACCCACAAAAAGAGATGTACTACTACTGTGAATCAAAGCTTTCAAAGAGATCACCCATTGCTGGAAGGAGAAACAGCATTTTGGTCATTCTCATCTTACTCACTGCAAGCTGCTTATTTTGTGTTCCAGTACACTTATTGGAATATTATAAAGGTTGCTCATTTCATATACCTCACCACAAAGGCAGGTATTGTATGCCAACATAATTTTGAGAGGGCATCTTAAGTACTTTAACAGTTCTTCCAATAATTAAAATAAAATATTAAATTATTAATAAAGAAAATGTGACAGAACAAACTTCTTTAATTTTAATCGCTAGCTCCTCCAGGTGACAATAATCAAATCCCTCTTTTAATGAGAAGAGTGAAGCACTCACATAAAACATTTTTACTTTAGAGTGCACTCATGTTGAACACTGGTTACTTATCTTTAAGAAAGAACAACAGACAGGAATACATTCTGTCACCTGATAAATCAAACAGCCTGAGCCTGAAAGTCAGACATTTGGTGAGTGCTAGTGGTGTTACGCTCTGCAGTGATCAAGGGATGCCTGACAGTGAAAGTAACCGTTTGGACTATTCAAAACAAAAAATTAAGATAACATCCAGGAACATATCTTGGCATAACATCCTCAAACCAGCCAAACATTTGCAAAAAAAAACAAAGTGGCTTATTCTATTTTAGTAACTATGAACTTCCTAAATTATTGAAAATGCTATAAATATCTCTTACCTACTACAACAAATGTCTATATGCACACACAAAAATTAGATGCAACTACCACTTTTCTAGTTATTACATTTTTCTAGTTATTACATTCCAAAGAACAAGGAATACAAACAAAGGAATACAAACAAGGAATACAACTTCACACTCTCAAAGGAAACTATAGTTTATACATTCTATGCTGATTTGAACATCGGGATCCCATATACACTGCAATATTACTGTAAGTCTGAAAAACTGAAAAGGAAACTTGCCCAAAATATACCTGCACTTCCAGGTCTTCTAGTTGTTGCCTGGATTTACATATAATGATCTTAGTATTTCACTAATGCTATTCTGGAAAATTTGTGTTGTAATTAAAACTAGATGAGATGAAATCTTTACAGGATTTGTTTGGGTTTTTTTTAATTTATATTTAATTATTTTATTTCTAAACCATATGAGGAAAAGACATGTTAAATTCCTCTCTCTCTTTCAGCAGAAACAAAGCAAAACCTTTTTGGTGTTCACCTGATATCACCTAGTATTTTTACAAAAATTCTCAATTCCCTGGCTTACGTAACAGTAATATAGAGTTCATCTGTGAAATACCGTACTTTAGGAGTTCAGAGTTTTCCTCAAAAATGAAAAGATTTAACTGTAAATAATCTCTGCAAAGGGACACTACAAGTCAGGAATCACATCTGCAGTTTGCTGTTACATTTTTTCAGAGAATTCCAACCCTAGCTGACTGTTAATCTCCTGTGCTTGCCAAAACTCTTCTATTCACTGCACCACTGTCCCTAAATACTGTGGATTTTTTCTTGCTCCTTTTGGGAGCTTCCTTATCCTCAAGCAGAAAATATTCCACCAGAAACCATACGTTGACTAGCTCGGAGTCTTCAAGATCTCTTGAGAAAAATCAAAGACAAAAATCAAAAAAATCAAATAAACCAATGATGCAGGTTATACCAAACAAATGAGAGAAAAGACACAAAAAGGAAAAATTCATTAAAATCCAGATTCGACATCCTACAAGACATCCTTCAATATCATTGGGATTGTGAATATGGGCAATAATAATCATTGGGACTTGGCAGAAGACAGAGGGATACAGAACGTGGGAAAAGAATAGGCTGGTATCTTTATGACAAATTAAACAAAAAGTTTAGGTCCTACAGAAATGATAAAAAAATTCAATGAACTGTATCAGATAGAGGAATTTACAGTTGTAAAATACTTCAACCTTTATGATCTGTTAGCCCCTCTAATAGATTAATCATCCAAATGTCATTTTAGAATCACTTTGGAACGACCATTAGATTATGTTCACATAGACTATGAAAACCAAAATGTATATTCCACAACTTATTCTGCTGATCTCACATACACAGTAACTGTGAACCGCACTTGGTGAAAAATAAATTAACCCAATAGAATCCAATCTCTCTCCCTCCTAAAAATACCCCTACAAGTTGGAATATAGGTCACACAGAATCACAGAATCTAAGGGGTTGGAAGGGACCTCGAAAGATCATCTAGTCCACCCCCCCTGCCAGAGCAGGGTCATCTAGAGTACATCACACAGGAACGCATCCAGGCGGGGTTTGAATGTCTCCAGCGAAGGAGACTCCACAACCTCTCTGGGCAGCCTGTTCCAGTGCTCTGGCACTCTCATAGTGAAAAAGTTTTTCCTGATATTTACATGGAACCTCCTATGCTCCAGTTTGCATCCATTGCCCCTTGTGCTATCATTAGTCATTACTGACAAAAGCTTGGCTCCATCATCCTGACACTCACCCTTCACATATTTGTAAACATGGATGAGGTCACCCCTCAGTCTCCTTTTCTCCAAGCTAAAGAGATCCAGCTCCCTCAGCCTCTCCTCATAAGGGAGATGTTCCATTCCCTTAATCATCTTAGTGGCTCTGCGCTGGACTCTCTCAAGCAGTTCCATGTCCTTCTTGAATTGTGGGGCCCAGAACTGGACACAATACTCCAGATGTGGCCTCACCAAGGCAGAATAGAGGGGGAGGAGAACCTCTCTTGACCTACTAACCACCCCCTTTCTAATGCACCCCAGGATGCCATTTGCCTTCTTGGCCACAAGGGCACATTGCTGGCTCATGGTCATTTTCGTGTCCACCAGGACTCCCAGGTCCCTTTCTCCTACACTGCTCTCCAGCAGGTCAGCCCCCAGCCTGTACTGGTGCATGGGGTTGTTCTTCCCCAGATGCAAAACTCTGCACTTGCTCTTGTTGAATTTCATTAAGTTTCTCCCCGCCCAACTCTCCAGCCTATCAAGGTCTCTTTGAATGGCAGCACAACCTTCTGGTGTGTCAGCCACTCCTCCCAGTTTAGTGTCATCAGCAAACTTGCTGAGGATACATTCTGTACCCTCATCCAGGTCGTTGATGAAGATATTGAACAACACCGGTCCCAGTACCGACCCCTGAGGGACTCCACTAGTCACAGTCCTCCAACTAGATTCTGTCCCATTGACTACAACTCTCTGACTTCTTCCCTTTAACCAGTTCTTGATCCACCTCACTACCTGAACCCCAAACCCATACTTTATTAGCTTATCTACGAGGATGCTGTGGGAGACAGTGTCAAATGCTTTGCTGAAATCGAGGTCCTCAAATGCCTCACCTTTTCATGGCCCAAGCAGAGAAGGGCAGAACTATGCATTTATGCCTTAAAATAACTCTACTGCTGTGTTTGTAGAGCTCTGTGTTTCACGAGATGTAAACTATCCTGTGTGAAAGACACTTGTAAGCTATAGGTAATCTTATACCCACCAGGCCCTTAAATGGGAACTTTTCTGGGCACTCACAAGACTACAATTTAACAGAGGAAACCACACAACTTTTTTCTCTGTGTTTGTAATTGTCTTCAGATTCCAGTATAGAAGATCTTGTCTTCCTTGGTGATCTCAAGATCATATGTTGCACTGAAAGAAAATATGACTTTCCTTTCCTGGATAGCTCCTGTATTCTTAGAGCTCTCCCAAAACACTGACTTGCTGGAGACTTGAAGAAACTTTTCATTTGTGAGAGCAGAGCTATGGTACAGCATGGAGAAAACACACCCAAAACTACAACTGTTTAAACGAAAGGTAAGCACTTCCCCTGTCTTGAGCAGGTTAAAGTTGGCTTGGCTACTACTTACTTGAAAAACCTTAAGTACTATACTAAAAAATTCCTTCTGCTGGAAGTATAAACTGATCAGTATCAGTATTTAAATGTAAAACATTCTGATCTTTTGGGTCTCTGGTTTAGTACAATTCACAAGGAAGATGCTGTCTGTTCATGAGCAGGAGTGAAGAGGAGGCAACAGCTACACTTTACAGAGATTTCTTTATTTCTGGTGAAACTGCAAGTTTCACAGAACAAATTTAACAGAGGTGGTCTGACACATATGATTGCTGCCTCATTAGAAGACAGATGGAATAACTGGATTCCTAACAGACAGCAGGAATAGCTGGTGGAAGCAAATGGTGATGAAAGTACCTTTATCTACTTAAGAAACTGCAGCAATTCAAAATCCCAAATGAAGGACTCCCTGCAGAAAACCATGTTCTAGTCATCCAAATCCCAGGCCTTCTGACAATTAAGAAAAAAGATCTTTCCAGTTGTAAGCATTTTGTTTAAATATATCATGTTCACGTTTTAAGTTTTTTTAAAGCCTCCTCTCTTTCCCTCCAAAATGCCTGTATTGCACGGAAAAATCAAATGCCACATGGCTGGGGAGTGAGCTAGGTGGAGCAGGAAAATTTAAATGCCTTTGAAAGGCTTTTAGTTTAGACTCCAGCATACAGTGCTGGAATCTTCTTCCTTGTGACCAGACAGTAACAGTTTTCCATATCTTTCATTCTTCTCCATCAGAGTTCAAAGTAATTAGTGTGATTAAAAAAGAGTAATCAAGAGTAACAGCAGTAGTTGAAAAGAGAAATGCAGTATCTCTTAATAAAAATGTTTATGTGCTAAATAATGTAACATACTGAAAGAAAAGGCTCTTAAAAGATTTTCAGTCTAAAACAAATGGACAGACAACTTACCAACAATCAGAACACAAAGGATGGCATTTCTGACATAGTAATTCCCAAAGCAGAGAGGTTCAACACTACGAGGTCTTCAATTTAGACAGATACCACAGAAAACCACTGAACTATGTAGATAAACTTTTTAGAATCTTTTTTTTTGTTTAAAAATTTTTTTAGAATCTTTTTCATCCTTCAATATCAAGCTTGAAACACTTTTAGAAGAAAGATAAAAGGGCATGGAGGGGAGTATTTCACAGACCTAGAAGAGTACGTGCCTCATGCCTCTTTTCAGACTAGAGAAATGTTTTCAGCTGTTAGGCACCCAGATGAATTTTCTATGACAGCAGTGAAAGCTGAAGACAGTAACAAGAGTTTAAATTCATTTTTTCTGTACTTTTTAAAACTCACTTTGCAAAACAGACATTGTTCTGTTCCACAAGTTATGCCTCACACACTTACTGAAACCATATCACTTGTAAAATGGGCAGATTTTCAAAGTTTTTTGTTATTTTCCTGCATAACTTAAACTGAAAATAAAGCTACACACTAAGGTTGTACAAGTGTACACTCAAGAGAAAGGTAGAGCATGCAAAACCGCAATGTGAAGGATGGGTAAGATGGTCTTTCACAGCAACAGAAAAACAGAAATGTTTTTGCGTTTATAGGAGTGGATTATCCACAAATTTGCACACAGAAGGAAGCATCCAGATTTGAAAGGATGTTTCAACAACTTTTAATTTCCTCTCTTTTAGGTGTTAAGAATTGACAGATGTATTCTGATGCAAACTTGCATATTACTAAACTCAATTTCACCCACATTCATGTAATCTGAGTTGCTGAATGCAATGCATCTCAACATGGAAAACACTTACTTTAGACTTCCTATACAGCCTTCACAAAAGAGATGGATAACCCTAGAAGAATCAGTACATCAAAAAAATGAGTCATTTAGAGACCTCTCCTCTTCATGAATTATTCAGGGAGTGCAAGGCAACTAAATTCCTAATATAGGTGCCTTGCTTAGGTTGGCTGAATCAGGGCCCATGTGCGTGTATTATCTAAAATTTTGGCCTGAAAAGCTGGAGAAAAAGGAAAATATTATGGAAAACAGGAGGATACATGCAGGCACTAGTATGAATCATCTTGGCTGGTATTCCCATGAAACACCAACAAAACCTGTTACTCATGGAAAAATGCAGATAAGTCCTAAATTCATGACAAATGCAGAAAAACTCCAAAAATAACAAAAATATTGTAAGGGCTCTACAAAATGCTATCTCTCTCAGTTATCCTTTAATTCAGGTAACACTCAAATCAGTACAAAACTTACGTCTTGAATTTTAAGTACAGGAAGACTAGTGAGAGGTTATTCTTTTATTTAATGAGCTAAAGTGCATTATTCCAGGGTGCATTCAAGAATTAAGGAGGTGCTTAAGTAGATGAACTTCCTTTCAAATGCCTACAGGAAGCAAATTTATTTATTCAATACAGAAACAGCACTGTGGCTAGCTTCT
The DNA here is from genome assembly GCA_013398125.1 of Aegotheles bennettii. NCBI lineage: Eukaryota > Metazoa > Chordata > Aves > Caprimulgiformes > Aegothelidae > Aegotheles > Aegotheles bennettii. Next base: position 21,315 of record VZRW01001243.1, on the reverse strand, counting down.
CTCAACATCATCTAATTCACAGCCTAATTAAATTTTTTCTTATGATCTAAACCAGAGTGTTTTGTCAGATTTAACTAGCAAGGGAAAAGACCTCAGATTAAATCTTCATTCCAACATGACTGCCTAAAAATAATAAATTTGTAATGTTATTATAGGTCAAATACAACATATTTTATTAGATGATGGGTCAAACGGTAATTCAGAGACTGTTCCCAGACACAACAGGTAACACAAATTAAATCTCCTCTTTCCTTTCATGCCACTTGCTAGCATGTCCCCTTCTGGAAAAACTCAATGGCTCAACAATTTAGAAAAAGTATTGCAATTAGTCTTAGCATAGTTTGCAAATATCTTTTTTATATATAAACATCATACTTCTAAAGTACAGCAAAAAGCCTGCTTGATCTGTCTCCTGGGAAATAGTTTTAGATAGATTTCAGAAGGTTACTATTTTTCACCTAGATTCTAAAATCTCATTCAGATAATTTCTAAATTTATAACAAGCCCTTGATTTATGAAATCATAGTTTATATTCATATTCATATTTATGACCTGGGAATTGTTCTCACTATGTATGCCAGAGGAATTCTCTTGGGCCTTTTCTAAAACAAGTTGTAATCAGTGAAAAAAAAAACCTGATTTAAATCTAAAATTACCTGCCGTCATTCAAGTCTGGGAGACTGATTTACTTGAGTGTTCTGGTGATATTTCAGATATATTATATTCTGCTTACATAATCACCTACCTATTTCATCTTTATCATCTCGATTTCAAATGCATATAAATACTTCACATTTGCTAAAACAGTATGCACAACTGCCAGATACCACCAAAAAGCACCCGTGTTCAGGCAAGACACAGTTTCACTACAGCAGTAAGATACACAAAATTACTACCACCTACCATATTAAGAATGAAAAAAATCACTAGCATTTTCAGTCAGACATATCCTTCATTAAGATTATTATTTAGAGCTGAACAGAGTATTTAGTTCTGACATAAAGGAATACTTCTATTCACTCTGAAACACTAAAATAGGTCACGTGACCATAGATTGCCTGACAATGAAAATAAACAAAATGAACATGCAACTACCATCTTTGCTCTGAAAGCTCTGTCCAGACTGGCAGGTAACCAAATAGCAGCTCAATTCTGAAACCAGAAAGGACAAATAATTGTGATCTTTCAACTCCTTAGAGTTTAAGTGACAAATGCTTAGTTTAGATGCAAACAGGCCTCACACATTCACGTATTCCATATCCAGTTTGGTAGGAACTTCTATATCACACAGATTCCATAGGGAATATGCCCTAAGAGACACACATGAAAGAATCCAAGAACACAACCAGATGAAGGACCAGTCTGAACATAACTTTCTTTAACGCACAACATTTTTCAGCTTACTAGTCAGTTCACTGAATTATTTATGTTAAACTTGCTCTAAAACATCCTTTATCTAAACAATACAGACACTTTATCATTATCACCTGTTGGCGTGAAGTTCTTTCACCATGAAAACCAATGTCACACTACGAATTTCAGAAGCAGTATTCTGCCTTTTTATAATTTATAATTAATTAGAACACTTTTGGATGTTTTTCAGTCATTAAAATATCTTTACTATTCTCCATGTTTACCTTATGTCTTAAAATTAAATTATTTATGAAGTATTACAGAATTTAGGAACCATATATTTACATTTTGGGGAAAAAAAGTCCTCCTCTATATATTTTAAAGGCCAGTGATACTATCAAGCCTTTGTAATTCATGCAGCAAAAGGCAATTTTAGTTACATGCACTTCTATGGAAATACATTAAAATAATCTATGCAGCAGAATAAGTATTACTGTTTCTTTTGCAAGTTCTGCAAGCAGTGTCATTAATTTTGGACTTGTCAAAACCTAAAAAGCCAAGCCAACCAATAGAAGTTCAATACTCAGCACTGCTGTCTAAAAGAGACATGGTGATTTATACAATTGAAATAAATTGCATTTTTCCTCTCATCAAAAAAGAGTCTGATGTTCACTTTAAGACTTCTGGTGATCATGTTAGCATAGAATTTCATAAGCATCAAGGCAATATGAAATAAGAACCTCTATACCAGTATAAAAGCAAACTCATTAGTGAGCAATCTCTTTTAAATTATACATGGCTTAATGACCAAAATTAAAACAATACACCACTGGTGTAGACCAATCCTTGACCTTTGACTCAGTGCAATTTATTTCATCGCTGCATACTCTAGTTTCCTCATCTGAAAAAGTTGAATAAATAATATCTATTATAAGGAATCTGCTACAAGGTTTTATTCAGAAATGTTGGTGAAGTTCTTCAAGTTCCTCTGGGATCCTGTTATTCTTAGCAAACACACTATAGTCAGCAAAACTAAACAATCACATCTCTAGAGAACTGTCCACAGACTGTACTTTTCAACAGTTCTCCAATTGTGATTGTAAAAAGGTGTTTACTCATACGTTTACTGCAGGATCTTGAGAGACACAAATTTATGCATACCATCCCACTTAGTGACAAATATTCCAGTTGTCTACAAACTTTCTAATTAATTAGGATAATGAATTAAAAATATGGGCAGGGGTGGGGGAGTCATCAGCCAGTCATGCAAAGATCTACAACCACAGGGTGAAGGTAGGGGGATGGGGGTTAAAAATTACAGCATGTCTAAGTTACTGCAGGAAGGAAGGACAATTTCCTATCTAGCTCTCACAGCTGGTTCCAATTCTATTACTGTTTCGATTACTAATTCTCCCATACCACCCATAAATTACCTTCAAAACATTAACATTTAAGCTGTCTTATGGCAGCACAATTTCATGTAATGTGACATGAGAATAAATTGCTAAGTGACTCTAACTTTGCATCTGGAAAGAGGAAAAGATACATCTATATTGTACACATGTGAGGTCCATGCTTGGAAGAAACACACCTTTCTCCATGCTTCACTCAGGTGTATTCTTTTAACCAAATCTTACATCAGAAGAAGGTAGTGCATTATGACCAGATAATGTATCTCTCATTGTCGGAACTGTTGTAATATCCAACGACACTGCAAATAATTTTCAAAATGTCCAGGGCAAATACTAAGTACTAGGTTTAAAAAAAAAATAAATAAATCAAATCACATCCAGTGTGAATCTCTTTTTAATCATAAATTCCATCATTTTTAAAAGTTGTGCCCAAGAATTCTAAAACATGCCTCTATTCTATGCACTTACAGTGTGTCTTACTATAGTATCTATAAATGTTAAGACCCCTCCAGCATACTGATCTCTATACACGTAATATAGTCTAAAAATTCCACACTATTACAATTAAACCTGAACAAGACACACAAATAAACAGAGCTGTTGATTTCTACATAGCAATTAAACAACTATTATTCAGTATTGCTCAGTTGTGGATTATATAGGAACAGAGTAATACCCAACACATTTTCCAGTGGAATGATGCCGGCAGGTCAAATCCAACACTTATTATAGTAATTCCTCAAGGAACCTACGGTATAAAACCATACAGAAGCAATGCTTTCACTTTTTAACCCAAACTAAGATAAAGATCCATTGTCTAGACAATACACACACTGTGTGCATGGAGAAAGAAGGCAGAAATTCAAGAACATCATACCTGACTGAAATCCCTCATTTCATAGACTTCTATCGACCTTATGTTAAGACCTCGTATATTTTTCTTACTCTGTAACTCTTAGAAAATGTAGAATACCAGATACATCCTGTAAGACCTTTCCTTAAATTATTCAATAGGCTTCTTGATCTTCTCCCTAAGGAGCTGCTGCATATACTCCATACTACACAAAGATTACTTGAATTACCAGAAAACTCTTCTTCCTTTTACAATCTAAAATTTAAGTTTGGATTATATGATTCAAATTAAGAAACTATTAATTGTGTACTTAATAACCTTGTTAATCTAGCTGAGACAGACTAATAGCAACACATACCTTCAACTTGGTCATAATAGACAGTTAACAATATATTTGTAATTCATACTTACATAGTACAAAGACAACAATTTTGAATCTTCAGATGAAGTGCTACAATTATTTTCTTTTGGAGTCAGGGAAGAAAAGCATAGTCCATAGATACAAGGAACTCCAGATTTCAGACCACCTATCTACTACATATCTGCTGTGAGATCTTTTAATAAAACAATTGCTTGTGTGCTTAAATGTCACATCCTAAAAGTGATAAAAGGTCCCATCTTGCAGGTGTGCTAGAATGATACACTAATATAACTCAGTAAGTTTGCATTAATTGCACCCTCAGTAAGTTTGCAGGTGACACCAAGTTGTGTGGGAGTGTTGATCTGCCCACGAGTAAGAATGTTTTACAGACAGATCTAGACAGGCTGAATCGATGGACTAAGGCCAATTGTATGAGGTTCAACAAGGCCAAGCACTGGGTCATGCAACGCTCCAGGCTTGGGAAAGAGTGGCTGGAGAGCTGTCCAGCAGAAAAGGACCTGGGGGTGTTGGTAGACAGCAGCTGAACATGAGCCAGCAGCGTGACCAGGTGGCCAAGAAGGCCAACGGCATCCTGGCCTGTATCAGCCATAGTGTGGCCAGCAGAACTAAGGAAGCGATCGTCCCCCCGTACTTGGCACTGGTGAGGCCACACCTCCAGTAGTGTGGTCAGTTTTGAACCCCTCGCTACACAAAGGACGTTGAGGCGCTGGAGAGTGCCCAGAGAAGGGCAACAAAGTTGGTGAAGGGTCTGGAACACAGGTCTGATGAGGAGTAGCTGAGGGAACTGGGGTTGTTTAGTTTGGAGAAAAGGAGGCTGAAGGGAAACCTTATCAGTCTCTACAACTGCCTGAAAGGAGGTCGGAGTGAGGTGGGGGTCAGTCTCTTCTCCCTACTAAGAAGTGATAAGACAAGAAGAAATGGCTTCAAGTTGTAACAGGGAAGGTTTAGATTGGATACTACAAAAAATTTCTTCAATGAGAGGGTTATCAAGCACTGGAACAGGCTGCCCAGGGAAGTGGTTGAATCACCATCCCTGGAGGTGTTTAAGAGACATGATGATGTGGTACTTAGGGACATGGTTTAGCAGTGAACTTGGTAGAGTTATGTTAATGGTTGGAGTTGATGATCTTAAAGGTTTTCCAACCAAAACAATTCTATGATTTTAATAAATATGATCAGTTTGTTCGTGCATTTGAGCTGCTCAGATTCTACCAGGCCAGAAAGCATTACTAATGCCTATTATTCATATAGAATCATAGAAGAGTTTGGTATGGAAGGGACGTTTAAAGATCTTCTAGTCCAACTCCCCTGCAGTGAGCAGGGACATCTTCAACTAGAAGAAGTTGCTCAGAGCCCCATCCAAACTGTCTTTCTTTTGCTGAGGACTCCAGAGCTGGGCACAATACTCAAGGTGGGGTACCATAAGAGCAGAGTAGAGGGGTAGAATCACCTCCCTCAACCTGCTGGTCACACTTCTGTTTATGCATCCCAGGATACGGTTGGCCTCCTGGGCTGTGAGCCCACATTGCCAGCTCATGTCCAGCTTTTTATCCACCAGTACCCCCAAGTTCTTCTCGACAGGGCTGCTCTCAATACCTTCAATACCTCAGGCTGTAGAGACTAGGGGTTGAATCAACCCACATGCAAGACCTTGCACTTGGCCTTGTTGAACCTCATGAGGTTCACATGGGCCCACGTCTCAAGCATGTCCAGGTCCCTCTGGATGGCATCCTTGTCCCTCAGATATGTCATACTTTAAGGTACCCCAAGTCCCTTACAATGTCATCTGCAAAAAAAAAAAAGTAAATACAAACAAACAGAACACATTAAGCAAAAAA
>VZRW01001243.1:0-15401 GCA_013398125.1 Aegotheles bennettii | reverse complement strand
TAAAAAAAAAAAAAAAAAAAAGAGCTCTGTGTATAATGCTTGTATTACAGGTGAAATCCTGCACTTGTCGAGAAAACAGATCTGTGGTATTTCCTATTTCCTGGTTGACTAATTGAAGTTACTACCAAATGCACAACTCCATAATTACTGATTCTATAAATAAGCAAGCTAAGAAAACCCTCCAGCAGTTCTTCCCCTGTAACAAGCAAGTGCTTAAACATACGTCCAACTTGCTGTTCTGTCAGAAGAGAAATGAAAATATAAAATAAGCCAAAAATCAGTGTGAGAGAAGCAGAGAGCGTATAAACACTTACTAGCTTTCCACAGGAAAAGTTAAAGTGGTGGGAAGGAACTTCTAAATAAAATAATCTGAGTCAAATGCTGAATAAAATTTTGCTCATATTTGTTCAAATTCTCTGCTACAGACATTTTCCAGACAGTTAGTAAGGAAGACAAAATAAAGATTCCCAGTTTTGCATAGTTTGCTTGGCTTGGGCAGAATTTAATTCCCATTTATGGAATTTTTCTGAAAGCCTGAATTCTTCATTTTAAGTTGACATCTGCTCTAGAGATGTGATCCATGAAGTGTACGGTTTAGTTCTGAAGCTAATGATATCTCACGTAACAGCTACTGCTGTCCCAGGCCTGACTGTTTCCCAGGCCTTTTGGCAATTTACATTTCACCCCTTGGGAGCCACACAAAGTGGGGAGTAGATAAGCTTACAAAACAAACTGTTTTGCCTTGAGTTTTGCAATGATATTCTGTTTACAGATAAAGTGTAAAGTACAGATCCCTTGAAGGCATTTTTCTTTATGTGCTTGCTTTTTGATTTTACCCTTGCCTTCTGTATCATACATTCAGATACTCTGGCTCCTCACTTCATCTGGCTACCACAGGTAACGTGCAGTGTGAGATAGCAAAAACTGGACCACAGAGTAGTGAATGAAGGCAGACTCCTGTCTTCCTGTTCCTCTCAATAGATCCTGCTAAACCTCTACAGACTGGGAGAATATCATCCGGGGACACTTTATTTAGGTGAAGTCTCCCTTCATAAATCAATTATTTCAGAAACCACTGTATAGGGCAATCTATTAAAATAGGAAAACCCTGATGCTGATAGGAACCCGTTCCTACCTGTGAAACCACTTGCCCTTGGGATTTCAGTGTAATACAAAAATAAGAAAACAGAAAGCAAAGAAATTCTGCTTTTAAAACACAATCCTCAGTTTGACACAAACGTACAAAAATCATTAAAGCCCACCATAAACTATTCATGCATTCTCAAATCCTCGCAGTCACTATGATACTGAACAATTTCTGTACACAGTGGAACACAGGTGAGGGAACAAGCCAGCAAGAGTGAGCAAATGCATATAAATAGATTTTTGCAGTTGGTTGTGAGTATCAAGAGCTTAGAAGTACCTATTAATACTGACAGGCAGAGGGTAGAGACACACTGCACCATCAAAATTTTGCACAATGAAGGGAGTGGGGGAGTTCTGGCTAAGACACTGGAATTTTTCATAAGCTTAAACATTTGCTCTGAGATGATCATTACTGTTCAATTGATAGGCTTATTTACGAACTTGCATTTAAAGAACTCAAATAACCTACGAACTATATTGTGAACTGTATGGAATTTAACCCAATCGATGAAAAACCTGAGATGACCTCCTTAGAACTTGTAATTGCAACAAGCTATGGTATGGTATGTTAAGCCTAACATTTACACAGTAAGCCTCTCTCATTGTAAAAGTGCCAAGCCGAGAGATTATTGTCAGTGTGTTTCACAGCTTCTCCTCCATGCCTTTTCAGCAAGAACATGGCACAGAGTGAAGTCAGGCAGTGTATTATCAGAGGCTGTCACAGTGTTTTAAAAAAAACCTATGAAATCTAAAGCTGGGTTGTTTTTTTTGATGAAAGATGAATTGTTACAGATTAAATATTATTTATTTTTCTTATTTCAAATACATTCTGTTCACACACATTCTGCAAATGTTCAGATTCTTGTATCAGCTTGTGGCCTGCAAGACACATTTTCTAACAATGAAAGCTTAAAAACACCAACAACCTTTCTTTTAGACCACCTGTGACTCAATGACTCCTGATTTATTTTTTTTTTTATCAACTAAAAGAATACGTACAAACAGCTTTGAACCAAAACCAGTTATTAGGAAGTTCTGCTGCTCAGTTTAGTTCTGAAAGTGAGCCAATCACATTAGTGGTTATGCAACCAGAGAAAACATAGCTTAAAGATACTTTCCTGCCAACATATAAATTAGGTTTAAAACGTTCCAAAAAGCAATTACATCATTAACTGCTATTCAAAAAAGGTGAATAAACAGGAAGTGCTGAAGTTGGCTCCAGAAAAAAATCTTCTCGCTATACTCGGAAAGCAGATAGATTTGATATACAGATAACTGCCAGAAGGAAACATGAAACTTTGCAATCCCACATTTTAATTATTGCTTTCTCTCCATACTTTTCGGAGTAATACTTAGAGTAATTTTAACTCTTCTTCTGACACCTCCCTCACTCACAAAAAGCAGAGAATCCACACTGTTTTCACCACACTGACTTGCTGTACTGTTAAGTGTTTTCTCATATTACTGATCCTTATTTGCCTAATTCACCTCTGTATCATTGAACTGCTGTGTATGACCCGTATTATAAGAGGTCTGTTATCCTAAATCTGACTGTATACAGTACTTCAAAATGTAGCTAGACACATATTTTTTTTCCTAATCAGCCAGAGCTGGGTAATTTCTCTGATATTCTGCCCCACACACAAACTTGGTTGCAGAGTCCATTATGAGGTTACTACCTCTATAGTTCCTACACTACAAGACAACTCTCAAGAGGTAAACTAATACAAATCGCATTAAACCACACAGAATTAAACTACAGCTGACAACTATTATTTTTTGACAGGATAGAGCTAGTTTTCATAACTATCATGTGATTTGGGCAGATGCTCATTTAAAATAGCATTATAAATAGCATAGTTATAGCTAATTTAGATTTAGAGACATTCATTTTACTCTGGGGAGTTAATATTTTTGCTGAAAATGCAGTGAATTAGTTGACTACTGCTCATTCTGCATTCTATATAGTATAGATCTGTCACAGAGAAAAAAAAAAAAACAAAACAAAAGCCCCAAAACAACTGCCTGCCCTCACCAAAGAAACTGCTAGATAAGGCAGCACTTAATCATAGAACAGAAGAACAACACTGAAGGACTCTGAAAAGAAAGACACTAAATTCCAAGTTAAAACAAGTTAAGTCATTAAAATAAGTCACCACCACATTGGCAGAAAAGATACCCACGTCAGAATTTTTAAGCTATTTTCTACTGAGCTACACTGTGAGGTCTTGTTTGGCATTGTTATTTCTAGGATTTAATTTTGGATGACACACATACTTCCATCCACTGTCACAAATTTATCACACACTTCTGTGTGACCCAGCATTTCTCTTCGTGTGCCTGCACACCCATGTAACATCATCTAAACTAGGCAGGGAAAAACTGAGGAAAAGTAAACATACAAAGAATATACAACTGATATAAAAAAGCAACTAGCATATGGGAGTTTACCTCTTTTCCACCACGTTAATATTTTCGCCAGGAAAAATTAATGCAGTTTAAAGCCAATTTCTTTTTTAATGGTCTTAAGGCACAGAATGCTCACCAAGACCAAGACTTAAAATTGTAGAACAAGGAGTGGTCTTCAAAATGATTCAGAGCTCCGTGTCACAGTGGTCTTGTAAAATTGCATAGGTATATGCGATTTGTAGACACTGAAGTTGATAAAGCTACTTATTTTTCCTTTTGAATTTACGTGCCTGATGCTTCTGGTACTCGATAGAAAAGGTAGTAATACAATTAATGTATTTAAAGAAGGAATGTCGATGAGATATACATTTATTCTTATATTTAAGACAACAAGAGCATTTACATAATGACATTCACTTTGCAAGAGGCATACACTGACTATTTGTACTAAAGATGATTTCAAATCTTGTAGCACTGAAATCCAGCTGATCCCTACAGATGTGGTTATAGCCTGATACATGAGTTTGCTTTCTTTGCAGAGAACAGCACATTCCAAGACATCCTAAGCAACAGTTTGGTCAGAAAAGGGCAGATAAATCCCTATAAATCCAGATGATGCAGGAAACTTGGAAGATCACAGACTTCAGAAACACCAATTGTTCTATGAGCTACGATTCTTCTCACCTCAATTTGTATTTTAAGTGAAGTCTAGCAAGTTCTTGATATATATAGAACTATGTTACATTCTATCTTCACTAAAACATTTTCAAGTGCCATAATTGTTGCCATTTAGATGTAGTTCAAAAGTTTAAGAATTAATCACCATTTTCCCCTTCTGCTTAGAATATTCCCAATATGAAGAATGAGAGTTCACCTCTTCCAAAGAATTGCAAATTCATCTTGAAATCTAATGCTAACATGATTTGCCTTTTCAATTGAACTGTCTGCATCAGCCATAACATTTCTGAATAGTTTATTTTTTGAAGGAAACCTGATCTTTTACTCCTAATTTGGGTCTTTCAGTCCTGTCAACCCAGTATTTTTACACAATTTGCTTTGTGCAAATGTGTAGAACAATCACAATACTTGCAAGCAAGACATTCACTTAACCTGCAGTAAATATAAAGGCAGGCTTCAAAGTAGGCCCAGAGATGAAGGCTCAGTAATGTGCAGAAAATGTCATCCATTTTTGGTAGTTGTCTTTTGGAGCCAATGACTAACAGCAAAATAAGCAAGCAATTTCTGCATATTCCAAGAAAACAGAAGTTTTTTATTATTTTCATTTCTGGTATTTCAAAGCAGGCATGAACTAGCACAGTTGTACACTGAGGAGTCAAGGAGGCTTTAAGTCCCCCTCCAATTAACTTTGATAATGAGAAAATGCTGAGTCATGGGACACAGCAGCAGAAACGTCCCACTTCCAGACCCCTTTTTACTGTGCTTGCATTTGTCCTGCCATGAGATTTTGTTTGCTCTGAAACTCCAATATTTACCACCTTAATTTGTTTTCAAGACCCAACAGCTAAACACTGAACATGGTGAGTAAATCTTAAGTCACCTAGTTAAACCTGGGAAAGGTTACCCTGTTCTGGCTCACATCCCTCTGCTTTCTAATATATCACTGGATAAGATGCAGTCTGTGGGCCTGATCCACTTTACATGTGATCAGTACCCAGTCACACGTACCACATTGTATACATACTTGATATCACAGAGACATTTTAACCAAAGGACAGATTTTTCCTTCTAAACAAGGAAAGGTCTAAAGAATAAAGTACTCCAATACACAAAAGCTACATGGTCAAATTCAATCAAAAGATCTTTCATACTTTGTTTAATAAATTGAAATAAAAGAAAAAGAAAATGGACACGGGAAGTGTCTTGAAAATTCAGCTCTATTTTCCCTCTCCTTTTAAAGATGTCAGCTGCTACATAAACCCTAAGTAACTTTTCCATCCTCCAACTAATCTTCCAAAGTTGACAATTCCATTTCTTAACAGAAGAGGAAAAAGAAAAAATCTGTATGTATTACATAAATATTTTAATTTTTTTGTTTCCCCCTTTAAATTAAAAAAAACCCAACAAATAATAATCCTATGGTTTGCCAGTACCACATGATAGGAAGAAAACAGCTAATTCACATAGTAGTGGTAGGCATTAATACAAAAAATATCATAAATCATAGGACATTGAAACTCTAATAAAGGTTCTCAGCTCGTTTTGATACCTGAATAAATCTATAGATACACACCATACAGTAAGTGATAGGGAAATACCTGTATTGTGCTATTTGTTAAGCACTTGACGTAAAAAAACAAGCCAAGCTTCCTAGCATTTCCATGCAAACAACTCTCACCTCAGTGAGAACTCTAGCTTTCGCTTTCATTCCACATATGACTTGAATTAATTAATTGACTATTTTAACTCTTCAAAACCAGTCTTTCCATGACAAAAGTTTGGATAAGGCACAGAAAAATAGGTTCTATTCCTAGTTTCTATAGCTCTTCCAGGATTTATTTCCTGCATTCATACTCATTATTATATGAAAGAAGACTGACAGGACCTCTGCACTGTAAAAGGGCCACCGTGACTGAGTCCAACCCTTATTTAAGGCTTTGTGTTTCACCACATGAGCATGTACACATGCTCACTGCAATGAATTCCACACATCTAAATAATTCCAACCAAAATCTTTACATACTACTATTTACTCTAAAAACTAGTTCCAAGCTAGAGGAACGGTAGCTAAAGAAGGCTACAGAAACTATGCAAGACATACAGAAGTCCCGGGAAGGCTGGTATGCATCTAAAATGTTTTCACTGCCCCCTAGTGAAATTTTGGGAAACGGAAAAAAAAGAAATACTGATGTTGGCTGGCAATATTTGGTTTAAGGCATATCAAAGAAATAGGAAAATAATGTAAGTCAAACATTGTCAGCACTTCATGTACACAAACTCAAACTTGTGTATCAGCTAGGTAACTCGTGTATAAACTGCAGTGCAGACACAACAGCAGAGAAGGAACAGCCTGCCCGCACCCCTGCAGTGTGCTCCCTTTGCAGCTAGCCTGTGCTGAGCAGTGCTGTCCCAAGCTGCCCAGAATACAGAGTGCTTGTTCTGGGAGTCCGTTACTGCTCTCACACAGACACACAGAAGACCACCTAGTTCCATGAGCTCCTATTTTCACCTTAAGAGCATACTTTGCTGTGAGATACATACATTTTTATTTACTAAACACTGGCAAGTTAATTAAACCTGGAAATAAAAATGCAAGCTGCAAATCACCTTGTTTCTCTTAGTATCAAACTATGTTTTGTCTGTATCTGTTGTCTTATCAACAGTATAAGAGCAAAGGTACCATGCTGGTAGTTCTACTGATTATGCATACACAGTCCCACTTACAAAATTGGAAACTCATGTCTGTAGTCCCACTGAAGTCAAAGTAAGTATCTATATGGAAAAGGATCTAATCCTCCAACCTTAAATGATGAACCTGATCTAGCTATTTATTAGCTATTTCCATTAAGCCCTATTTCAGAAAATTGAACAGAAAGATCCTTATCCTTACTGCAAAAAGGTCCAGTCTGGACAGATGTAAAACTGATAGTTTTCAAACTTAAACTAAAATACTTCTAGTATAATAAAGGAATAAATAGTTTACAAAAAACGTGCACTTACTGTAATCCAACTAAGAGCTTTAAACAAAAAAGCCTGAGGACTGGACCATCAAAGGGAATGGTTAATAAAAATTCATGACTGATTCTTCTTCAGTTCCTTTGGAGAATTTAATTCTTTTTATTTATGAAAGGACATCAGAAAAATTTCTTAATTCCCATAATATATGGTTACATGAATATTTATCAATCCTCAGTTACAACGATGCATCGAATAAACATTTATAAATAGTAAACAAGGTAACTCAGCAAAATACTATTCAAGATCCTAATCATTTGAAAATAATTCTATTGGGTATGAAAATATGAAAAAATACAAGCAGGACTAAAGGAAAGTTCAGTATGATTGTTGTGCAATCTGGACAGTGTTAGCATGAAGTATGTATAGTCCCTGTACACTGCTAAGTGCCCACCTGCAAATAAGAGATGCCATTGAAGCAGTTGTAAAACACGACATGTGGTAGTCTCACATTCATAAAAAAATCCAAAGCCATCTTTTAAACAAACAGCAGACATTCCAAGAGTCAACAAAATTGCTCTCCAAGGATACCACTGGAGCAGTTTGCAGTTCCAACAGTTTAACATAAATCATTTGTTAATCGAAAATCCTGTGAAGACTTGTTTTGGAAAGGAAACGTAACTGCATGTCACTTACGCTCTTCTTTCAAATATAGCCCTTCTAAATTATGTAATCATCCCTACCAGAAGTATTTCAAATACTTGTTACAATTCATTTTGTTTTTCTCTTCATTCAAGCAAGAGTTCTCTATATCTGTATTTCCTATTATTCTGTTTAGAGCATAAAAAACTTTTTCAAAAAGGTAACATTCACATGCCAGATGCAAACAAATCCAGCTATCTTCCATTTACGTATTCCACAGTGATACCAACAATGTTGAATACATTGTCAGTATTGCTGTTAGCTCCCTTTCCAAATTTAGATATATATTATGTATTCTAACACTGAAAGAAGCAACACGCTATTTGTGGTTCTTTATAAGAGTACATTGGAAATTTGTTGCAATTGACAACAAAAGTATCTGACTGTGTAAGCATTTTAGGTTTTCAAAGAATAAATTCATTTCAGCCTCTTCACCTCCAAAGATCTCAACTTCTAGTGGAGGTAAAGAAAGTAGTATTTAGGATCAGATGTTCATATTCCATTGCACAAGCAGAATTTCCTAACATTTCCAACTACATATACCTGTTAAATAATACTATGTTGAAAGTACTGTCTTGTGACCAAGATGCCCAAGTAGAATGTGTGCTTAGAAAGACTTAGAGTTTTTTTTTCTTAAGATGTAGGTCACAGAATTGTACAGCCTCAAGGTTATCCATGACTCAAACATACCTGACAGGGAAAAAAAAAAATCTACTGCCTCTCCAAGGACAGCAGAAGACATTAGCTTCTTCAAGATGATCTAGCTATAAAGAAACAAAGGGTCTCAGAAGAGATAAGCAGGAGGACCCCACGTTTCAAGTGTGGGAGCACTACAGTCACAGTATATATGGCCCAGAGATGAGGAACACTTCACATCACCCTGAGCAGTTCTCTTTCCAAATACAGAAGTGGTACCAGAAGCTCCTAAAGAAGCTTTCTACAGGTTCTATCAGGTTAGGCTGACCTGACAAAGGGTCTCAAAAGGAGCTGGCAAAGAGTAAAAACAGGACATAAGATGGTCTCTAAACTTTATTAAAAAGGGCAGTAATAACAATAATTACGTTCTATATCCCATTTTATTTAATACTACTGAAGTCACCTCTCTCTAATTTTTAAGTACCTGGAAGTCAACAAATATGTGCTTATTAATCTTCTCACAAAGTATTTCTAGAAATAAACTCATAGGACTAAGCATCTATCTGTAGAGGAAACATTCCAAATCTTCTGATATTCAGTCATATTACTAATTAATTAGAAGAGGTATCATGCTGCCAAAAAGGCATGGCATGATAATACAGCAGAGAAGTCTTGGCCTTATTATGCTCTGTGGAATTGATAAAGAGAGAACCTGTAAGTACATAAGTTTTCTCTGGGGACAAATGGTAATCACAAACTCTGGGATGTTAGATTGCCGAACAGAGGAGCAAATACCTTCAGCAAGCCTTTTTACAAAGGGCAAACATTGTCTAAGGGAATTACCCTGTTAGGTTCCTCTTGTACATTGTTCATACAATGTTATTGGTTTCTTATATTAAGCATTCCTTCCCTTCCAGCTTCTGACTGATTCTCTCACATTCTTACACTGAGCTTCGTTACAGAAAATTTAGGAGTTTCATTTTGTTTTCTTTTAATTTTTGTGAAGCTTGCAAATCCTTTCTAATTCACGTTTGAGATAATCTCTCATTCTTTGCAACACCAGTAACCATATCAATGATCCTGAATAAAAATTTCAGAATTTATTCCAAGTTTAATATGAAGAAAATAGATTTTTCTGATTTTTACAGCAGAAATACTGTCAAGACCTAAGAACATATTATGCACATATATGACAAAAGTATTTTCCTCCTGTTATATAGGAAGGTAACACAAAAGGAAATTGAAAGCAATGGTAATTGCTACCTAATTTTCATCAACATATCAATGACTAGAAGTAGTTCAAAAATAACGTCTCTTATCCTCAAACCCACACTTTCCTGTCTCTATTGCACACACAAAAATTGCTTTGTTCAGCTTACTTCATTTTTTCTTCTTTAGACAAGATGAAACATGATTGGGTAAATAAGATTCAGCAGTTACCAGGACAGACAATCCTCAGCCTAAATGTTGTACACTCCTTAGGACAACTAAAAATTCCCATAACATTTATCTATTTTTACAACATCATGATTTTCAGCCTGGTACCATAGCCAAATTCTAATTGAAGCAATTACAGCCTACTTACATTCTCCATCTAAATCAGCAGGAAATGGCTTTCTTCCACTCTGAACAAATGAGTATTACTGGTATATCCTGTTAAACCTCTGCAAAAATTTAGAAGTGTCTCAAAGCAATTCTGAAACTTGGAATACAGCTACACTATCATTTTGGAAATATGCCCAAATCAGAGTACGGCCTTGGAGAGCCCAAGGCTGTACTTGTTTCAGGGACATAATTACAAAATGATTAGTACCACTTTGGTACTGCAGGGAGAAATAGTTCCCCATTCCAGAGAAGAATCAACTGTAACTAAGCTCCAGACAGAACACAAAGCCTTGCAAATCCATCTGGCAAATTCTTCCAACAACCACCTCTATACTTGTTGCTTCAAGTGAGGGAAAGTGTCACCAGACACACTCCATTAAGTTGTGTTAAAGACCTCAGCTCAACTTCTAATAACACATAGAAGAGAACACTAATAAATACACACTGTCTTACTAGTGCATTTTAATAGGTGTCATCCATTAGCTTGGAAAATACTTATGTCCTAGATTTAAAGCTGTACCCACCAACTCTAACATGACTGCTTTAGCTATTCTCCTGTACCACAATAGCCAGATTTATTTTGATTGCACAAACAGATACACTCCCAATTCATCTTGCTAGGGAAAAAAAGCTGGCAAAGACTCTACTGTATCTTCCAACCTCAAAGTTTACCGCAAGAAACACTGCCCTTGTCAGGAATCTGCTCTCTGAAAAACAAGTAATTTTCTCTTTTAAAACATTCCTGCTTGGAAACAAAAAGTTTTTCTTCAAGTTTTCCAGAAAAGCATACTTTTTGGGATAGAAACAAAACCTGAAAAGCATCAGGCTATAGGAGATGATACTGCTTCCTCCCTTCCCCTCTCACCTTACAACCATGTGAAAAACTGGCACTGACAATCCAACCAGGTTTTTACATCATTTGGAGAAAAAGCACTACAGAAGAACGCTGATCACAGTTCAAATAGACCAGTCTTCTTCTCATTTTCCTCACTCCTCAAATTAACACAAGCATTTAATATAAAAAGGAAATCTATAATGAGAGGAAAATATCCAGGGGAATTGTTACCAGGTGTACCTATTGTCCTTAAAAATACTTGATACAGAAGCTTTCCTTACACTGTACAAATATTAGTACAAAACAAGCACTGTAAAATATTTGTATAAGTACTTACATGCCTATTGAGCCTTGTTAAGAATCATCACTTCTGACACAAATGGAGGTGGAATTATACCGAGTAAGTTGTTAGATCTAAATATTTATTTGTCAAACATAACTACTATCTGTATTAACACAGAATTTAATCAAACATCTAAAAATGCTTTGCAACAGCTACCACAAAGACTTGACTATACCAAATGAACTTACATAAATTCAGAGAAAGAAAGTAACTTAAGTCAGAATTCACATAGTTAATACAATATCTATGGCTTTCCTAAAAAAAAATATGTTCAGCTTGTATCATGTGTAAATGTAAATAACAGAAATGTATATTACTCAAAAATAATACTGATTCAAAACATTCAGCAATTAACTGCTGTTATTGATTTTCCTATAAAAACACCAATAAGTATGAAAAATTCCCATCAAAGATGATAACTATCAGCTACTCGCTTCCACCTGATGATTATTCAGTAAAATGCCCTGTATGAGCTGGGCAGTTCTGGGCCAACCCTAGACTAAAAGATGTTTACCTCATAGCAAGCAATTTGGACAAATGTCTCAACAGTCTCTCACGAGAAAGCAGAAACAACTGAATGAGCAATGGTGGAAAAAAATGTTCCTATAATAAAAAAACACATGCAATGTCAGGCTGGAGAGACAGTTGGCAAGCTATTATTATGTTGATGCATTTTATCTGTTACACAAAGTTCACAAGACTTCAGATTATAGAACTGCAACTGTTAAAGAAAAATTTGTTTCATTCAGGGTCAAAAATATAGATACTTGTGTTTCAAAGAAGTTACTTCAGCAGCAAAATATGGTAACAAAAGAGTCTCACAGTACATCTGGACACAAAACAATTATTCAATGGAGCTTTCCGTTTCTCCTTTCCCAGTTCTGCCCCCATGTGTACCAACCACAGCCTGATCTACAAGTAAGAAAAAGGAATCACAGAGTTCTCATAACAGCAACACCTGCCTTCCTTGGGGCTCACAGGATCACACTGTGATCACCAATCGATCAACAGGAAATCAGGAAAGCACAGCTGCTTCCTGATTCCCTTCACAGGAAAGAAAATAACTGCGTTCACAAGCAGCATTAAGGGGAGGCTCTAGACCCCAAAGGCCTCTGGCATCCACACTGACACAAAATCTTCCCAGTTATAAATTAACTGTTTAGACTGAAAACCCACAAGTCTCATATTTCTGCTGCTCTGCTTATTCTCAACCAAATCTATTGTAGACTGTTTTCTAACTATTGTCTTAAGTTCAGACAAACTTAAATCACACCAGTCTGCAAGTTACCTTTCTGTCTGAAAATTTTCATTGGGGTCTTTTAACTCTGGTTTCCAGTAACTCCAGGTTATTGAGCCAGTTGTGGCATTATTCAAATAGATACAAATAAATAAAAAAAATACCACAATCTTTCTAGAAATTAAAACAGACAACCAGCAAACTAAGTGGCTACTGAGAAAGACAGGTTGAAGTAAAATCAGTTGTTCTGGCACATTGTTTTTCCTTTGGCATTCAAGAAATGTTTACAGAACTAAAGGAAGAGTTTCACTAAATAGGATGCCCACTGCCCTTTGAAGAGAGATAAAAGAAAATACATCATATTCAGTGCTCAGAATTCTTAAACCTAACAGGCAGATAAGCAATTATATATAAATCTTTTTAAAATCCGTATCTCACTGGCACATGACAGACATCAAGCTAAAGAAAAAATCCAGTTGTTGGTTCCAAAATTAATTATACATATAATAGACTGCATTTTAGAGATTTCAATGCACAAAGCCCTGCTAAGGTGCAGCCATTTTTGACGGAAGACAATACAAAATAAGTACACAGCACAGTATAGCACAGAGGGATTAAAAAGAAAAACTTTCTATTACATTGCTGGTAATCCCCCTCCTCTCTCCATAAACTACCTCTACTACTAAAAGCCTTCTCTGTTCTGTGGAACATACATATTGCCTCCAAAAATACACCGTTTTAGCACTTAGGAGACACTACGCATTTTCCTGCAATTTATCAATTATTAAATAATACTCTTTTCCCACACTGCCATGCTACTTAAATGACTGCTCAGCATGTAGTTACTCTCTCTTACAAAACCTCATTTATTCCTTAAATAAGTCTGCTACAGCTTAGCTCTAATCTATAATTTGAAGATGCTTAGGTTTAGCAATCCATACAGCCCGCACTATGGAGACAGAAGAGATGATTATATCATAAACTGGAGCAGTACTATGTGTAGGACTCAACTCACATGAGCCTAATAAAATTACTCAGCAAAAGAGACGTCAAAGGCTTCCAGCATTCCACTGATGATGCAATAAAACAGATGTTGAATATTCAGTGTATTTCCTTTATAGATAACTTGATC
Source organism: Aegotheles bennettii (assembly GCA_013398125.1). Lineage (NCBI taxonomy): Eukaryota > Metazoa > Chordata > Aves > Caprimulgiformes > Aegothelidae > Aegotheles > Aegotheles bennettii. Next base: position 1,723 of record VZRW01001243.1, on the reverse strand, counting down.
GATGCGACGAATCTTTCCTTGATGCAACCAAATAATCTTACTAGCTCACTGCAAGTAGGCAAGACCACTGCCAGTACACTTAATTGAAAGGTATATATGTATTTTACTTCAGAATAGAATTACAGCAGGACAAATACATAATGGTTTTCAACTACTGCAGAAAGTGACATCTTTAACAGACCATGGAACCAGGGGAAAAGTTTTCCCTAACTTTAATCCAGTCTTGCAACAAAATTATAGTCAAACCACAAGCTACTTGTATCAATTCTCATTTGCAAAAAACACCCCAAGTAATTCCTGGCATGAGTTACAAGAAAAAATTAGGTATATGAGATGAACCACCATTATTGAGCCGATCTGGTAAGTGTGGTTTTAAAGGAAAATTCCCTTAAATTATTAGGAAGAACAATCTCAAGATACTCAGTTTAGAAATCAACTTACTTCCTTAAGACCCTTACACAAAGGCATTCCACAGAAACATAACTTCCTTTTCTCTTTTTCCCCTAAGAAAACCGATGCCTAAAGTTCTGATATCTTCAGATCTCTGTTGTTTTGGAAAATAAGTAAGGACATAACACAGAAACAAAGCAATGAACAATAAAGAAGTCTAGGTAGAAAATATCAGAATTAATAGCTACAAGAGATTTCTGATGCAAACTTTTGTGCAATACTTCAATAAAATATCAGCAGACATGAGGCTTAACCTTGGGTTTAGTTCCCAGGATATATAATATGATTTCAAGTTTAGTGTTGTATACACTGAAATACTTTGACCATCCTAGAAGACCTTTACTCTCCTAAAGATTGAAGATACCTGGCAGAACGTGGTTCCCAGGCCTGGCTGTCTCCCTCTGTTTGGATTCAATTATTCAGTGCTATAAGGCAGTTACAAGCTTCAGAAGTGCTGACAGCCGAGCAAGAGGTTGCTTTTTTTATGGGAGGAGAAATGAGGACAGATAGGGAGAGCTGTGATTTACAAGGGCACTCTGATGAGACCCCAAAGAAAGAATGAAACACCTGTGCAGACCAAGCACACATTTTTTGAGATTTACCACTTCCTAGTACACAGATGCACAAAGTTAGCAGCTATTAATATGTACTTTCAGAAGTTGTTTTTCTTTGTTATATATTGTGGTTGTTTTCAAAAATGACATGCATCTGGGTTCACCACAATCTTATCTACACACTAACACTCTGGATGATTCTGAAATAGGTTGAAAACTATTTAGTGACAAAATTGATAAAGACCAAACATTTCCTTCAGCATCAAAAAATGTAGATGCTTTTCAAGACTGGAGCTATTATTCTCATTATCTGCCACAGAGATTCATGTTTGACAGAATTTCTTGATAAAGCGCTGTATTTTAAGATTTTGCTCTGACTTGAAAATGTATGAACATGCAGACCTCAGATGGAAGAACAGATGAAAATTGGCAGAAAAGAAGTAGTGACTTCAATAGCCGTGATCCACAGCAACTAAAATCTGCTGAGCCTATGACACCCTCAGGAATACGGACTCACTCCACAAGTGCCATAACAGCTAAAAGTTAAAAGAATTCCTGATACACATCAATAGTAAGTTAGAAATTACCTTAAGGCTTACAAGACTCTCCAGGAAAGCTTGGAATTTACCCACAGTTGGTTCCCCAAGACAGAATAAGTCATGTGGTGGGGTACAGATAAGATCACAGGAGATATCACAGGACAACAAAAAGGGCTTCTT
>VZRW01001242.1:0-117480 GCA_013398125.1 Aegotheles bennettii | reverse complement strand
TTATTAGTAATAATAATAATAATGTTGATAAATAAAATAAATATTTTATCTATTAGTTTAGTGGTCTTACAGTAGCACAGATGTAGCTACCAGAGTCTCAGTAGTGTAGGCAGAATTAACTGCTGGTGTCACATAGAAATGTCAAAGCAATTAATCTGGAACGATGACCTAAGACAAAAACCTGGGAAAGTTGATCTGAGAGCTCTTGTTGCTGTTGGCACAGAGGGAATGGAGGGACAGTTAGTGGGAAGACCAGCTCCCAGAGAAAGAGCTGCCAGCTCCACTTCTCTTCTGCTCTTGATCTCTCTCAAAACAGCATCTCTGCAGAAAGTAACCAAATAGCTGGCTGTCATCTCTGGCAAAGTGATCAGTGAAACCATTGCCACCAACAAAACATCTGGCAACCCCTGACGTTATGTCTATGGGTTTTCTGTTTTACTCAGTCTGCTTTTTACCCCATTTTAATTGTGTGTGTGTGTATATATGTATAAAAATGCATGTATGTTTGTGTGCAAGATTATGAAAGCCATAATTCTTCCCTAAACATTTTGTGCTGCGTTGGAGGTGAGATCTTTATCATGCCTAGAGAGCTCCTCTGCTCCCAAGGCATCTTCAACCTCTTGCTGCAGATGGGGCTCTTTGCAACTTTGCAGGCAGCTCAGGTTCTCTGGCAGCATGAATGTATCTCAGCATGCACTGCAGCAGCCTGTGCCTGCTCAAGCAGAGGGCAGATGCTCTGAGACATGGACTCTGAAATCATTTGTGAAGTGTACCAACCCATTGCCATTACCTTGAAAGTCTCAGCTCCAAGCTAAACACCATGTTTGAAGCAAGCTCAGCTGGGAGCCCCACATCTAATACTGCACTGGAATCCTGATTTCCTTGCATAGATCCTCTGGACTTGGACTTAAATTTCAAGTGAAAAGTAAACATTGAGGAGAATTGAGCTTTCAAGGCACAAGTACACTTCAATACATTTACTTGTTGAGTTAGTTTAGAAGGCTTGATGCACGATGGTCTGCAGCTTTGGGAACAGGAGGTGATGCAGATAGGACTGAATTGCATCTTTAAGTGTGAAAAATAGATTCAAACAACTCCACATTTAAACAGCAGCCCATTTTCCAACACAACTGATTGAAAACAAAGCAAACTTAAGGTACCTTGCTGTCCTTTTGTCTCCCATCCTGTCCTATAGCCTCTATCAGGGACCCAGGGGCTGGCTCTGGTTAGTGGAGAGTCACTGAGCTGCAGTAGCAACCACATTCATGCCAGCTCCTCTCACTGCCCACCTCTGGTACCAAACAGGCAGCACCAAACCTTACCTCCTTATTCCAGACACAGTGTTGTCTTTGAGGATCCTTGTTGTTTTCTGTTCTCTGTGATTCTTTCCAGATTTGGTTGGTTTAAATGCCGAAATCTTCCACTTTTCAAAGAGACTTGGCAATAATCTGTGTAACTACTTTAGAGGGAATTCACAAGACCTTCAAACATGAGTAGAGACCCTGTAATATTGTGTTTAGCCAAGTATATCTCTGTTTTTCAGCCTGTCCAGAATATCTAATGTGAATTAAGCAACTGGCCCTATTCTTAATTGCTTTTCCTATAATCCTGGAAGGAATTATTTTAGTTCTTAAGTGTTTTCTTTTTTCAGATAGTGAGTACCACACCAATCTATTAAAACTCCTTATGTGAACTGCTGCCTAAATGTAGTTGTTGATCTGTCTCCCAGATGTAGTGTTTTCACTTGAATTTTTCAAAGCAGAGCCTGAGAGTGAAGGATGCAGCATTCAGTTTGGAGCTTTCCAAAGGAAGCCACCACATTTTGTATTTTCTCCAGCTTTTTAGGGAAGGAGGATTTGCAGGAAAACAGAGATCTCAAAAGAAGGTGCAGAGCCTGGGAGATTTCCCCCTCTTGGCTGATGAAGTCCCAGAGGAGATGTACGTGTAAGCAACTCCAGACCAGTGCTCAATGTGTTATCAAGCAGAACCTGTGAATTCTCAGACTTTGCAGCTATCAGAGGATATTAGTTTTCTGTGCAGAATTTAGTCTTTCAACACCCTGGTGTTTTTCTAAAATAGACCTTAATAAAAACAGGCCAGCTCACCTGGACCCCAAGGAGAACACTGAATCACACCGGGTTTAGGGCATTACCATTATGCCTTGATTCTTCTTTTGCGAATAATAAGAATTCCCATGTATCTAAAAATTCCCCGTTGATCCCTGATCTGCTCCAGAATTAACCCATCATCTGGTTTTGATTCCTCTGCTGCAGGATGCCCCGAGGGAAGCTTTGGCCCGAGCTGTGAGTACAGCTGTCAGTGCCAGAACGGAGCTGCCTGCGACCACGTGAGCGGAGCCTGTACTTGCACCGCAGGCTGGACAGGAACGTTTTGTGAAAGAGGTACCTGCACCCTCCAACCCCTTTCTGGTTTACACAGATGGGTTTTTTTTTTAATGCAGAGATCTGGTTTTACAATTTGCAGTACTTGATTTAAATAAACCATTGAACTTAATTGGGAGATGAGACTGAAATATGGGCTTCCATCCTAACTCGGCAAAGCATTTCAGCGGGTGCCTAGTGTTGGGCACATGTTTTAATGTGGTTAAAATTAGATACATACTTAAGACTCCTGCTATATCACATCTTTATGAAGACTCTCTTTTTAAGCAGAGTCCTACTATGTGAACACTGAGCAGAAAGATGCTTGTCCTGCCTTGCACTTGCTTGTTTCTAGTGCATCTCTGAAACGTTTTTGGAGAAAAACGTGGATCTGTGCATCTTCCTAAAGGAACTCTTTAAGAACAGATACACTTAACTTTAATAAATCAAACAGATCATCTTCTACCACCTGGTCATTTGGTAAGGTGTTGGAAAGATTGGACTGGATTCCTCAGAAACATTGTGACTCAGTGTGTGGCATCATCTCAGGAGGTGGCTGTCGTGCTGCATCGTTGTGCAGATCAAAAAAAATAGCCTTGACTGCAGCAGAAACAGCACATAGTCAGTTAGACATTATGAAAGTTGTTTAAGTGTAAATGGTTGAAGAGTCTACAAGTGATGATCATTAAACCACAGTTACAACTATTTTGCTTGGAAAGCAGCTTTGTCAGCCAGTCAGTTTACAAAGGAAGCGACGGCACTTGCAGGCAGCTGCTGCCCTCTGATGGAAAGGAAACTGCTCCACAGCCTTACCAGTAATTGCAGCAAAGCACTCAGCTGACTGGAGTTCAGCTATTACTTGTTTCCTTCTCATTCTTATCAGGAATTATTACACAAAATAAATACTCAGAGTTCTGCTGCAACGTGTACCTTGTAATTTATGATATCTCCTCTATGTCCTTCTTTAAAATTCTTTACTCAAAATCTGCTTTTGTAAGTCTATCCTTTTTTTTTTTAATTGGAGAAACAATGTGGTTTAACTGTGTTGTGGTATAAATCTGTTCATTCCAGCAGGAATCAAAATGGGGACAAAGAGGCTAAATATCCTTCACCAGAGTAGGTGTGAGGAATGTGGAGAAGCCTAGATGATGTCTATTGAGGAAAAAAAACACCCAAACAAGTCTCAGTTTCCAAATTACTCATGTTCATTATATTTATCTTTTTAAATTCCTGAAAGAAGACTGTGGAGGGGAGAGTAGAATTTAGCCCTTACCATTCGTGACCTTTCAGTTTCCATAAGACCCTGTTTTCTGTGTGTTTTCTCTCAAGCAGGCAGGTTGTTTGCTCTGAGCTGACCTTGTATTACCTTTCATATAGAAAGTTTCAGCCAAAATGGTTTGACTGCCTTCGAAAGATGAAGATGAAGGAGAACGTGTGGGTGGTTTGCCCTTGGTGGAACCTTCTTGGCACCTCTTCTCTGAGGAACTGTAGCAGTTCTGTTTTTAGGGACTTAGAGACTGGCAGAGTTTCCTTCTGGTGGGAATGTGCTTTTTGCCATCCTCTTGGCAACCCTCCCACATCAGCCAGGCTTAGTGCCTGGTAGTCAAGAATATAGAGATGGAGACCTGGGCTGGCTGAGTTGCCTCGGTCTTCTCACCTACTGCTGATGCTTCATCCCACAGCTGGGAAGAACTCTTCCATCATCACAGAAGTGTTGAAACTGAAACTTTTGCAGCCCTCTAAGCTTAAAGTCCTAGGAGAAGACAGTACCTTGCAAAAGCTAATATTAATATTAATATTATTAATATCACCCTGACACAATGAGCATATTTGAGCCAGCAGTCATTGCTTCTGGTGTTTTGCATTGTGGCAGCATGGGATCCCAATTCAAGCTGAAATTGCAGAAGTCCCAAAATTTACCTTTGGATTTTTGGGGATTGGTTTTATTGTTTCAGGTGGGAACAAAGCATGACTTCCTTTTCAGTAATTTGCTACCTTCATTTGGAGTAGGGTTTCATAGGTTTACGTGCAAGATGTAAGATGTCACTGCTGCAAGATGTCGCTTCAGTGGGCATTTCCAAGTTCTTTGTTTGCCACAGATGATTTCCATAATCTCTTATTATTTATTAGCATTGTTAATGTAATCTCAGCTCTTGCTAAGTCTCATCATTGGGCTTTTATAGTGTCTCTCTCTTTGTGGTGAAGTTAACCAGGCTTACCCAGCTTACTGTGCCTTTGTGGATGCACACCAGTGACTGTAGAAAGAGGATTTATGGCACTTTGGTCAAGCAAGCCTATTTTTATCCTTTTGAGCAGTCATGTTACCAGCTGAAGAAATAATGTGTGTTTCTTCACAAGGTCTTGCATTCCCAAAGGAAAGTGAATCAGTTTTGGTGGTTCACTGGGAGTGATGCTACTAGCAATGCTGCTAGATATCAGTCTGATCTGAGAGGAGAATGTTACATGCATGGGGACATGGTACCTGAGATACACGTGGAGTTCTGGCTCTTCCTGAACAGAAGCAGCAATTAATGCCTCTGCATTCCTGGGTTGTGCAAAGGCAGTGATCATAGCAAAAGGTGGCTTTGTAAGTCCTTTCTCTATCCTGTTAAAGCGTAGATAACATGAGTAGTGTTTTCTCCAGAAAAGATGTCTGCTGTGATCACCCACTGCTTCGGGGCTTTGGTTTTAGTGCACTTGCAGCTAAACAAGCAAACCAAAACAAGCCCCAGCCCCAAAGCCCAAGAACAATCTCTCTTGTAATAAATGGATAAATATATCAATGCTTACTTCAAATGAATGTAAACATCTGTTGTGCAGGAAGCCAGAGCCACGGGCTCCTGATGTCAGGCAGCCCAGCTACCCAGCCAGCAAACCTAAAAGGAACCAAGGTGGTGCCTGCATTCCCTGTCCCATGCTCGCAGCTCTGTTACAAGTGCACTGTGCCATGCCAAGCGAGCCAGGTCACCCTGCTCTGCTCCCATTTGGGAAGGCAATTGTTATAATTGATTTAATTCTGTGAAGTGCTGAGCATCTGCTGCTCTCCCTTTGAAGATTGCAGTTGTCTCCACTACACTGTAATTGTGTTTAATCTCGTTCCCTGCTGCTCTCTTGTATGTGTTGTGTGACCCAAGGCGTGTGTCCAGTTATGGGATCGGGCCAACAAAAGAATGATCCAATTTGCTGTTTGGTCTGACCAAATATCCCTAAATACCACAAAAATAGCCCTAAACTGGAGGCAACAGAAGTCTCAGACTTTTCCTACAGTATGTTTAGGAATTGTTGCATTAATAACAGCAACGTATGGCCCTTGTGAAGTACAGCACTCAGAGTTGGTGTCTGAACCGCTGTCGGAGTGGGCACTGCTGCAGGACAGGCTGAGTGTGCTTCATAAGATAGCCCAGGAAGATTTATGTTTTAATAAGATAAAAGGGACAAATAGATACCGTGCATGCCTAAGAATACCTGACAATGCTGTGTAGTCCCTGCATTAACCAAAGAGAAACTTTGTCAGCCTTCCAAGTCACCTCGGGTTAAGTAGAAGTCCTTTCTCGTATGCTGTGCCACATGTGCTACTGAAGCATAATAAATAAGGACATAAAGATTGAAACCACATGCTGGTATCTCTTCCTTACAACTTGATAGCAGCTCTCTCCCCAGTATGAGCTGAGCAGAGGCCGAGGGCTGCGTTGCAGTTTTCTGTGGGTATGAGGCACTTTTCTGAGCACATAGCATAGAAAGTGCTGTAAGCCTGGAATCTTTCGTATGCCAAAGAAGCAGCTGCAGGCTGGACAGGATGAAGGGAAGAGCAGCCTTGTGATTTTGAGTAGATGAAACAATCATGTGTAGTCACAAGCTGAGCAGGAGGCCTGAGAGCAGAGAAGTCAAATCAGGTATTGCAGTGTGTGATGCTCCTGCTGTTGGTGTCTGAGGGTGCAGGGTTGCCTCTGTCTGTGGATACTGAATTTCCCCTCCCATAGCCAAAACAGAGAGTGGCTCTGTCTGTTAGAAGACTGAATTTACATTTGCAGAAGAGGCAGAACAAGCAGACTGGGACAAAGAGCCTGGGCGTGAAGAAGAGGCAGGGAAAGAAAAGGGACAGAAAAGTCCAGCAGTGGAAGGTGGACATGGATAACGGTGTCATTCTGACCTGGTAGAGAGCTGTGACATTAGTGCAGGTGGTCGTTGGGTAATGCATGTGATGATGATTGCCATAGGACTCTATGGGAAGTCAGTCGTTCTGATCTCATGGTAGAAGTGTGTGAACTGGGTTTTAAATAGAAGTTTATGTTAATCAGAGAAGACAAAGAGCTAAGTTCTGCTGAATTATTGCTTATTTAATGAGCACTGTCACTCCTGAGACTGATTCAGGCATTCTGTGGGATGAATGACATACAATTACATAGCTACAGATTTATTATCATTTAGTATAACATAATTATGCACATACCTGTATAATCTAAGCACACACATATCTATATATGCAGGCAGGGAGGTTAAATTAAAGCTATATAGACAACATATTTCCTAATTTTATGGTTTTTTAAACTCTACATAGCAGCCTTAACATTCTTGGAATGCAGCATTTGGGGTGTGATGTGGCCCACTGACAGGCACCCATGGCTTATTTTAACTGGTGTCAGCACTGGTACGGATGTAAATTGGATCTATAGGGCTACTCTTCCTCACGTGTCCTAGATGTGGGGCCTGAGCTCCTTGAGCTCTCTGGAGCTGTTCTGCTACATTTAATTTGTCTTGGTTTTTTCTCCTGATTCTCTTTGCTTCTTTTTCATTCCAGCACTGAACTACAACAGTATGGCTTATGTTTGGTGTTAAAAAACCTTTAGAAAGGTGTCAGGACAGTGAATGGGAACATAAGTTTTGCATTTCAAAAGACAGGGAGATCAGCAGGGATGGCCCCTGGTCTTGTGTTATGTTGAATTAATTCCTTTTTCCTCTGGCCATTACAGAAACACGAGTATTGGCTTGTGCGACTCCAGATCCATTCTCTTTCCAGTTTTATGGCTTTTCATTATTCTCAGGCACAATTTTCTATGGATTGCTTGTGTAAAATGGGTCATGTTTTACTGAGACACATGGAGCAGAATTGTGCAGGCTTAAACTTTGAAGCAACTTTGGCTCTTAAACTTAGTTACAGAATGACTTTTTATACAAAGAAGAAACAAGAACTTGGCTAAAAAAGGATGTTTTCCATTTTCAGCTTGTCCAGATGGATTCTTTGGGCTTGACTGCCACCAGGTGTGCAAGTGCAAGAATGCTGCTGGCTGTGACCACGTCCTGGGAAGGTGCCACTGCCTGCCCGGCTGGCTGGGAGAGACCTGCGAGCAGCGTACGTACAGACCACACTCACCATCCCTGTTCCCAAACCCTTCCAGCACTAGCACGGGGTTCTTCTGGGAATGTAGGATGACCTAGCAGGGTACAATTTTAGATAGGTCACATTCCTTTCCAAAGATGCCAAAAAAGGGAACGATTTTTGGTAGCTGTGTAAATATTCAACTTCATTTTTTCAACTGCTGTTGGCAGTTGTCAAACATTATAAGCATCAGGTTTAAAATAGCAGAGCTGTCCCCTACTATGTGGTGAATCTCTGCTTTTTATTTTCGTGCAACATTAAGAGATGAAATGTTGTATCTCTGTTTCTGGTGTATCTCAGCTAATTATCAATTATAAAGTGGCAGATGACAAATGTGCAAAGGTGAAAAATCAGAGCTGGGACTGTGTTGTTATTTGAACATGAGAAAACGTTTTTTTTACTAATTCTTAGAAAAACATTTTAAAGAAAAGTAAACTTCCTAGATTTTCAGAAGTATGGGTTATCCCACAATCTTTGAGCTGTTAAGGGTTATTTGTGTTTGTGCATGTGCATATATTAAAATTGATTCTTCTGAGAAATTGTTCACTCAATTTCATGTGAAATTAAATTATTTTCTTTAGCTACATGGCATTAGATATGAAGATTACTTTTGCAAAATTTAGCAAATAAGTTTTCTTTTAAGATTTTTCAGGTTTTAGCTTCTTAACTTGCTCGTTTTGCCTTAGGATGATGTCAGGATCTATACTTCCTTTTGAAAATCTGACTGCTGTCTGCAGCACTGGGGTCTAGAGCTGAGGTCCAAAGCAGCAGTGTACAAGGAGCTGACTTTTGTTGGCAGTGAGCACTTTCCTAAGACTTTTTTAATCCACAGGTTGCAGATTTCTGCAATAGAAAATCAGTTTCATTTAGAAAATAGAGAGAAAGGGTACTCGTATTGAAACAATCATCTTTCCTAGACGTGCACAATTAGCCTGGTTTGAGGGCTCCACTTGCTCTTGATGAAATATTTCTGTTGTTTGCCTCTCACCATACAGTCTGTCTTCTGAAAGGGCTTTACTGCAAAGTCCCCTGCTATTTTGATTTACCAGAGGGTCAATGCTGCTGAATCTTTTCACTTTTTAGATATTTCTGCAAATACCCCACAGTTTGAGTCCTTTTTGCCTCCTTGTGGCACTGCCCTTATAGGGCACACTTGGCTCTACATCTCTCACTGGTGGTGGTAAATACCCTTGTGGATGTAGGTTAATGAGCTGACCATGAAACAAATGCAGAACCAGAGCTGTACAGCCATACCACAGAGCAGAAAAGCTGCTGCTGAACAGGTATGATGTTTGCTTCTTGGTCACAGTCTGCTTTTGCTGTCCTTCAGCCAATCTGTGTCATTAGCAATGTCATTAGCACCTTGGCCCTTCCCCACTCTTTAGACTGTATTAGAGATGGGAAGTTTGTTCCTATATATTTCATTAAATCCAATTAAGAAATGGAGCTCTTTGTTAATGGCCTTCTGTGCCCCCCTCTACTTGCAGGAGAAACTATTTATTCTCTTGCACAGCAGCCATTAGAGCTTTATGCCAAGTTGATTTATTCCTCATGCTGGTGAAGATGCCAAAGCCTCCAAGGCCTCTTTTGCCTGTAAGTAAAAGATCAAGTTCAGTTAACGGTGTGAAGAGCAGCCTCTTCTCTTGGCTAAATGATGAATCTTCATTTTGATTTCAAGACTGGGCCTTGGCCACACCACTCCAAAGCTGCGCAGAGTAAGGCGACCACAAGTCAAAGACACCAGCTCCCAGCTCCCCATCCTTGTTGGATGTTTAATATTCACCTTGCCAGTTCCCAGGACTCATGAGTTCTAGCAGCTGGAAGGACAGCACTCGTGCTCAAGTAATCAGATTGCAGGCAGTGTGCTGGAGGATATTGAGGAATAATTTTGATATCATGGGATTTGAATTGATCTTAAGCCAGCCATGCAGTGCATTTTATACACTGCTATCTAATTATGGGTGATAGGGACAGTAATGCCTTTTGTTGAAGCTGCCTAACATTTTCCATTACAAAACTGCGTTTTTCAGTTGTTTGTCAATGAATTATATTAATCTGGGATGAAATCTGCCAAGCAAGCTCTGTCTCAGCTTAAGTTTGTGTTTGGTGATTTTTTTATTTTGGGGTGGTTTTTTTGAGCGTCTGCCTAAGATATTTTAGGTTTGCTAGAGGGTGGTTTAGGAAAGTTGTATTGCCTGTGTTGAAAATAAATTAAACTGTTTCATCGAGTGTCATGATGCCTTGGTGATATAGAAGAGAGAACTTGACATTTGGCATCTCTTTGTGCCAGAGATGTAACCTTCCTTTGTGTATACAAGCTTGTCTGAAGTTTGCAGTTTCCAAAACCAAACAAAACCACAAAAAAATTATTCTGTGTTGTGTATGGGCTGTAGGAGCTGAACAAAGTTCAGCATCTGCATTTTGCCCTGATTCTATTAGTACTAAAACCACCTCTTTCTGGTGCTGTTGAGGCTCCTCAGGATCTTCACAGAAGCGGTTCCTTGTGGTAAAAAGAGACCACAGTGGTTTGCAAAATAAGCAAGTTTGGAAAAATCAGCTCTGCCAGAGTCTCAGCTGATAACCAGAGGTTTGACATTTCAGTGTGTGAGCACTTGAGTTTGCAAATTCCCTGTTCCTTTAAAGCTGAAACTTCATTTTGGGGAGAATAGTCTGTGGGAGCTGGATGAAATCAAAGCTGCTGGGCATCCTATCAAGTCTTAGTCCCCATCGTTTCCCTGCACTCCCCAATATTTTTGATGGCTGTTGACTTCCAGTCTGAATGTTCTGGTCTCCAGTTTGATGTGTGCCTTACTCTACGTGCAAAAAGGTATTTTAAAGACTGCAAGTGAATAACCCCTCCTCTTACAGAGGAAAGGCACCGAGAGGAAAATTTTGAAGCAGGAAGAAGTGTAATAATTTAAAGCTTTCTATTGCTTCATGAAGAAAGGAGAAAAGTCCCACGGTTATTTATACGTTCAATAGTGGAACTTCATAAAATAGCTTCAATATTTCACTTCTAATCTTATTTCCCGAAAAAGTACTTTGATAATCAGGATTGTCCCACAGAGAAGCTAAAGAAAGTTTTTATCCACCCAGTAGAACAGTAAAAATTTTCTTCTTAAAAATTTTCTGCTTTCTTACCAGAATTTTCACTGGAAAACTCTTTTGTCTTCTCGGTAAGCATAACAAGAGCTTTGCACGCCTACTCCAGAAACCTCACATGAACCACTAGTAACCAGTCAGGGGAGCTGGTTATGAGCTGGTTTTTCCTTTGGCTTGGTTATGATATCGTTCTGGTCTGTATTGTGGAAATATTTAGTTCTGCTCCCAAAACTGAGCCAGAGCGCTGTAGGATGGGCTGAACCTTTAACTTGGCAACCAAGCCTCATTTGCAGAACAAACTTTTGACTGTGGTCGAGCTGAGCTCCTGCACTTTCTTGTGGTTTCAATGTGGATAGGGTCCAAGCGATGACAAAAATGAACGCTGTTGAAAAGTCTTGGGGAGAAATGGTGTCTGTGAGAACCGTGTTGGGAAGCTGGAAGTCCTCAGATGGGAAGAAAACGGCTGAGAATGGATCAGATGCTGTCAACCAAGTTCACCCCCGAGGTCGAGATGGCTTCATTCCTCCCTTTGGCCCCCAGGGGACGTTCCTCCCACAGCACTGTATCTTGTTCTGCACACTGACACTCTCAAAGGCATAGAGGTGTTAGTGAAAAGTCATCGTTTGGACCTGATCCTGGGAGATGTCACATTCGGTGAGTGCAGGACACTCTTCTGGATCAGGGATCTGAGCCTTTTTTGCCTCTCTGATACACGCCAGCAGCGCTGCAGGAATGAGAGGCTCTGACAGCTTTGTACCAGTGAGGGAGAGGCTCTGCAAGGCAGGCACAGAAACTGCAAGGAGGGTACCAACTTCAACTAGTTTGGTATTTTTTGAGTGATACCTGAAGAAAATGGAGTAGCAGTAGTGTCAGTTTTCCACCATTTGAAGCTATCCAAATCTCCAGTGCAATGGAGACTACAGGAGTTTTATTGCTGCCATTTTTCGTAGGCAGCAGCACTGGAAACTGAGCTGCAGCAAGTGCAGGTTGGTGAGATGGCTGTGTTAAATTTTCACCTGGGAGCCAGCTGCTTAACTGAATGTGTTGAAAATATCACTCCTCTCTGGCCAAAGAATGAGACTCTAGGTGAGCGAAGGCATCCAGCTGTGAAAAACGAACACTGAAAACAATGAAGTTGTCCCTTCTCGTACCAGGATGCAAATAAATACCGGGGCTGTCAGGCTGGTGGTTCTGCTGGACCATTAGTTTAGCACAAAGACATTCCGCAGGGCAGGGGATGACAGCTGATCCATCACCCGAGCGATCCTGCCCTTCCATAAAAACCTCTTCAGCACATGCCATGCTACATATTTTTAAGCCACATTATTTAGTGTCAGGCATGGTTAATGTATGGACTTAGGTGCCCTTATGATGTGCAAAGCGTTGTCAGAAGCCAGTTTCAAACTGATTTCTCTAGTGCTGGGTTGTGTCTCAGGTTTGCTCTGTGTGATGCCTCCTTTGAAGCTTCCTGATGGGGCTTTATGGACTTCTCGTTGCAGCCTGCCAAGGGGCAGCTATGGGCCAGGCTGCAGCCACACTTGTCACTGTCACAACGGGGCACTTTGTCACCACATAACCGGGATGTGCCTTTGTAGCCCAGGGTGGAAAGGAGCCACCTGCCAGGAAGGTACAGGGGGAAATTCACTCCCCTGGCAGAGGATTGTAGGAGAGAAAAAGAAAACTTCATTTGGTGTATTAATTATCAGCTCATTGCCCTGTGTTGTCATTGGTTTTGTATCCGGACAATAACATGGATCAGTCCCTTAAATAAATTTGTGGTGCTGTGTTGCAGGGGCTGGATGTAGGAGCTTGGCATGCCTGGGACAGAGGGGGATGAAGCAATCATAAAATGTAAAGAGAGCTGATTTTGAAGGCTGATTAAGGGAGAAGAGGTCCATAAAACTCCTATTTATGGTGCTTAAATGGAACTGTTCATTTTCTATGGCTTGCTTTACCATCCCATGCACCCAACTGATCCAACATCATTGCCGTATGCTGTTCCAGACACAGGCTAAATCCAGAACATGTGAAAGACATTGGGACTTCCAGCCTTGGCAATTAGACCGATGCGTGTGACTCAAACACAAGCCCAACTGCAAGGAGTCTTAAGAAATGAGGCTGGCAAGGAGAGGCTGCACTGAGGCATACATTTCACTCCTAAGTCCCTGTATCCAAGCTGCTAGAAAAAGTCTGTCCATCCCTGATGCAGTTGGCTCCTTCTTCTGTGCCTCCCCCATGAGGTACCTGGCTCTGTAAGCAGTGCTACGTTGCTGGGGATGCTGCTGCAAATGCTCCTGGGTGAGCTGAGGGTTGGAGTCAGCACCTCCACACAAGCAACAGCTGCCCCTCAACGTACCAGGAGGATGGTTAGGGAAAGGGGATGAAAGCTGATAGGGGAAGAGGAATATTTAAATTAAGTGGGTCCCCCTTTAAAACATAATATGAAAAGCTCTTTCCATGAAGGAATAAAAAGTCTGGAAGGCACAAAACTGTTCTGGATGACATCTATGACATGACCTAGAATTTTCTATTTTGTTTGAAGGCCTCAAATACAAAACCAAAGAGGAAGTTAAAAAAGCTGTTGTCAAATATGAAGGCATTGTTGAACATACCTTTTTTCTTTAGTGGTACATTTTGGGGTTTCTTTCCTCTTTGGATGTAAGGAGGTAGAATAATTGTGCGAGGATGGGTGAGCCATCCTCTGGTGACTGTGCTTTTGCAGAGTGAGGATTTGCTCCTGTTAGCATCTTGAAAAGGTCCCACTCTGGCATATGACAGATGTATGTATTTTTGTGTGCCAAAATTTAGGTTCTATCCATAGGATCCGGTTGTGATAGGAGTTAATAAACTGGTTTAACTAAGATTAGGTGAACTGTGAAGTGTCACCAGCTGGCTGTGGGTAGCAGGATCAATTAGAGAAGAGTGGTAATTTTAAGAGCACTGTATGAAGAGATTCTGAAAATGGGGAAATCAAGAACTCCACTCCTTGGTGTTGAGAAAGCTGGTGGGAACCAAGAGATGTGTTTTGGAGGTGCAAACGGAAAATCTCAAGGTCATTTGGTGGATCATAGCTAATTCACTTCATCACCTGTTTTGTTCCCAGGCGAGTTTTACACTGGTTTGTGTAATTCCTTATCAGTCGTGGCCCTGTTTTCACTCAGATGTACCTTCCACAGCACCTCCACAACCACCAGGGCAGAAAGGGGTGTAAGCTGGGAAAGGCTGAGTTTAACCTGCGTCCTTCTCCTGCTTTTCTTCATGGAAGGCTTTTGTCCTACCTCCTCTTTGCAGCCTGTCCTCCTGGGTGGTATGGTGCAAACTGTCTACAGCAATGTGTCTGCCACGGCCAGGCGACGTGTGACCGGGTGACGGGCGAGTGCCGGTGTCCCCAGGGTTGGACAGGGACGGCGTGTGAGCTGGGTGAGTCTCAACATGTCTTCTATCTCTCCAGCACCTTGTTTCAGTTGCTTTGCAAGGAAATGTTTGAGGTCTGGGTTGAGAGCCCAGAAAAAAGGAGAAGAGGGGCAGAGGGCTGGAAGGAGATTGGGTGTGGAGCAGTTGAAGAAGTTTGGGTTGTTTGGTCAGAAATGAAAAGGCTGAGGGGAGGTACAGTATTGGCATTTGAACATGCCTTGGTGCTAGGAACTTACTGGACAAAGGAGAGGAACAAGCTATTCTGTGTCCCTTGGGGACAGGGAAGATGGGCAATGAACTTAATTTGAAGAGAAAAAAATAATAAAAGAAATGTTCCAAGAGGACAATGAAACATTTCTAGAGAATTTTGTCAAAGGAGGCTTCAAAATCTCCCTCACTGAAGTTTTTTAGGACCAGCTTTGGTGGTTCACCATATTTCAGAGGAATAAGTGCATTTTTCCTGGAGCCCCCTCCAGCCTGGCCCCTTGTCAGTCTCCCCCATTTCATTTCAGAGTGTGGGGACAGAAGGTACGGAGAGGGCTGTGAGCAGAACTGCAGCTGCCACCATGGGGTTTGTGACCAGCACTCGGGGAAATGCATCTGCCACCCCGGCTGGACTGGGGACCACTGTGATGTTGGTAAGGGCAGTTCCTTCTGCAGATGCTTTGTTTTAATATTCTCTCCTTTGTAATCAGCATATGAAGCCCATTTTTATTTTGTACCTTAATTTTCCAGTATTCTGAATTCCAATAAGAAATAATGAAAATTTGAGCCTTCACCATGAGTTTTGGGAGCCCTGCAGGCAGGTCTCTGTCCAATCACAAATACATAACCTTGTCCGACTCATTTTATATCCTCATACTTCTGTTCTCTACCTGCTAAAAAAATGGAGGTATTTCTCTACCTTGCAAGGAAGAACATAAAAAGGGGAATGAGTTGTAAGGAAGGTTTGCCAGGTCAACCACATGTTGCTGCATCTCTGTCAGTCATGGAGAGGAGCTTAGCAAATTGGTCTGTGATGGTTCAAATTGCACCTCCCTCGCATGTGGTCCAGACTGCTCAGATTTGACATAGCTGTCAAATACACATTTGACATAGCTGTGTTTAGATCCATGGAAATCCCTGACATAGCAATCCCATAAGCAGTAGGTATCAGGTGACTTGAAATGTGCCTTCGGCTCAGCCACTGCCATGCTCTGACTTTTGTAAGCTGCAAGCAATTTTCTGATGTCTCCTGAGGTGCTGAGGACTCAAAGCCTCAGCCACCAGTGTGACCTGTAAAGCCCTCACAGCGCCCACCTTGGCGATGATGGATGCTCTCCATGCAGCAGGAAGAAATGTTGCTCTCTGCTTGTCCCCGCAGGCTGCCCGCCGGGATTTTTTGGCAGGAGGTGTGAGGAGCAGTGTGACTGCATGCACAGCGTGTCCTGTCACCATCAAACTGGAGCATGTCACTGCGAAAAGGGGTGGCGAGGGAGGCACTGTGACAAACGTGAGTGTCTGCTGGGCATTTACGGGGCAAAGTTCAGGTTGGTGCATATGTTCCTCCTGGGTCTAGAGCTGATGACGGGATCCTTTCACTCCCACGTTGCTCCATGGGGTCGGTCTGGAGGTGCTCATGGGGATGGGTGCAGCAGAACCGTCAGATGGGGGGGACTTTGCACCATCCTGTCCCATGCCCTAACAAGGATTGGTTGCCCCATTGCAGCTTGCTTGCCCAGCCGCTATGGTGCGGGCTGTGCCCAGCGGTGCCGGTGTCCCACGGGTACCCCCTGCCACCACGTGACGGGTGACTGCGGCTGTCCCCCGGGATTCACCGGCCACGGCTGTGAGAAAAGTGAGTCTGCTATAAGGATGCAAACACTTTCCTTGTAAATGAATCAAGAAAATAATTTCTTACATAAAACCCTGATGATACAGTCAATGCTTGAAGAGGGAGGAGGCAACAGCCTCATGGCAGTGAGCATGGCCAAGGGCTGTGTGTTAATCACTGGTGTGGTTTGGGCTGACAAGGTTTGCCCTCTCAAGGTATGCAGCTTCCAGCCTGGCAGGGAGCAGCCAGAGGCTAAAGTGGATCAAAATATATTGAGGAGGTGGCAGGTGAGCCCAGCTTCTGCCTGTGGCTCTTGCTGTGCCATGGGTAAAGCAGCAGCTCTGCTTTATGTTGGCCTTGTCCCCGTGAGAGACCAATTCCTGCTGTCAGAGCTCATGGAAATGTCATCATCTGGTTTTCCTTTGATGTTGAATTTGGCTGGCTGGAGCTGTCTTTGAAAGCAGGCTCGTTCAGTGACCCTGGCTGTATAGCTTTAACTTAGAACATTTTGCCTGAGCACCACTTTAGGGAAAAAAAAATCAAAGAAAACAACAAAAAACCAACAAGGATTAAAAGAATTGACATTGGTGTCCCATATCCTCCACTAACGGGCTCTCAATCCTGACCCACAACCAGGGCAACTTAATGCAAGTGAGACATAAGAATTAGACATGGAAAGTCCAAAAACTTGAAGGCAATGTGGCCATTAACAGGCAAAATGAAACCTGTGAAGGTGCTGGTGCTACAGCACCTTTGCAAGTTTAAACTGTGTCCAGAAGGTAGAATGTCTTTATCCACCCGCCTGCTCCCCCGTGAATTATACTGTTATTTTAGTCAATTTTACCTGACATTTCCCTATGATTTTCTCTCGTGACAAGAAAATTGTATCTGGCCCTTGACAGTTGGGCAGAAATTGACTGAACAAAACAAAATCAAGCGGTGAAGTAACCCCCAAGTAAATGTAATAAATCCAAAGTCCCAGGGGAGAGCGTCATTCTGTAGGCAGGGATTTTATTTAATAAATTTGAGCTCGCTCTTTGTTTGAGTGCTATATTTACCAAGACAAATTTAATTTATTGCTTTACATTTCCTCCACCCCAAGCTTGTCCACCAGGCACGTATGGTAAGAACTGTAACCGAGTATGTCAGTGCTCTGCTGAGAATGAGGAGTGTCACCCGGTGACTGGCGACTGTGCGTGCCGACTGGGCTACTACGGCACCCGCTGTGACCTCCGTGAGTATCTTGGTGGGGTACCTGCTTTCTCAGCAAGGACACAGTTATGCAAAAGCATGTGCTGGAGCTTTGACTTCATCTGTGTCGGTACCTTCAGTGTTGACTTGGATAAAGTAAGCATAGATTGGGTTAATTTACCGTAATAAAAATAACTGTATTAGTGCAAGGGATTAATTAAAAAAGAAATTAATTAAAAAAAACCCAACAAACCAACCAACAAACCAACCAACAAACCAACCACCAACAGACTCATTTATTAGCCAAGTTCTTTCCAATTTCATGCCACGCTGAAGAATATCAATATCGTTCTCTGCATTTATACCTCTCATCTTCAGCTACACCTGGATATTGTATAGCTCTTTCATTTCCAAATACCTAGGCCAAAATACTTCCCGAAATCTGTGTGCTCGAGCAGGGATAAATGGTCGTTAGAAAACAACAGGCTCCATTTGGCAATAAATTTAAGTGATTCATAAAGTCACTTAAGTTGTAGTGCCTTCTGAGGAACAATCCAATTAAACAAATTGTTACTCCGGATTGAAAAATAGTGACTAGTGTAGAGGACAAAATGCCAATTGGCTGAATGATCCATCATAAAAAATACTCCCAGATCCACATGCCTCATGTGGGTATTTTAGGACATGCTGTTAAGCTGTTCCTGGTGGAATGTGGCAACTGATAAGAAACATATACTAAAGGATCCAAAAAAGGAGACAGTTAATTACCTTTGTATTTACAACTTTAATTTTGTTTTTACTCCATGGCTTGTAATAGTCTCATTAAGAAAAAAAAGAAGCTGTTGTCTTGCAAGCTCAGTCTTTCTCTCTTTGGCAGACGCTGATTTTCCTTTCCCAGGAGTCCAGCATAGCTCTGCTTGGCTTGTTTGCTTTTTTCAGTGACAGTTTGGATACAAAAGCCAGCTGTGATGTGTGTAGCTCTTGTAAGGGTTAAACCTGTAGAAAGGGGAGTGAGGCTCATTTTAGAGATGGACATTTGTGTTACCATCGTGTCATCACATGTTATTCTTTAAAATATAAATGCAAAAGTAAGGATTGATTCACCCTCTTTTATACATCAGTCCTCACTGTAAGTGAGATGGAAATCCAGCCTTCAGCATCTAGGCTAGAGCCATCTGGATCCATTATACATTAGATTATAATATTTATTATAGTAGAGCAGTAGTGGAGATCAACTATTTAACAGTATCATTTTAAAAGACTTAATCATGGTTAGCCTATTACTTTTATGTAGTAATCTTTCAGTAGTCTTACCTGTGTGAGTAGCACTAAATCTCTGTAGATTACAGTAAATGTCCTCAAGATTGCTTAGATCCTTAAGATTTTATTTTTAGAATTCTAAAATTTAAAACATTAATAATTACACTGAAGTTCTGATCTAAAAGAAATTACTTACAAAATGAAATCTGATTCATTGCATTCAGAGGGGATTTTGCCACAGACTTCGGTGTAGCTAGGATTAAACCTATGGCATGTGAGACATGAGCCTTCATGGTCCTGTTTTCTCCTACATTCCAAAAGTACTCAGTATCTTGCACAGCAAATTCTCACTTCATAAATACAGTTTTGTTAAATGTTTACTGGGTAGATAATGGAATGGTGGAAAACCATTGTCTGATAATGTCTGATAACCAGGGACAGCTAGCGTGACTTTGGTGGAAATACTTCTTGTTCTCACTGTCCTCACAACAGGGAGAACTGGGGCTGCTCCAGGGTGAAGAAGCTTTCAATAGAATATTAAAAACAGCATAGGGAGCTGCTCCCAAAGTCGTGAAATGGGCTTCAGTCCAGTCAACATGTGGTTGGATGCTGCTGGAAACGGTTTCTGGCAACTATTTCTATATTTATAGTACTGTGAAAAAAGGTTCAAGAAAGTATCTATAAAAGGTGTAGTTGGCTGGGAAGTCAAATTTCCAGGAGCCAAGAGCAACGAGGCTTTCATGTTCTCAAATTTTGGAGTGAAGAGCTGAAACAGTCTCTTGGCAGGATCCAGAGGAAGCAGAGAAACTAGCAATAAGGTTCCCATCAATTGTCCTTAACTCGGTGGACTGGCAGATCTACTTGAGTGAAGTTATGAATAAAAAGCAGTCAGTGGTGTTGTAATGGATAAAAAACCCCATGCTACATCTCTGTGACATTTACTGGGCTGGGTGAACCCTGAGCCAGAAAGACCTCACCAGCTTCACCTTCAAGCATGTTACAGGATGCTTCAGAAGTGACTTTTTGACAATGCAATTAATAACATCAGTAAGAAAAGCCCAAGTGTATGCAGTTGGTATGAAAAGATTCAAGAGCTCTTGGTCATGGCAAACCCACCCAAACCAGAAGGAAAAAATTGGGAAATGAGTTAGAAATCTGGCTGCTGCTCCTGCTGTTCTCAGAAAAACATAAGTCAGATGCAGAGGAAACTGTTAAATTAGAAAATGTCTGTATGAGATAACTGGTGGTTAGAGGCTAACCTTCTTTATAAAGGCAGAGCCTGGTTAAATGCATGGACGTTGTGTCAATTGCCCTACCTGTCTACATAGAAGTTCTCCTGCAAAGTAATAACAGATGAGATGGCCTTGTTAATAATCACGCAATAAATCCAGGTCTAATGTTTCTTCTGCTTATTGCAAAATGCAGCTGCTTTGGTTTTTGCCTCAGAGAATTCTCTGGCTTTGCATTTAAACCATCTCTCTCCTGTATCTATCTTCTGAGAAGGTGTCTCCTGAAATTTCATGTTTACTGTCATGTGCATGTTTTCACTCTTCCATCCACAGCCCACTAGATGTGCCACAGCAATGCCAGCTGCGGTTTGGAAGGAAAAAGTAGATTCTAGAGGAAACAAACTTTCTCCAAATTAAACATTTTAAAAAAGGAGACCTGCCCCAGTATCCATAACTGGTCAGCTAAAATATCTGCTGAAAGGGGAAGGGATAGCTCACAGCTCCTCACTATCTCAGGCAACCCAGACTGGTGCTGCCCAGAGGAAGAGGGACCAGGGCCCCATCTTTGCCATAGGAGGGAAAGGGGGAACAGGTTGATTTGGAATGAAAATCCAAGAGGAAAACCTTGGAAGAACCGGGCTTCCTTTTCTTGCTGCCATCACATATGAGGAATGGGAGGAGCAGTCGGACCAGGCTCAGCAGCAGCAGTCTGGCTCTGCAGGGGTTTGACATTGCAAGTCAGCGTTGCCTTGCTGCCCCAAGGAGTGCATTGCCCAAGGCAACCATCTGCTTGTCAAATCCTACTCCTGGCCCTCTAGAAGTGAATAGAGGTAGAAAATGAAGATCTATTTTTGTTTGAAAGCAACAAAGTGCTTATGACATGAAACGCAATGGACCCAGTAGCAACATAGCCTAATTGCTGTTTTGTTCTTTTAAAACAGGGTGTCCAAAAGGTACTTATGGCTCAAACTGCCAAAACCCCTGCAAATGCATGAATGGAGGCCACTGTGACCCTGCGTCGGGGACTTGTGATTGCGAGCCTGGTTTCATTGGAGCTGACTGTAGTAAAAGTAAGCCAACATTCATGTTCCGCTGCTTTCAGAAAACAGCAGAGGGAATAATCTGCATAAGAGCTTGTCAGTAGAAAAACAGACAGATCCCAGCTACCTCCTCCTTGAATTGTAAATCAGGATTCCAGCTTTGTAAAAAATCTCTTGCAAAATATTTTCCCTCTCTTTTGCGTGCGTAGAAGCAAGGACACTCATCCCAGGATTACAACCTGCTTGCCCAAATTTATTTCTAGAGCCAGCTCAGCATGAATTGCTCAAGTTCCTTCTTCCTGTCCAAAATTTTTAGGTTGAGAAATTATCTCAATATTTTGCTTCACACTATGGTGCCATTACTTTCAATAAATGGGAAAAAGATCAAGTTTTGTCATGGCAAAACTGGTAAAGACTCCATGGCAACCCTACTCTTGCTCCTCTGTTTCAGAGCTAAATTGTGTGGCTGAATTCCTGTGCTATTTCCAAAGCTATGATCTCTGGGAGGATTTCTTCAGTTTATTCACATGAAGGCAATGCTTTAATGTTGAGTAGCTTATAGCTTTGCTCTTCAGCATAGGACAGCATCAAGATTAATGAAGGCAAGATGTCTTTAGCTGGAAGGATGAGCAGCTGATATTTCAGTTGTACACTCACCTTTTGGTAGGAAACCTGCTAAATGTTCCATGGGAAACCATAGATTATACTTACAAGCTCAAGTAAAGTTTCAGAGGAAGAAGCAGTTGTGTCTTTGGGTGGGTTTTGGTTTCATAGTTGTTGCTTTGAAGCACATTAGCTGGAATAGAAACAAGCCAACTCTATAGGATCCTGCCTATGTTAAAAATGAAACCTGGTGTTGTACACCCAAGGTGTTTAACAAAAAGCTGTGTTTCTTTCAGCTTGCCCTGAAAACCGATACGGGAAGGACTGCACCTTGTTCTGTGCATGTGGTAAAGGTCAGTGTGACCCACGGACTGGCAAGTGTACCTGTCCTCCTGGCCAAATGGGACCCAGCTGTCAGCAAGGTAACAAAGCGAGACCCGAGGTCATCTCGTCAGTTGGACACGTACTTAAAACAACCAGCAAATAAAACTCTGTGCCAAACATTGTTTATGGCTGTTTCCCAGTGCCTTTGCTTGATAACCTTGCAGTGCTGTACTCAGCCCCTGCTCCTCTCTGCTCCATCGCCCTGCCTTTATCCTGCCCCTGTCTCCTGCCCACATCTCACCACTTTGCTCCACCACATTGGTACCACTACGCTTCTG
This sequence comes from Aegotheles bennettii, assembly GCA_013398125.1. Lineage (NCBI taxonomy): Eukaryota > Metazoa > Chordata > Aves > Caprimulgiformes > Aegothelidae > Aegotheles > Aegotheles bennettii. Next base: position 95,408 of record VZRW01001242.1, on the reverse strand, counting down.
TAAAGCTAAAGTGAGTTCTTTCAGAGACTGCAGTCCAAACAGAACATAAATGTGGGGAAAAGGGTGGTTTGTACCACACAACATGAGCAATGTGAGGGTGCTGTGGGTGGATGGGGTTAAATTTAGAAGCAAATTGCTTGAGCTGAAAAATTGAAGGAAGAGGATTTTCCGAAGAGGAGGAGTTGAGGGATGGGACAAATGGAAGAGAACAAGAGGAGCAAATGTGGAGTGAAGCCAAGTGAGGAGAAGTGGCGAGACAGCGTGTGTTTGGATGAAACTGCTAAGAAGCATGGAATAGTGTCCCACAGCCCTCGGGAGACACCAGGCACTTGGGATACTCTGTGGGGAGCTTGTGTTTGTATTTATTCCCTGTCACCTTCACCCTTTTTTGGGATGCTAATTTATTTTTTTTCCAAACTTTGTTAATTCTCTGTAGTGTGTCCCCAGGGACAATATGGCCCCAACTGCCATCTGACATGTGCCTGTCAGAACGGTGGCATCTGTGACCACGTGGATGGCAGCTGCACCTGTGGGCTCGGCTGGACAGGAAGATTGTGTGAGAAAGGTAATTTTCTGCTTTGATGATAGTGGATGCGAACGTTCAAGTAGGGGTTTGCAGTGTCTACAGACCCACAAAAGGAGAGAGTTTCTGCTTAAGTAGACTCACTGCCAGCTGCATTTGTCTCCATGGCTTCTCTCACTGCCCCTAATCAGAGCTTTAGGTCTTTTTTCAGAGTTTCCTCACGAGTCCTGCTCTATAACTCTCAAATTCTTTTGCATGGACTCTTATTTCTTCTTCTGTCCAAATTTTGTGTTCTTTGGTTCATGGGAACGCTGTTTTGTATCTTCTCTGAGGTCAGTAGAAGCCCATGTCTCCCTCCTCTTTTGTTATGTTCTCTCTTGTTATTCTCTTCCCTTTGACACTGGACTGCAGTTGAACTTCCCGTGTATTGAATTCCCTGATAGTACAGTTCTGACAACATCTGTCCAAAGCAATTGGGATTGTCCTGCTATCTTGCCCTTTCTTCTCCATGGCAGCTCTCCCATACACAAGAAAAAACACATTTAAACAGAATAAGATCAGTTTTCACTCCAGTAACCCTCCTGGCAGCCCAGAGTAGAGTTTTTCCGTGTCTTGCAGTCCATTTCCCAAAAGTCATTCTACGTTTCTGTTCCAATTTGTCTCTTCAGAAAAGAAATTTCTGTATAGTTATGGACTTCAATGTTCAGGAAACCATTGGTTTACTGGTATGATATCAAATGAATAGTTCTGAGTTCACATTCATGACAATGTCATTGTTCCATCATAACTACCACGATGCAATCTCCCTAACACACTCCAGAGTTTGAATTTGCAGCCTTTCTGTCCCTGACATCTGTAGAATATCCACCTCAAACTCCACACATATCTCGGTGAGGAACTGGTCATTATAGCAAGGTGTCCCCATATAAAAATGTCACATAGAAACGACACTTATTAGCAGAGTTCTTCAATGCAGTTCTTTCACTTTGCACCTGGGAACACTCAGAGACCCACTTCAGGCACACACTTGTGCAGAGAAGGAGCAAGGAGAAGAGGATGCTAACTACACAGAGCCACTCACAATGTGAATACCACTAAAAACGTGCAGTTTGCCAGTACCGGGCTAACTTTGTGTTGCACAGGCCACCCGTGTTCATCTCTACTTGTCTGTTCCTGCATTTGGGTTACAAAGTCTTGGTAGGGTCATGGAGGTGTCACCACGTGGAGTAGTGGATCATGGGTGTATCTTATAGATGTGCTTAGATAAAACATCTCTGGTGCCAAGCAGGGAGGTAGATGTGCACACAGCACGTAAAGAACTGTGCTCCATTACTGGAAAGGGCTTCATTGTTCATCTTTTGACAGAGATAACCAGGTTATTGGAAATCTGAGTCTTGATTTTTCACAGCAGTGTGGTTTTGAGTGTGTTTTGACTAGAAATCAGACAGCTAATCAGGCATCCTTTCTGTAGTGATTAGATATGATGTTCCTGAGAGGTCTTGTCTGACATTTGTGGAGTTATGAATCGGATCGTTTGGACAGCCATGCTCATTTAAGTTGGTCTGCCCAGATTCAAATTATCACAGCAGTGGGAAGTTAACTTGTGCAGAAATGATGCCGAGGTTAATTATATTGGCACAGTCACTTTTGCGTGACTTGGCTTTCAGTAATTTGAGATGTGCTCAGTTCTGTAAAAGCAGATATCTCATTATAGATGGAAAGTCTGTTGCTATGTGTGAAAGAGATCCTCCCAGTTTTATTAGGAATTGGAATAATGTGAACTGCAATCATAACACAGAGGAGGAAAAGCTACGTGTTTTCTTTCACACTTTCTAAGTGCCTGAAAGAAAATATTGCTGTAGATACAGAGAAAAACAAAAAGGATACCATTTATACCATTTACTATTTGGCTTTACAACAGATGGTGTGGGTTCAACATTGACTGTATGAAGAGACAAATTTAAAAAGGTAGATGACAAAAAGTACAAAGAAATTGCTATTTCAACATTTATATAATACAAAAAATTCTCATGAATTTCTCACATCATAGTTGTGCAGAAATGCTGTGTCTTCATAACAAATGTTTCTGACTCTACAAGTTGCTGTATGGGCATCACATCTCAGCTATACATAGAATCATAAAATCATTATGGTTGGAAGGGACCTCCAGGGTCATCAAGTCCAACCTTTATCCCATCATATTCCTGACCATTAGACCATGGCCTCAAGTGCCTCATCAACCCGTTTTTTGAACACCCCCAGGGACGGTGACTCCACCACCTCTATCACATAAGAGCTTTTCTGAGTCAGGTCAGTGATTTTTTTTTTGTTTGTCTGTTTTTCTGTCCCTGTCCTGCCAGCAGAATGCCTCCCAGGGAAGTACGGGTCTGACTGTGGCCTGGACTGCTCATGCCAGCACAATGGCACCTGCGACAGGTTCACGGGCTGCTGCCAATGCCCCGAGGGTTACTACGGCCATTCCTGTGAGCACAGTAAGTGGAGGCACCCCGAATGCCCTGGTTTCCAACAGGAATGGGATAGGGAGCTTCAGAGTAGTCACATAAACACCTCGCTGGCTCAGTTAAAATTTTGGGGGTGTCTCAGATCACCCAGCTGCTTCCAGATCGAAGTAATTCTGATGCTGGCATGCTACGAGTTCATAAACCCAGCTTTTTTAGAGTTAATGATAAGTATAATTTTTGTTGGCTCCCAGGGAACGTAGCTGAGAATATAGAGGATTTTAAAAGGATGTGTGTTTTTCTTCATGAACTTTGCTCATTTGATACTTTAATTTTTCAGGGTGTCCCCTTGGATTTTATGGGCTAGGCTGTCTTCATGCATGTGCTTGTAAAAATGGAGCAAGCTGTGATGCAGTTACTGGGCAGTGCATTTGTCCTTTGGGTTATCAAGGTGTCCACTGCGAGAAAGGTACTTGTACCCCTTTGTAAAAGAAAAAAGAAAAACAAACAAAACAAAACCAACCAAACAAAAAAATCCAACCAAAATAAAACCCCCCAAAACCCCATGTCACTACTCAAATGTTTGTTGAGAGCAACTTCTTCCATATTTTGAGCTTTATGAATAACCTGAGACAATAGATTTGGGGTTGTTTACCTGTTATGTACCTGGGTGTTCTCATTTCCTTATAAATTAACTAATCTGGTTCCAATTAATGTGGTGAAAGTCCTAGTCTCCATGATGTCTTGCAGCAATGAGTTCCACATGCCGTTCATTAAATATAAGTTCTTTTTACTGATTTTAAATTTGCTTCTAAAACTCTAAATAAGATTATTAAATAGGTGCATGTCAGACCTGTTGAGTGGTCTTCTAGAAAGCTCTAATTAAAAATGAAAATAAGTGCCAGTTACATTTCTGGGACAGATTTACAGATACCTTTGATAGGTTAGATTAGACAAACTCAACATAAAGAGAGTTCGTATAAATATTATGCCTATCCTGCTATGTTAAATTCTTCATTAAACTTGGCATTTACACTAGCTTCAGTGGAGAGTTTATGAGCTTTCCTCTGAGGCATCCTGGAAAAGCTGCTCTGGCCTGATGTACATCTTGCCATCCAAATGAATCTAAAGAGTGCTCTTGCCATCAGGCTGCGACAGGGGCTGGTTTGGAGAGAGGTGCCGGCACCGGTGTGACTGTGGAGATGCACCTTGTGATCCAGAGACTGGGAAGTGCCTTTGTCCACCTGGGAAGACTGGAGACAAATGTGACATTGGTAAGGGTAATATTTGCTAAGGGCTGGACTATGTATGATTAAACCAATATGAGCCGTTGGTCTAAGTGTAACTGTGAAAGGACACTTGCCAGGATTCAAGAACACATTGTTTGCAGCAAATTGTTCTTGCAGGTCATCAACAGCTTTATCAACAGGCTGTGCCTCCTGATTTATTCAATATTTAAATTGATACAGTGATAGGAAAACTGCTGATGGGTCAGCTGTAAAATGTCATTTGCTTTGAGTTTCGGGGTACATGTGCTGGTGAAGAACATACCAAGAAGCCCAGGGTTTTGCAGATGTGGTGGGGAAAGACTCGAGAAGGTGCAAATGGGCATGAAGGGAACCAATTGCCGTGTGTTTTGTCACATAGACATTTGTGAGGTTTTTTAAACAAATCCAAAAGTGTGTCCAGCTCCAGGTTTGCTTTCCCAGGAAGCAGGGAGGAATCCCTGCAGATTGAGGATGGTGGAGCTGCAGCAGCTATGCCTGCCCCTGGGGTTCTGCAGTTGTCTGAGAACATTTAATTCAAATAAAATTCCCTCATTTGCAGCAAAGGCACTTGGGCTGTGTGCTTGGGAAAGGGTTGACCCATGGGAGCAGAATTGTTTCCTAGCAAGGGTATAAAAATAAGTGAGAAGATTATTCTGTAGGGAAAACCAGTCCCACCACTGTACCCTGATGAGATGGTTACAGGGTTGAGAGGCAGCAGTGGCAGGCATCTTGAGGCAGACTCTGTCACAGTTATGATGGTGTAAATTTAGGGTAATCACTGGGCTGAAAGGAATTGCAATGGTTTAAACAAGTGTAAGAAGAGATTTGTGATCCTACCACTGCGGCAAAGAAGATAAAAGGAGTAAACATCCATGTGCTACTATTGAAGGTTCACACCAGGAACCATAACACTCCTGAGCCCCCAGGTCACAGTGGAAGACTATTATTTCTCCTTTTGTTCCAGGATAGGGCAGGAAATTGATTTAAACAGCCTGTTATTAATGCAAGGTATTGCTGGGAGCTGAAGTGCTAGTGCAACCTGCAAAGCAAAAATGGAAGACGGTTTGTTTCCCTCTCTGCCCTGTCCTGTGGTCAGAGGGTGAAGTCACCCGGTCTGCAGGCACTGGTTGGTTGGGGGGACAGCAGCCACCCCACAGCCAGGATGGCCCTGGGCATCCAGGGGCCTTCCCAGCAAAATTTTTGACAGAAGTGGAACGCAAGGGGGAATCTCGACACCAAAAATGTGAACTGAGTTTTTGCTTCTTGCAAACTCTAGGAGTCATTTTGATTTTTCTTAAATCAGCCAGGGTAACCCCCGTCCATGAAAAGCTGTTATGGGGCAGGTTTTATTTGCATTTTTATTTTCAATTAGGCTCAGTTCATCTGTGATATAACTGTGAGCAGCTGTGACTGTGCAGCAGCCATAAAGATAAAAGGCCTGATTTTAATTTGAACTCTGGTAAAGCACCCATTAAACAGGCAAAATGTTAATTAAAAAAAAAAAAGAGAGAGAGAATATAACAGACTTTTATGGGTGCTCTTTTTCTGTGGTAAATTAACATTGCAGACTTTCAAACAGATGTCTTAAATACACATTGTTATTAACATGAAAATGTGGTATTACATAAATTAAAATCAGGTCCAGAGGTGTTTGGGGAGACCTTTTCTCATAACATTTCCTAATTGAAAAGGCCAAGCTCTGAGCGCATGGGGAGAGTTCTCCCACGTGCTGGGGCTGCAGCTGATGCAGGGCTCAGCAGCACTTTTATTTACCTAATGGTGCCTGTGTGAGAAAGCAAGCTCCTTGATTATTTACAGTATTTTCTAGCAAGGTGAGGGAGAAAGGCTATTGTTTACGGTGTGTTTAGCACCCTGCCTTGTGACCCGCTGCTCACTTTTCCTTCACACGTAAAAATATTCTCTGGCTGCACAAAAAAAATCGCAATGAGAATTTATCAGCCAGGTATGAAATGGATTTGTGTTTGGGAGTGAGACGTTCTGTGAGCTTAATTTGCCAGGAGGCAGCAGAATGAGTAAGACATAAGAGAATCTGTAAAATGGATTAATTCTCAGTTGTGCATTCTTTGAGTGAAGGCTCTTTGCTGGCGCAAGCTGACAGCCAAGCTGTGCAGGGGAGAGGTGCAGGAGATAGTGCGGATCCAGGTTGCTAACAGTAACTTTCCTGAGCACATCCCAAGATCTTGTCTGTTGGGCTGTCAACCCCTGTTTTTACACCAGTAATGATTTCCATTCTGGGAACTACTTTAGGACAGCTGGGCTACAGTTTGGGCAGACCATGTGGTAGACGAAACTTGAAGACTGTGAGGCTTTCCAAAATGTCATGTTTTAATGTTAACAGATGTAGGTGTCTAAGTAGCTTCCTGATCCCGGAGAACAAGGAGACTATCAGGGAGAATTCACCTTCTTCCAAATGCTTCTGTCCTTCCAGAATGCAGGTCAGACCAGTATGGCCCCAACTGCTCCCTGAGATGCCAGTGTGCCAGCAAATCCCCGTGCAATCCGTACAATGGGAACTGCATATGTCCAGCCACATGGATGGGACCAACCTGCAAAGAAGGTAACCCAAGCTAGAGATGTGCAGTCTGTCTTAGTAGAAGAGGTCATGCATTGACCATGGTGGCAGTCAGTGGACGGTTTGGACAGGAGGATCAACCCACCATGCCAACGTGGTGGTCAGCAAGCAGCCATCATGGTTTCTGTGTCCAGCTGTGTGAGGCAGAAGCCATTCTGCATTTCCACCTCTGGTGAAACACTCGGAGCTTGTGATAGCAGCAGCTTTGATTGGAAGGGTTGTGTTGGTGTGTGCTGTCCTCCTAAGGGTCCAGGCGCCTGATGCTGCAAGTGCCAGCAGACACTGCAAATGTCAGGAGTTGTTCCAGGTAGCTGTGAGGTCTTGGCCAAGCTGAACTGTCTCAGTGCAGTGGTTCTCCCAGAGCAAGCTGTGGAGGTTTACTTGCTCTGTGTGCCATCACGTTTGCTTACTTTTTGTACAAGTGTCAAGTTTTGAAGAGCATGGTCAGATGTGATAGGCCAGAGAAGTAAATGAAACATTGGAAAATAGATTTGGATGGATTGGTGAGTGTGTTAAAGCACTCACCACCCTATCACAAAAGGGTTTGGGGGTTTTGAGGTGTTTTTTTTATTTAGATAATTTATCATCTTAGTGAGGTACAGGACTATGTGAAAGTTTCCTCCTGCTTGTAGTCTAATCACAACTGGCTTGGTGGTGATACCCGTACAATTCTGCATTTAGTTTGGGAAACTCTTTGGGAACCTTCCATTTGAGGGCTGTTTTATTGTTTGCCTGCTCTATGTCTCCATGAGGAGGCCAAGTGTAACTCATTCCTCTTCTCTTGAAGAGTACCATGTATTGAATTATTTAAGTGTAAATTGTATAATCTATATAATATTTCAGTATTATGTTATATAGAGCTGAAGCTGTGTTTCTACTTAATTCTCTAGGTGGCCCTCCAAAGCTTCCTTTTTATGAAGAACAAACTTAAGAAAGAGGGAATATTTTTCCAAGAGCTCTACAACAGTAACGTTTGGACTAATAAATGAACTGTTTTATATGCACAGACGGTATTTGAATTTGGATATGAAAACAGCTATTCAATTCAGCTTGAATTGTACTGAAGTATTCACACTTCTTATGGAAGACTACAGAGGCCATTTAGTAGCTGGATCCTTTTAAAAAGTTGAATATGTTTCATGTATTTATTCCTAACCTCTTACCCCTCCATTAATCAGCTCTGGACATTCTTTCTGATATTTAATATAATTCATTGTTTGAAAGCTTGGACATATTTTTAATAAGGCCAGCTCCAAAGAGTATCAAGATAATCAGCATGTAATGTATCAATGTGCAGTGAGCCACACCACATAGAAGTGACTTTCTGAACTTGCTTGTCAACCAGCGTGAAGTTTAATGAGTGTTTCACAGATTATGAAGCCACTACGGATTCACTACAAAATCCCATTGCACAGAAACTAGTGGGAATCACCAAATTAATTCCTCTTTGAGGAGCATTGTGTCTTCTAGAAAAGCATTAGGTCTAATTTTAAACTTGCAACTGAAGAAGAATCCACCACAGTCCTCTAAGTTGTTAATTAATTTAAGAATATGACTGCATTTCTAGTGTGGATTGAATGATCGGAAGGTCTCCATCTATATCTTGCTTACATCTGGATCCATCTTCCAAAGATCATGGTGTCATCTGTCAGGCTTTTCTGGCTTTCTGTGTTCTCCCATCTTGTCAGTTGAGTTTCTCAGTGGTTTGTCAAGTCAAACTGTGCAGCAGTTCTCACCAAACTGTATCTTCTAATGTAGAAAAGAGTTTTATCTTGGGTGAAGAAAGCAGATAGTAAGCAAGGATAGATGTTTAAAGACAATCTCTGTGTTCTTTATATAAAGGATGATAATGTTCTTTTACTGCACAATAGTTTGATTAAGTCAGCTTTAAAAAGTCCTGATACCATTCAACAGCTGCTGTTGGCCATTTAATAGAACAAAGACTTTTTGGTGCTATTTTGCCTGTTTGGACAGGTTGTTCTTTAATATAGGACTATGTCATTATAAAGAAATAATGTTCTCTATTTTAATATTCTGAGTTAACCAGACGTAAAGATTTCAGAGTGCCTCTTTATACCTCTCTTTAGGTTAGGAGTTACAATGTCTATGTAGTAACCTCTTGAGTCTGACTATATCAAAGGTGCACTTATTAAAGGGGGTCAGGACCATGGGCTCAGTAGACATGCAGTAGTATGGGCAGTTCTGGTCTGGTGGTCACACGACCGTTCAGACACCAGAACATATTGCAACTCTGCAGGAGATTTTTGTCTTAGAAGAGACAAAGTGACAATAATCAGTGCTAACTTGTGATTTTTAAATGTGGTGTTTGTTGTTGTGATTGGATAATGTGTAGGTGAAATCACAGATTTACCCCATGGTTCACCTCAAGTCTTAAACACTTCTGCAGTCTTTAACTGTCTGGTACAAAGCAAGTGGTGCTTGGTCACACAGGAGTTTTTAATTCAAACTGTGATCTATTGGAAGCAATACAGGTTTGGTAGGGTTTTTTTCAAGCTTCATGGAAGTCTTACTGTTGTTATTCATCACTTCATAGGTATTGAAAATCATCCTAAAGACTGTAAAGATATTTGCGAATGTGTCAAAATTAATTAACCAACCATGCTTTCATCCAGAAAATCACAGGGGCTGGTGTTGATCCCTTGTAGTTTCTTATTTAGAGCTCTAGGAGTGTTGCTGGAAGGTTTACTCAATGTAAATGTGACAAAATTGTTGTTATCCCAAAACTAGTCAGAAGTGCGTGGCTCCCAGCATGGCTTTACTGTCAGCAGTGACATTTAAAATGTTCTCTTGGAGATGTGATGACCTGGGTCTGATTATGTGAATTTGGGGCAATTTCACTGGACTGGAACTGATAAGGCAAATCTCTTGTGAGACAATTAGATATAATCTTAGCAACTGCTGGAGATGAATGATCCAAGTTAAGCAATTGATATATTTTGATCTTAACTGTGTATTTACCGCAGGGCTGAGCTACAATAGTAATGCAAGAGTTGCATTACATTCAAGATTTTTCATAGAATCATAGAGTAAGTTAAGTTGTAAGAGACCTCTGGAGGTCCAGGCTTCTATTTAAAGCCTGGTCATCTTCAAAGTTAAATGGAGTTGCTTGGAGATTCATCCAGTTGAGTTCTGAATGTCTCCAAGGTTGAAGATCTCACCACCTCTTTGAGCCTCTGTCCCAGTGAAAATGTTGTGCTCATGATTATTTTTTTTTCCTAGTTTCTAATCAGAATTTCCTAAGTTTCAACCTTGGTCCACTGCTTCTCATCCTTTCAGTGTGCATCTCAAAAGTGTTTGGCTTCATCTCACCTACAGCCCCCATGGGGTAGTTGAAGCCAGCAGTAATACCTCGCCTTGGTCTTCCTTTCTGAAGACTGATCAAACCCTGTTCCCTCAAACCCAACTGCATCAGCCCTGGTGACCTTTCTAGTAAGTCAGACACTTCAGTTTAGGGAGAGATGCTCAATGACTGGTATGGTTTCTCAGCAGCTAATGCATGAAACCTAAGAACTTATATCTTGCTGTTTAATAACAGTTTATAAAATGTACTGGTTTTTTCTTCTCTCTGTATCCTGATACATGATTAGAGCAGCTAATCAAAGGGGAAGCCTTTCTCAAGCCATATTATTAACACCTGTGTATACTTGTTTACATTTTCTACAGTACCTTGATAATAGAATTGTAAATATGTAGTATAAAAGAAATAAAAGATTTTTGTATTAAGTATTTTTAGAGACTGTCACAATTTTAGGAACATGATGAAACACTTATTTTAAGTGACTGATACTGAGCCTGTGCCAATGAATTAGAGGCCCAAGTAGATCTGCCTGGGAAATATTTCAGCAAACTTTTTTTAAATCGGAAGATTCATACAAAATAATTCACATTAAATAGTCTTTTTTATTCATTCCTCCTTCAAAATACTTCGTAGCTTCTTTACATTATTGCCTTGGGGAAAAACATTCACTTCAATGTCATTAAACAGATCATTCTGATTTGGGGCTCAGTATGAGTTTTTGTTCCAAAACAGAGTACAATCATAGAAAGGTAAAAGTGAAAATTAAATATCTAAGAACTAGTAAAAGGTGAATTTTGGTTGGGGTAGTTTTGAAAGTCTTTTCTTGCTTCTCTATTTGTGAAGGTTTTAACTTTTTTCACAAGGCAGGGAAAACGTTTACAGGAGGTTGTTTTCTAGAGGAAGAGACCACTTTACATCATTAGCTATTAATTAAGGAAGTTTATTTGCTTGTAATGTCATTAATATGTTTTGGTTCTGCTCCTTACTACAAATTAACAAATTTACCTATTTATGTGCCTACAAAATAGTCTTTATTAGTCAGCATGGAATTTTTTTAATGGAAAAACTATTAAAGCTTTTCCATAGATTAATTTTGTGGCAAGTGAGTGTAATTCCTACTAAAAAAATGTAAGTCTCCTAATTTGCCTCATCAGATTCCAGTGCAAGAGTGTCAGGCCAATACTGTCCTGAACATAGCACTGGAGATCGTTGAAAATGAAAGTGAAAACTTCAGTGAAAATGGTTTTTATATTTAAATTTATGTCCATCTTCCACTTGGTAAATGCCTTTCTTGGCTCTCCACTTCCCAGGAGGCTGAAGTTAATTATGCTTTCTTGAATCATGATTACTGTGTATTCCACTGTAACACACTTGCATGCACAGATAACTCCTTTCAGAAAGACATTTAAATTATTTTGACCATGCAGTTTCTGTGCCAAATCCCCCTCTCTTACCTTGTTGTGTATTCCAGATAACTTCAGTTGGAGAAGAGTGGAAATGACTTGAGTGTAAGTCAGTGGGTCCAGCAGAATCTTACTCAACGTGAGTTCATGAAACCAGAACAACATGTTTTAAGTTAAACTTCAGTATTCATAACACTATCCTCATAGGAAAACAATCAGAATTTTAAAAATTCCCCGCTTCTCCTGCCAAAAATTATTATTCTACTTTTATCCTTTTTATGTTGAAGAACTGTAGCTATTAAAGTTTGCCCAGATTTCTTGCCAATCGTATTATTTTGATTGGCTGCAGGTTTCTGTTTGTGTAAGTAATAACCATCAGGATAATAAATATCAGGAGTTGCCAATGGGACAAACATGGAAATTGTGCCTTCGTGTCCTTCCCAGAAGAGCCAAAGACACATTTTGAAGCCATCGTGGCTTCATACTGTTGTTCTAACAGTGACAAATAATTACGTTTCTGTTAGAGTTTAGCTTCTTATCAGAGCAAAGAAAAGCTTAGGAAGGGTCCTTGAGAGAACTGATGGCCCAAGAAACCTCCATCCTCCCATTCCTGTGTTCATTTTTTTTATATACACTTAGGCCACAAACCTTTTGAGCCCCCAGTTCTTGAAGAACTTGCCTGCACGTTGACCTGTGGCTGACTACAGCAGCTCCGCGCGTGAGCTGTGACTGTGCCCAGTAATTCTCTCGCGGGGTCAAAGCTTTAAATTCTAACACTGTGTAAAGCAATTTCCAGTGGTAAATGCTGAATCTCAAACTTGTAGAGCATAAATTGTTTATCCTGTTATTTTTATCGCTTTTAATAAGCACTTGCAGAGCAATATTATTTCTTTGTTAATTTGTAACCCCCCCCTTAAAGAATATGTGGGATGTATCTCAAATCTGTTCTGTGCTCTGTTGTACACGTATCATAGTGGAAGGATGCTGATTTTTATTTCTTTTTTTAATATATAAACATGCCATTAAATCTTGTTCTTGTTTTCTCCTTATTGATAGTCTTAAAGCAGTAGGCTTATGTTATGGATGAAACTTTACTCTGTTAAATTAATTTACATTCAGAGCAAACAGGCTGAAATCACACCTGCTTTTAGTAGTTTGTGTAGAATAAATAATGGCCTATACATAAATGGGTTTATGTATGATCCCTGACCAGAGCAACTTCTCAAGTGACCGAGCCTGATAAATAGAGGTTTCTGGCACTCAGACTCCAGAGTATTAGAAATATTCAAAACACAGCATAAATCTTACTGGGAGAGGATGGTTATGAAGTGTAACATTTCTGGAAGACTTGGGCATGAAGTGCTTTGAAGGCATTTGAAACCGCACACCTGTGGGCTTCCATCAGCAGCCTTGGACACTTCCCAGAGCCTAATACTCGCCGAACAAATAGCCCGGTTCACCTTAAGGGTATTGTCTTCTCACATTGGCAGGAGCTAAAGGAACACATGTGCCTGTCTAATGCCAAATAATGCAGTAAGTGTGTGCTGCTTAATTGGAAGTAACATGCTAAATTGAATTCAAAATGTGTAACAAAGGGGGGACAGTATATCAAGCTGTCAGAGGAGAAGTGGGCAGAGATGGCTTGTTGGCTTCTGGGAGAACAGCTCTACAGGCTAGGAGTTATTTTTAAATTTTAGAGCAAATTTGAGGTCTGTAGTACTACAGGACTTTGTCATATGCGATTCACTTCATTGTTCCTACAGGTTTCAGCAAGGAGTAGAATAAGTGCATTGGTTTGTCACCCTTTTAACTTGTGTTCTAAAGACAGCTCTATGATCATTGCACCTTACTCAAGAATTTCTTTATTAGAAGCAATATTTAAACTATTCAAAGAAAATGTTGATGTTTGCACTAACCTTTCAGTCTCAATGATTGCTGTTAAGAGCTAATCAAAACGTAGACATAGTGGTTGAATATTCTCAACCCATACAGAGTTAACGCTGGTCAATGTCTTAAGCCTTTAACAAAACCATCTCTTTGCAGCACTTGAAAAATTCACATATGGCTGTAATGGCACCAGAATAAGAGTGATCTTGTGACCATCCAGGAAACATGGCTCCATGGTACGGGCCCTTCAGCATCTTCAGACACTTTTAACCCAATCTGTAGCCAGCACTGCTTATCTGTTATTTTAGTCAACACTAAAAGTTCACAGGGTGCTAATAGAATATTCTTTATGCACACAGTAAAAAAACCCAAAACAACTGTCCAAAGCCCATGAATGATTTAAAAATTACTTAAAAGCTCTGTATGATAAGGCACTGCTTTGTTGATTCCTCCAAGCATGGTAGTTAAAAAAAACACAACTCAGTTGTTTTATGTATGAATAAAGATGTCAGCAAGTAGTCATCTAACTGTCCATGCCTTTTGGCAGTATCTAGCTTCCTTTTCAGTAATAGCCCAATAAATCTTTATCTTTTAGTAAGCTGATGACAGGAAAACATATTGAGAAGCTGCATGTGGTGTAGATATTACAGTTAATGTTTAAAATGCTTCATGCCATCATCTACTGGGTGTTTTTTCCAGTCCAGATGTAACATCTTGGCGTAAGGCATGTGCTCACATCTCCCTCTAGTGACTCCCAGAGCCTAATGATGATTAAACTAATTAGCTAAGGTCTGTGTTTTCTTGGTCTAAGGGATCAAAGAGTTAGGCTTGCTGCTCCTCAGAGGTAAAATCTTGCCTGATTAATTAATATAGTAAAGTAAGATCTACTAGCATCAGTCATAGACCACGGCCCATCTGAGCAAAGGCTGCACAAATGTAGCAAGGTGATGGTCCTGCTCTGAGACCACTGTTTGGCCACAACAACTGAGATCTATCTCTGCTCAGGTGACCTTAGTGCTTGCACAGACCTAACAAAAATCATACAAAATTTGCAGCTTTCCAATTTGCAGAAGTTTCTATATTTGCATTGGTGTTTTCTTTCTACCTACAAGTCCTTCTTAGTTCATCCAGAAACATAAAGGTAACATGTTGGGAAATTCAAGGGTTGTCTCATCTCTGTCATGTTTGAAGGTGGTGTGGAGGCTTTCTAGGATGGGAGCACCAGAGTCAACCAAGTGGACATCACCTGGTAAAGTGGAGCCATATTTGGGGTGGGAATGCTCCATGTTCCCACTGATTCTGTCCTGTTGTTCCAGTTCTCATTAACAAGAACCTGGCCTGTCATTTCTGTGTTATTTCATGAGTCTTAGCATCCTATAAATTACTTACAAAGTGACTTGATGAAAATTCTCTGGTTTTCATAGCTGGAGGTTTTTTTCAAGCAAAAATCCAATTTTTAATGATTTATATACCCTATAAGATACGCAGTAGGATTCTTTGCTGTATGCCATCAGGTAATTCCTGCCTGTAATTTGCTCTTTTTACTTTTTTCTATTTGATATTTTATGTTCTGGTGGCTGTTGTGGATCTTGGCTTTTCACTCCTAGGCAAATGAGAAGGCTGCTCTTAATTATTACTTTAACCCTAAGGGTATATATGAAGTGCAGAATAGCAAGGATAATAGCATCACATTAAATAGGGGCTGTGTTCCTGGGTAATGAGGGATGGGAGTGCTGCAGGAGCAGCCTCACAATGAGCCACCATGGCCATTACACAGGGCCCTTCTCCACCCTCTCAAAAGCAAGAGGTTCAAACAGACACCTTGGAGGACTGTTAGAACTGTTCAGTCACACTTAGCACATTAAAATTTTTACAAGAACTGGTGAATTTGAGCAGAAAAAAGCTATTTTTGGCTGTCACCGTGGCAAAACCACTTAAAATACAAAAAGGATGTGTTGAAAGGAGGTGAGTTGCCAGTGCAGCTATTGTTGTGGCAAAGTTCCCCCTCTGATCCAACGGGAATCTTCCCTCCAAGGTATGTTACTTAAAAAGTTACGGTGGAAGTCAAGCACCTGGAAAGCCTTCATGTCTTTGAAAAGAACCTTGGGGGTTGAGTTAAGTTGCTTTCTTGTTGCAAATCCTTTGCTGTGGAGTGGTAGCTGGAGTTTCTCTCCTCTTGGGAAGCTTTCCAGATTAATTTGGAGGTCCAGAGTCACTGGGTTGACCATGGGCTATCTACTAGGGATAACGGAGATGTGTGACTTGGGGCAGTGTGTTCAGCCTTTTAAATCCATTTTTTTTTGTTTAAATATTGAGCATACCATCATGGTGAATTTGCAGTGAATTTTCTTTTATTTCTAGCTGAAAAAAAATAAAATAAAAATCCTTAGCTGCATCTTTTTTTTTGCCTCTTTTTTTTAAGTAAGCAGTGCTTTTTTTAAATAAGCACTCCCAGGGGTGCAGCCTCCCCCACTCCCACACAGGGTCCTGTAGAGACCAGGGCTGCCTTCCCTGGGAAAAAATCAGAAAAGGTCTGTAAGAGTTTAGGACAGAATGGTTTCTCCTAAACATCACGGTGGTAAAAATCCATTTCAGTGCATGTCTCAACGAGTGCTTGTGCAAGCAGAGAACAGCCCCTGAACACTTCAGGAACTGAAAAAGGGTCGAATCCACAGTGCCTGTTATCTCGAGTACATAAATGGTGCTCCAGTGCCCTGTGCTGCAGCTATCACGTGATAAGAATGTGCCAAGTCATGGGAGATGTGGAAAACATCACGGCCCATAAATGAATGTTTTAGTTTGAGTAGGCACGAAGGGGGATGTTGAAAACTGGGTTTCTTCCTGGCTCTGCTGCCAGGAATACAAAGCACCACACAAGAGACTTTGAAGGTCCCTCTGGGAAAAATGCCATTGCCAACTCAACTGCAGTGCCTTGTCCAAGTTGCCCTGAAGGAATCTCTGCCAGAAACACCTGTTAACAATAAGGACTTGTTAATGTTTCACAATTATTTTTCCCCAAGTATGTTATTGCTACAGCAGTCCCTGACACAAGAGATTTTGGCAGAAATGAAATACACATGATACCTGTGAAAACCTCTGGCCTGCCTGCATCTGCAGGGACCGAGATAAAGCTGCATCTGCAGGGCTGGAGGGGGCTCAGCAGAGCAAAGCTTGTGCTCAGCAGGGAGGGATTAATGGGGTGTGTTGGGCACACACTTGGGATCCTTTGGGAACCAGTGTTAGGGAAGAGAAGGTGGTCTGTGAGTGAAAAGTAACCTGCTCCAGTGACTCCTTACCACGGGAGTAAAAGTCTGATTTGTTGTTGAGTTATTTGTCTGTCCAGCCTTGTGATTCTTAGTTTTTAATTTGTCCTTTTTCAGTCCCAAAGCTGATCTGCTTCATTAGAGAGGAAAAAAATGTCAAACTTTTGCTTCTCGTGCCATTCCCCTGACACGGGACACACCTGACATCATGTAGCATCTCCCTGGGCTCTGTATGCAGCCAGGAAAAATAAAAAGCTGTGGCCCTATCAGTCAGGACTACACCTTTCAGAAGGAAAATCAGCCTAAGTATCTTGCCTTTTGTGGAAGAACATTAAGGAACAGACTACTCGTGGCCCAATCTAACTTTTCAGTGCAAAAGGGAATGGAGGAGAGCTCCAATGGTGATGGGTCTGAGAGTAAGGGGGGGTTTCTTCTATTTGCCCCATCCCTCCAAAGGTGTTGCTCCATCACCATCTTCAGACCAGGTGCAAACTCCTGAGCCTCCTGCTTCAAGGTTGTTTACAGCACTCTTGGCAGGCATGGTAGACCTCCCCTTGTGAAAGTCAAGGATGACCAGGCTGAGTACCTTTGCAACTAAAGAAAACCATGAATGGCAGCTTCTCTGCCTGTTATCAAGACAACATTGAAGTTTATTTTGATAGTTTATCTTTGCCAAGTAAGGAAACTGCAGCCTTAGCACAACTGTTAAAGACAGGGCTGTACCTTGATGGATATATAAAGGGATGTGGGAGTTTGAAGACTTGTACTGAGAGCTTGCCTTCAATTCTTGAGCCTTTAAGTATGTTACAAATATCACCTTCAGGCTTCATGCTCCTTTTTAGTGGATTTTAAACTCGGGTATCTGCTTAAGTCTTATCCATTTGATACAGGTGATGTGTCAGCTATTTAGCAGCACACGTTTCCAACCAGGGACAGGTTGCTCAATGACGTGGGTGCCCAGGAAGGATTCATGTTGGTGGTTCAATGCTTCTAGATTTTCATCTGTTGAGTGTCACATCCATTGTTTGGAAAAGATATCCATGGTCTGCAATGACAGAGACTGTTGGGTTTTCCAGAGAAATAAGTGAATTGAGTCCTGCTGAGATACAAGAGGGAGGTGGAGCTTCTACACCCTGGTAAGTTCTCCAGTCACTGAGTGATTTGATAAGGAAAACATTATTTATGGGTATCTTCTCACAGGCTTATAAATATAGCTTTATAGTTCGGTGTGTGTGTGTGTGTTTAATTGGAATGAGCATATTGGTAATTTGCACAGTTTTTTGGCCTCCAAAATTGTCCGAGTGCCTCAGTAGGTGGCACCCTTTCTATTCCTTTATTTCCACCAAATGTCAAAAATAAGTTGGGACTGGATCTTGTGTGTGTGAAACAAGTTCAGTAAAAATGTAAATGCATATTTGTCTCCTTAATTGAATATAGTATATCGTGAAATCATTACTGTCAGGGCACACTTGGGTTTATACAAACGCTTAAGCAAAGAAAATATATAAACCTAGATTGACTTGAACAATTTGAATGTGATAGCAGACATCTGTGTTCAATAACGTTACTTTGGTAAGCGGTGTTTAATATTTCATGTCAAAGCAAGGAGAGTAATAGAACAGGGTATTTTCTGAATTCTTAGATTGCTGAAGTTTATGGCACGGTGTAATATATAATCTGTCCTTTGTCAAGCTCACCAGTAAGGGCCCTACTGCAGCTGAAGAGGTAAAGTGCTCTAATATATATGTTTCTAGACCTCTCCCTGCTTGAGGAATTAATCTTGGAAGGTGCTGAGTGCCCTGAAGTGCCAGTGAAGTCAGTGGGATTTGAAGTTTCTCGCAGCTCGGTGGACGGGGATCCTTAGCAGAGGTTAATTACCCAGTCCCTGGCCAGGAAAGCCCTTAAGTGCTGCTTAACTTTTAGTATGTGAGGAGTTCTCTTGAAACTGGCATTTCTGATGCAGCTGAGATAGTGTCCAGAGGTCCAGCTCATGCCTCCATCATCTTAAAAAATAAGAACTGCTCCCTGACCTTGGGAATTTAAAATCTGGGTGGGACGAGGTGAAAAAGTGGGAGAAAGCACCTTGCCCAGAGGCAGATCTGCCACTGAGAGCTGAGCCCAGGATGCCCTAAAATGGGCCAGAGCCTTATCTGCTGGACTTCAGTGGTGAAGGAGGAGGCAAAGGGCCCCCCTTCGCTCTGGGTGAAGTCTGTGCACAAGCACATCACCAGCTCGATGACCCTGTTTGCCTTCAGAAAGTTCAAAGGAAGAGAAACATTTTTAAGTATCTTCCAAGTCTATTATTAATGAACAATTACATTGGTATTTTTGGATAGATTTGCACAGAGTGATTTGTCTACAAACAAATCTTTCTTTTGTATTCGCCCGCCCCCAACCTCAATCTTTTGTATTTCATTTTTAGGTGAAATTCTGTGGTGGAAGTAGCCAAAAGAAACATGCTTTCCCAAGCCTCATGCTGAATGTCTGTCTGGATATTTTCATTTTAACTGCAGCTTGGGAAAGGAAAAAAAACGTAAACATGGTGCTAGTATCATTTTTAAGCTGAAACTGTTCTTCCCCCGTGTTCAAATGGCATTATAAATGTTTGCTCAAATAGCATTATAAATGTTTGCTCAAAAGAGGCATATTTATTCATCTAGCCTCTGAGAGAACACTGTGTGCATAGGTAGTAATAAAAATGTATTAAGGAATGAGAGTGATTCCCCTGGTAAATGGCTTTTCTCTTGACCTCCTCTTAAGCATCTTAGCCGGGCTCTGCTGCTGCCTCTCTGAGGAAGTGTATTTGCACTGGGGAGGAAGAATTTTTAAAGTTGCAGAGTGTTACAAACAGCAAACAAGTGTGGGTTGTTTTCTTTACATGTATATATATATATAATGCTGGAAAAAAGGTCTTATGAGAAAGGAATGCAAAGCATTCACACGCAATGAGTGTTGTTCCTACCGTGCTATACAGTTTCTTACAGGGTAGATGATCTATGTAATTTTTATTCCTTAACGTTATTTTTTTCTCACAAATTTCTCAACAAATAAGTTTTTGACATGACTATTCACTGCTCCTGCGTTTGATATTCAGATGTTGATCAAATACCCAACATCTGACCCTGTGCCTTATCTGGCACATGACATTATTGTCCCCTGATTGCCAGCACAAGTCTTTGTATGTGCAAAAATGGTTTGCAGCAACTCTTTTGCATGAGACCATGGAGTTGCTTTTCCATTAATTTGCTTCAATCAAATGTTTGTGGAAAGAAAATGCAAAGCAGGAGGGATTGTAGCAGAAAGAAATTTATCAAGCTCTTTGTATGACTAAGGGCAGGACTTCCTTGCTTTGCTCACCCAACTATCTCTCCTATCCAATTAAATGTGCACTTGGCAGTCATCAAAATGAAAGACTCAATTCGCTGTAGAAGCTGGAGATTGAAAACCCCTGCTCAGATCATCTTCTGTCCAGTGCAAAGCCATTTCCCTGCGGGACATAGGTCACCCCTAAATTCTGCAGCTGACACGCTATACACAGCCTCAACTGGCAACATCCTGTCCAGAGCTGCACCTCATAAATCAGGGTTAGGCCCAGTAAATCGGCAAGGACGAGCAGTTACCAAAGGCATATCTCGCTTCCCAATGGCTTTCTTATGTTTCAAGGAATCAGTGGCATGTCAGAAATGATACTCTTACTCAAACACTAAATTGTATCTCGATAGTGCCGTATCTTGCCAAGCAAGAACATAAGCAAACACTCAGGTCTTCACTGGGGACTTGAGCAATCGCCCTCCACGGCCAACATTCCTCCCGGCTGTTTACGCGTCCATCATGGGGTTGTTACTCTTGTTATCAATAGCTGATGCTATTACTGCTCTATTACTATGTCATTTTATCATTCCTGGGTGGGAGGATGAGTTAAACGATGAATCTGCACATATTTGTCACAATGGGAGCCTCCAGATCTCTATGTTTCTGTGGAAACCTGGCCCTGGTTTAGCTGAACTGGCTTTAAAATCTGGCCCCATCGTGGGTGCTGAGCGCTCAGAAAAGGAAAAATCTGGCGCTGAGCTCCACTTGGAAATCTGCTCTCAGATGTATGGATGTTTGTTTATTTTTACATTCAAGAGATCTAGAAAACTGCACCAAGATGCAAAATAACACGACAAAAATAGTCTTTGCAAACACTGTTCTTCACCGGTTGGCATAAACTGGATATGTGTTCTTTCCATAAACTTTTGGGTAAGCTTAAGTTACAAGAGGCCAAAAAAGAAAAGATAAAAAAAACCCCTATCTCAGCCAAGATCATTAGTTTAGAATATATGTAGTGCCAAAACAATACAAGTTGCACAATTTCACCACACATACCCATTTATTAACCCATTCTGGCTTGACCAAAACTCAACAGAGGTTGATGACTCCAGTAGACTGCAGTGGACTTCACACTGAGCCGTGGCAGCTGATCTCCTAGTCTTGGTTATGGTCCATTGACCTCAATGAAGGTAATATTGAACAATGTAGGGTTGTTTGTGCCTTACCTGTTGAAGCAGTGGGTATTTTGAGCAGAAGTCCCCTGAGTACTAATCAGAAATGGCGCACCCTCCCTTCCATTAGACACAGGTTGGAAGCAAGCTATCATGAAGGGCTACTGCTTCACTTTCTGAAGACCACAGTGCTATATTATTGTGTGTGTCTTACAGGGCTTTGAGATGAAGTTTTTGAAAGTGCTCTTGAGGTACCTGTAACATATGGTGACATTTTCTAATACGCTCCATGCTGGAGAGTCCATGCTGTAATGTAGGCAACTAATTGCCGTGCTGTTGTGATGCTGGGGGAATGGCAGGAGCCTGGCTTTCTGAGCAAAGATTAAATAATATTGTCCAATCTGTAAGGAGGTTGTCACAGTGGGCCTGGGAAAGCTTCAGCCATGTGGTTTTCTAAAGACTTTGGGGTATTGTTAATTAAATGACCGCTGTGTTTTTATCTCCCATAAAAAACTTTACTTCCCATAAAAGCTTTTTAGCTTGACGATGCATTAGGCAGAAATCCTGCCTGGTGTCTGCCTGCTCCCTTATGTTGCTCCTGGGGATGCACGAGCAGATGCAGCTCCAGTGCCAGCGCCCCAACCCAACCCCTGTCTGCTGGAAGGGCCCCAAAATGCCCCCACCACCCCCTGCTCAGCACCGCATGCTTGGTCACGGGTGAAACAACAGCACTCACCTTCTGGCTGATGAACACAGTTGGGCAAGATGGGAAGGGCACGAAAATGCTCAGATTGCCATGAGTGAGAAGCAGCACAACATCCGTATTGCCTCTCTTGTTCTTGGCATTGCAACAATGCATAGTTTTCTGTTGTCTCTGGAACCACTCAGGCCTGTAATGAATGGAGTACCAAGTGATTGGAAACGTTCCTTTTAAGCGGATGTTTCCATTACTTTGTTTTCCTCCTTAAGCTTCGTAATGGTTTTTTTCAAGTGTCAGCAGAAGGGCTGAAGCATCTCTTGATCTTGCAGATGGCATGTCCATGTGGACCAGTCAAGGCACTGTGTGAAATTTTCAACATAATATTCACTTGTTCTCCAAACTCTCAATGTTTTGATTATTTCATTTCACTGGTACTAACAAGGGAAGACTTCCAAGCTGTACGTTTTAAAAGTGATCACAGACAGTAATTCTGTTCACAAACATGATACATAAAGCTCATTTTCAGAAAAGCTGAGGTCACCTTCTCCATGGCTCCAGGCAAAGTCATGGGAGTTTGATATCTCTGAAGAACTGAAAAAAATAGTGGTCGTCTCTCTTTAAAATATCA
Organism: Aegotheles bennettii; assembly: GCA_013398125.1. Taxonomy (NCBI): domain Eukaryota; kingdom Metazoa; phylum Chordata; class Aves; order Caprimulgiformes; family Aegothelidae; genus Aegotheles; species Aegotheles bennettii. The sequence continues at coordinate 72,881 of VZRW01001242.1, read as the reverse complement.
GTTCAATGGTTAGAGTTGGTTAGGACACTTCAATTAAAATAAAATTTTAGAAGATCATTTGTCAACACTAAAGCTCTGTGGAGGATCAGATGAACTCAGACCATACCTTCTACTGTCTCCTCTTCTTAGTTCATGATTTACCCAAATCACAAGAATGCTGTTGCTTTAAATAGCCCAGTGGTCAGGAGAGCCCCCATGAGCAAGAAGTGGGATTACAACCCAGAGCTGAATGCAGCTGAGCAGAGAGTTGATCTTGAATTCCCCACACCCAAAGACCTAAATTCCAAGATATTAGCAAGATAGAAACGGTTGTCAGGCATCTATCTTGTTCTGTTGGAGGAGAAAAAAATTAAAAAGAAAGAAAGAGGGAGAGAAATAAACCCTTGGCTTCATCCCAGCATGGAAACCTTTTCCCATCTCAATTTAGCTGAAAAAAGAGCCAAGACTAGCAGCCAGTGCCTTAGTAATGTAGGGACCCTATTCAGCACACTGTTTAATCCCATACTTAAGTGTACCTATGGATATGGTTTATGTTCAAACTTGTGTGTCTTGCTGGATTAGGATGGATTTAGATGGAAACTTGAAGATCTGGAGAAGCAAGTCAGTATTTCTGAGCCTTCGGTTGTTACTCAGGCAGATTGCTTACTGGTCAAGAAAAACTCAGGTAAGTACTGGAGGTGGAGACCAGTTTCCCTCCAGCATTGAGAACTAGGAGAGGTTTGGGATCAGTATCTGCCTATCTATTTTTTAATTATGTTTGTAAGATGTGACACAGATTGGATCACAAGTACTTTGGTCTCTGAACACCTCACATCAACTCCAAACAAGCCCTGAAAAAGCCCCTAATATCACACCAACATGTCATCTCGTGTTGAACCTGTTCCACTTCAGCAGAAACCTGTGGATCAATGTAAATTAGGAAGCCCAGAAAAGGGACCATGGGAGTTTGTGTGTTGGTCGTGTTGGTGGCCTGGAGAAGAAGGATATCAGAGGGTGCCAGGCATGCTAGGTGCATTTTCAAGAGTTCACAGAAGTGCAGGGCTGGCTTGGACCCTGGGAGGTCACATAGTCAAGCTGCTGCACTGATGCCAAGACCATCCCTGTGTTTGCCTGTGCAGTTATTGAAAACCTCTTCTCAAGGGACTTGCTAACTTGATGCTTTTCATTAAGTGCTTCACGACCTTTGCAGCCGGGGAGCTCAGCCTAGCAGCCAAGCCACACCAGCTCTGCTGCAAACACAGGCAATTTCTTTCCCCATGGGATACTGAGTTTTTCATGGCCTTTTTCATAACCATGCTTTGTGTATCGGGAGATACATCTCCTATGTGAAAACAAGCACCTTTTCAATTCTCCCCAAGTTTGCTTCTATATAGGTACTTCAGTCCCATTGCTCTCCCCAGTGCAGCTGTTTCTGAGGCTGCAGCACACTCATTTCTCCCCAGTGAAGCCCTCCTTGGAATTGGTCCCCTCTTCCAGACCTCTGTCCCATCCACTGCTCAGGTCCTGTTGATCATGACTATGCATCCCATGGCCCTCAGCTCCTTCCCTCAGATCATTTCTCTAGACTTTGTCCAACCAAATTGAACGGGAACTCTCAAAATCCTCCCCAAATCCCCAAGGTCCAACGTTGGTAGGTGCTGGAGGACCTGCAAATCCTGCTGGCCACATGGGGTGACTCTTTATCTGGTGGCCCCAGATATAAAAACTGATATAACAACACCATCATTGTTCATAAAAGAAATATTTTGGCATTCAGGCGTGACTCTGCCCCACAGGATCACAGAAGTGATTTAATATTTTAAACTATGAAACATGGCTTTTAACAGTTTCTGCAAGGTGCAAGGGCACTTACAAGATAGCACTGTATTAGTCACTACCATGGGCCACCTTCTGAATATTATAAACCTTAATTTACTTTTTTTATAATCTGAATGGACTTTTTAAGTATATCTAAGGGAATTGGAGCGAGGAGAAACATTGCCTAATTCAGCCATTGCATCCTTAAAGCCAGCTTGGAAACATGGAAACCATATGTGAGCTTTTAGCTAATAAAATAAAATGCCAAAATGTGGCGGCTGAAGCTATTGCACCCAAAATATAATTGCACATATGCTCATTTACTCACTTATAATCAAAACATTAAAAATGAAAAAAAAATCTTTGATACTCAGACTAGGTGTAACTGTTGGACTAAGTTATTTTACAAAGTTATTTTACATGGAAAGAATGTGCACAGGGTTTTCTAATGGCAATATGAAAAGCAAACTGTATAAATACAGCCACACACAGCACCAATTGATAATGTTTCACCTGAACACAAAAAAGTCCTTAAAATCCCCCAGCAGGCCAAATCTATATTAATTTTACTATAAAGTAATCTTACTTTTAGATGTCTCTAGACTACACGTTAATGGTAAATATGTTTTTTATGCTGAGCATTGGTTTTCTTTAGCGGTGGAGTCATTTTTTCATCATTACGAGTTCTAAAGAGATATTTAGCTCTGCCAAAGGTGCCAGAACTGAAATCATCTCTTTACTTAAACACTTCATCCCTCATGTCCTGACTGTCTCTAAAATGTTATTTTTAGCCGAGTTTAGCCTCTTTTCAGTCCAAGTCTTACTGTCCCACGACTGATTGGAAGCTTCACGGAGATGTTGAAAATGAGCTGCTTAAAAGTCAGAGCAGACCCTGCTCCTTGTTCAGACAGTAAGTACCACACAGTCCTCCTTCTCCTGTGTTTCCCTGTGATATCAGTTGAGTGAATTCAAGGAATCTGGGCTCAGTGTGGGCACCTGAATAGGGTTTTTGGAGTGTGCAGAGATGTTTGCTGAAAGCTACACAGGGATGGAGCAAAGAACATTTATTGCATCAATCTTGAACGCTGAGGTCTAGCCCACTGATAGGACTCCAATAAATTCACTTTTCCTGTGGATTAGCTGTCAACAGTGGGAAGCAAGAAGGGCAGCACTACTCTCTCTGACCAAAAGGCTACACCAAAACTTGCCTGAGTGTAAACCTCAGCCTAATGTGCATTATGATGTTGTTGCCCAGCTGGAAATAATAGGAGCAGCTCTTTTACTTTGGAGGCATCGACCTTCCTGGTACTGCCCCAGGGTGTCCTTGCCATGGACAACCCCCGCATCTTCTCCATCACTCCCAAAGCCAACACAAAGTTCCTCGAAATGAGCTGAAGTGCCTGAGAAACATGTGACCTGCATGAAGACTCAGGTTTTTCAATCGCCAGTGCTTTATTTTTTTAGAAACATGAGAGAAGGAGGTAAAAATTGTAATGTGCCCTCTAAAAGGATGAGGGGAAAATTCATTAATAGGGAATCTACTGGATGGGAACATGAGTTAAGGGCCTGACTCTGCCACTGGCTTCTTCTGCAACCATGGCCAACATCCATATTTCTTCCTCTCTCCAACCTTCGTGTCCCTCCTGCCCCCGGACTCCATCTGTCCAACAGCTCCCATCTGTAAAGTATTTCCATTGTTTGTCTCGAGAGCTTGATGACTTTTGACTATGTGCAGCGCATTGCACAATGGCCCCTGGATGCTATTTTATAAACAGCAAATATAAATAGAAGACTTTTAGGGAGACTAATAAAAAAAAACTTTAGGAATAATCTGTTTAAAGTGAATTTGAAAGTGAAAAGCTGATGTGCAGATGCAGCACTGGGATATCTTTAAGGAGAGCTAGCCAAGAAATCGGCCCTTGTTTATTTTCTTATGTGATAAGTTAGATAGGGAAAATGTTTTTATAATATTTTTTTTAATTAAAAAAATCAGATGGAGCAGCCAAAAGAATGAGTGAAGTCAGATCAAAGATGATAAATTGAGTCTGATGAGATGAAGACTTTACCTATTTCAAATACTCAGCTGAAAAAGTCCAATTTTATAGAAAATTCTTTAAAAAAAAAGAAAAAGAGGAAGAAAAGGGGGGAGGGGGGAAGAGAAAAAAAGAGAGAGAAATTAAAAGAAAAACATGCCATAGCCAATAAGTTGTGAAAAACTGTGGAGACTGGCACTTTCAAATGCTTGGCAGGTTATTAAGCCAATTTTTATTTAGTCCACTATAACTGTTGGAGGGTCTGTGATTCCCAACTGTTTCACATCAGAGAATGAAAACAACTATAGCCCAGCCAAGACCACATTGGTGACTGCCAGCCCCTTTATGTGCCAAACATGAAAGCAACAAGTCCAGATGCTTTGATCCCAGCATTTTTGGATTTAGCCCAGAATGTTTTTAACTCATGTTAGGACAACATACATTATAACTGGAAATCAATCAATAGCACTGTGACCTTCAAACACAGTAAATGTTTGGAGTTAGTTTGTGAGCATGTAATCTAAATTGGGGATTGGAAGTTGGAAGCGATCCTAAACTAACAGAAAAAAAAAATATGTATAGTTTTAAAATCTGGAGTTGCAAGGAAGCAACAAATGAAGGTTTAATTATCTAGGGAAAGAGTATCAGGCATGGGAGATGCATCTGATGCAGAGGGCTGCAAAAGCCCAAGAAGCAAAGCAACACCCTCGAGCCATCCACCCCAGTACAACTGGGAAATGATAAATGGGATGATATGGGAGAAATACAAAGGGACCAGCTCTCTCCCACTCCGGGTTTGGGATCACGAGCCCATTTCAGAGGTGATATGGTCCCTGGGTCGGTGCCTCCTCTGTCACTGGTGGGAGCCCATTGGCATCTGCCCTCAGCAAAGCCATTGTTGGCCTCTGCAGGCTGTGGGTCTGCAGGGCAGGGCGGCACACGAGGGTGAGGAGATGCTTGTGGGGAGCAGGCAGGAAAAACACATCCATGCATCCCAGGAAGGTTTATGGCCAGTGTCTGCATTCTGGACACTTCACGTGAGGTCCTGAGTCACCACCCCATGCTGTGGTATTCCTTTGGCATAGGTTGTAGGAAAAAAATGACAAAGAAAACCCCCTCATTTATTGCAAATCCAGCTGTACTACAGACCAGGCTTTAGCCAGTCTTGTGGACTGCCACCGAGATCCCTTTAACCTTTTCACTGCCCCTACATCAGTAGTGTAACACCTGATGTGCACCGATTTAAATCAGATCAAGGTCTGACCACTACAGGGGAGAAGTGGCTTCAAAAGGTAATTAAAAAAATGTAATATCTTTTTTTTTTGTTTCTTTCTTTCTTTCGCAGTATGATTTAATTGTATTGCCACTAAATACCAGTCTAGACAAAGTCTTGTTAAAAGCTTTAAAATCTTGGAGTAGTTTTACTTATTAATGCTGGTGAATAGTTGCTGGCATGCTGCTGGCCGAGCTCACACAAAGATCTCTTACAGTTACAAACCCCTATCACAACGAATAAAAAACAGAAGAGCAAGTCCTTCTCAGGAAATACGAAATCCAGACTGACACACGGGGTAAATTGGCAAATTGCTGTGTCAATACAATACGGACCCCGTGCCCAGCCTGGTCGTCACCTGCAGCTGAGGACACAGGGGCAGCGGCGGTGCCAAGAAGACCCCCAGCTACAGCCTGGCAGGGGTTTGGAGTTGGAGCTGAAGGCAAGGCTTAGCAGCTATGGTGAGTCATCCAGCAAATAAAGTCCCCGAGGTGGAGTAATGCGGGGAAGGGAGACACGGGGAGGGAGGGGCCATTGGGCACATGGGGTATCGCTTGATGGTGGGAAAACCTCTGTTTCCATAACACAATGTGCAGGTGCAGGGTCAGGGAGTGGAGGAGCCTCAAAATCCTCCTTGGGCACAGGCAGAGGCAGCATCACCCCTGGGTTGAGCCTGGGCGTGGGTACCTGAGCACCCAAAGCCCTGTGAGCTGGGATGACTGCAGAGGGACTGTGCTCCTCACGCCTGTGTCTGTGCATCTCACGCCTGGAGGTTTCACATCTGGACCTCTGACACCTTTATTCCAGGAGCAGCCCGTGTCTTTGTCCTTCCCCAGTGCACCATATTCTTAGTGACCCATTTTTAAGAAGAGGAAGATACACCAAATGGTGCAGGGCACCCAAAGCTCTTTGCATGAGCTCCCAGCCCCTTGCTGTCAGAAAAAGTGCATTTTGTCAATACTGAGAGAAAACAACACAGTGCTACATAATTGCTGCCGTTTGTCTGTCTGAGCTGATGACTTTCCCGTTTCATTTCCTCCTGTGTAATGTTATAGGGGACGTATATGAGATATTCAGCCAGGACTGAAGCAGGGAAGTCTGCAGGAGTGTTTAGTGGGAGGTCAGGAATTTTTAAGAGGTATTATTACAAGGCGGTGTGGTTTGGGTCATGTTTCTTGTAGACATCTTGTCAGGAAACTTTTTAAATAATAAATTATAATCTCTTTATATATTGTACAAGCTTATTAAACCCAATCTTTAAACATAAAACTGAATTTTGAAAATATCATCAGACAAGCTCAGAAGCTAGAAACAAAAGAAATGAAGAGAGAGAAATAAAACATATGCTGGCCAGAGTTTTAAAGACGGTAGCCACAGCACACCAGATTTTAATTAGCAGCTACCTGCAGTGGCAGTGGCCTGGGATGAAATGTTTTGATGTGCATGAATGTTTCTATAAAACAGTTGAAGCTTTCTTAGATCCTGTATCATTTTTTTTCTTGAGCATCGCGGTTTTCCGGTATGGACATTTCACAGACTGAATCTTGGGAAGATCTAAAGTCTTTGCTCTCCACCTCTGTTTCTCCAATAGTAAAATGAGGATACTTATATTTATGTACTAAGAAAGGCTCTTAGCTCTTCCAGAAAAGCAGTATTTAATGACTGGGTAGAACTGGCAGTTGCAGTAGCAATAGCTGAGGGTATAATCTTACCATAAATCCTGCTAACACTTGGAGAATAGTGCTGGATGTAGTGATCCATATTTCCTCTTTGAAATATTTCTGCTGTGCCATCTTTTGTCAAAAATCCCCTGGAGTTTAACCAGCATGGGCCAAGCGCCTTCTGAAAATGGCCTTGCACTGCCAAGTGTCTGCTGACTTAACCAACAAAATCCTTGGTGACCCAAGCACCATCTCTGCTGGGAATTCCCCATGGCAGAGGCTCAGCTCTGGTTTGAACGTGGGACTCTTTGCTTTTTCATCACCCTTTCCCTTCTAGGTGGATCAGAGCTGCATAAAATCACAGCAAAGCCAGTGATGGAATCACTGACATCATCTTGTGCCCCAGGAAGATACAGGGTGATAAGGTGGGACCTGAAGAGCTTTTGGAGCAGGAAGGGGGTGCCCGGCACCATGCTCATCTCTCGTTCACCTTTTGGGACTGACCTCACAGCACAGAAAGAGATGGAAAGGCAGGACCGACCCAGTCTGTGAGCCATTTTCAGGACTTCATGGTAAGGGCTGATAATGTCTGATAAAGTCAAGAGAAAATCCATCTTCCTGAGCACAGCCTGATTTGTATGGACTTGGGGGAAAGGGCAAGGTGTGTTTGCTGTCCTCTAAATAAATCCTGCCCCAAGTCAGGCAGGTGGCTGCTGTTCCTGCTTAAAGGAGTGCTTATAAATTACTGGGATATCCTGTAATTCATGTGTACTGTTGATCTGAATGGGAGAGTCAATATATGGAAGTGTGTATATGTACGTGTCCCACCTTCTGTGCCTGTGATGCTCCTTTCTGGGCTCATATTTCTGCCTCGAATTTCCTGGATCCTGGAATGAAGGATCCTACACCTCCACCCACATCACCAGGGATGACTGCTGGGGAGGTCACCCCATGGCACCACACTGTCCTCTAGGCGCCTGCTCTTCAAGTGGACTCATCAGCCTCAGACACAGAGGACACACCATCTCCTGTGCTGATTTACACTCTACACAATCCAGCCTGGTCCAGCATTGGCAGCTGGCACCTAGTGAGGAGATAATATTTATAGAGGTATAAATCAGGGAGCCCCTTTCCAATGTAAATAGTACCAAAATGATTATATTTCCTTTCTTAATCTGTAGCCTAATGGAGTGTTCTTGTCAAGTGTGGGTTTTCCTCAAAGGTGCTTTTTATCAAAGGCTTGATGGAGGTCGGTGGAATGATTGGTCATGAGTTGCTGACCTCACAGCAAGGGTAAATGTGATTAAGGTAATTAAGTTGTAGGCACTGTCACATATTAGAGATAGTTGTAGGATTTTATTATCTGCAGTGTCAGGTTTAATTAGTGGCTATTAGTGTCTTGTCAGATCTGAAGATACACAAAGCTCTTTAATGGGAAATATTACTGCACCTGAGGACATTTTCTCATCACAGTCAAGATTGTTTTTCTTCTCTGTCACAGGGAGTACTTGTATTCATCAGTGATGTAGCAGCTCTTGACTGAAAAAATGAACCTTTGGTGGTCATTAGAAGGCATTAGAAGGCCCAGGGTGAGCAGGCAGCATGGACAGGACAGTACATGGGGTATCAAGGAACTGGGGATTGGTTTGTTCTCTGCATTGCTTTGTTTGAACTTCTTGGTTACTCCTGGCTATTTTGAAAGTAAACTCTTCAAGGCAAGAAGAATCATACTGTATACTGGCTCTGGTCTTATTTTTGGGCCTGTTGGACTTCATATAACACAAATAATAAGTATGGAATACTACCAGACAGTGAGGATTTTAAAATTTTATTTAAAAGAGAAGTCCAGATCCAGGCTTACAACAAGAATTTCTGGCCCAGTCACAGTTTAGAGAATGGGAAAGGAAATCATCAGATCAGTTAATGAGCCTTAGACTGGGCAAGAAACACTAATGAATGTTTACACCCTTGTTTTCAAAGCCCACTGAGAAGCTGCTGCTTCCAGTGACATGCTACATGGGTACCTTGTATTAACCTGGAAGGAGTGTCCCTACTGCTGAACCACACAGCTCATCAGCTTCAGATAACATGCTAGATTTATCCTCTGCAAATTCTCATCCACATGCACAGATTCAGTCCAATGTTGTTCAGCTTGTGAAATTTGATGGGCTCACAGCACGAAGTATTTTAGCTGCTGCTATGTGAGATTCCCATCTATGTTCAGGTTTATTGAAAACGTTATGTCCCATCTGTTTCTAGATGCTCCTTTCATGTTCCTCATCTCTTTAGGCTCTCTTTTCCAAAGAGTTTGCTTGATCCATGTGGAGTTAATAAGCGATTTTGGTGTGTGAGTATATGTGTAAGGACCAAGATGTCTTGTTTCATAAAAGTCTGTCACTGATTTATTCCTCCTTGTACTGCCTTGCTTCCTGTTCATTTCTCCTCGCACTTTCAGAGCGAGGGACGCTGTTTACATTAAGGATGTTTCTTCTGTTTACAGATGGGGCAGCATTTGTAAATGATTCTGAAGAGTTCTTGTTTCCAAGGAGCCTCTCCAGGCTTTCAAGAAGGGGGTCTCACCACTTTAGTTCTTCATCCTCACTGTTTGTTTTAAACTGATTTCAAATGTCCTAAAAATGTGTCAGTGGGACCGGTCAGCTCATGTTGCCATTCACCTCCCCACCATCTTCTGATGGCCAGAACGCACATGGGCATCAGCTCTAGTAGAGTTTGTCTGCTTGTGCAATTCCACTCACTTCTCCTTCTGTATAATGGAGCTTAGCATGCAGTCATGGAGTTTTATTTCAGAAAGTTGTCCTTCTACCTCCTCTACCTCCTGGAGTATTATAATAACTCTTTCTTTCAGAAGAAAACCAAAACCCCACTAGTTTTGTGTTTTATCCGTATGTGTGCTTTGTCTTTTTAGTCCTACTTTAAAGATGCATTTGCTGTTTTGGACGTTTTCAGGTTAATTAAAAAGATAATCTAGAAACAGAGTAGATGAACCAGAGGCGTGGCTTCTCATGGAAGTCCTCCTGCCACTCATGTTGGATTCTGTGCTTCTCCTGAAGCCCGAATCATAGAGAAACACTGGAGATAAATACATTTATCAGCTAGATGTGCATGCCTTTGTCATGGTAGAGTGGATACCAATTTAAATCAACTACCATCCTTTTTTCTTGGGATGTGTGGGGGGATGTATTTTCCCTAGCATCATGCCATAGTTTTTGCATAGCCTAAAATAAAAAGCACATGTTGCATAAAGGCGAAGCACACTGATATCTCAGCTATCGAAGAGGAAGAGTGACCAAGCCAAATATCTTTGACTAAATGAGGCAGGAGTTCAAAGCTGAGTACTGTGTGCAAACAAAATGGCAAACTCATTGTCATCACTTGCAGAATTTTTTTATAAAAGAGGAGCATCGTAGGTTGATCTCAGCAGGCAAATCTGACCTGGAGGTTTGCTGAGCCAGGAAGACCTGCAAAAGCACATGGCAGCCGGCAGAGAGGAGCCAGGGGCTTTTGGAAAATCATGCCCAGGTGGAAGCATTTCTGTGTCTTCTGAGACAGGTTTAAAGGGTGGCTACAAGTCAAGGATTCAGCTCTTAGCTGTTGAAGGTCTTTATTTAAATTGCATTGAATGGAATTTCTTGGATGAGGTGGAAAACTGAGGTCTTGTCCTTCTGATTTAAGGATTATTATTTTTTAATCCAGTTTTGCATTTCATGATGTCCCACTATTCTTGCTAAAATTGTTGCCAATGATACTCAGGCAAATCCTAGGGGAGGTTTTTTTCAACCAGCTCTTCTCCAAAGTAAATTCCCCTGAGAGAAATTGAACTCAGCAAAAATATTTGTCTAAACAAGTGTGTTGGGGGAAGGTTTAAAACACACACTGAACTTGCTGTGGCTTCTCGGGCTTGTGAGAGCTGTGGAAAGTAACTAAAATCACTAAATAGGTACTTGAAACCTCGCTTTTGGCAAAAGCACCCAATCCTGTAAGTGGAGGTATGTACAAGAAGCTGTTGCAACCTGATGTGCAGAGAAGTTACAGGGTTTCTGTTTAGAAAAGAATGTTGAATTATACACAGAAACCTTCACAGGGTGTCGGTTTAATATGTGTAATTCCAGATTTAAACATAATCCGAGAGCCAAGTTGTAGGTAGAGCTGCTGGTGCTGAAATGTTATACAGGGAAAGGGCTGAAAGAAGCTGATACCTCTGTGATAATGCAGCTTTGGATACTTGAGTATTCTTTCAATTTCTGTTTTTACTATGCTCCATTACCAGTAAAATATGCAAGTGTCATTCCAGCTTCACCGTTTTTGAAGTACTGCTCGAGCATTGTAGGAATCTTTTGGCAGGAAAAATGTATCTTTCACAGGAAATTCTATAGCTATCAAGATAAGTTTAAAAAATATTTTCTTTTTTCTAAGAAATGTGAATCAAGCCCTGCTCTGCAAACTGACACTCCAGATCAGGCAAAGAGCCTGAGCTGCCTGGAAGCAAAGGGAAGAGGCTACAGCTCCTTAAATTTTCTGTTATCTGAGTGCCTTTCCAAAAGGTATTTTAAATAATTCATATTCTTGGAAATAGAATTTTCTGGGTTAACACTGCAGGCTGATGCTGCCAAAAAGCCCCTTGTCCTTCTGGGGAAAGTGTCAATCCTGATGTGGAGATGTGCCTGACCAAAACTAGCTGTTATCCCCCTTCAGTCTGACAGCAGCTGCCCACAAGTTACCAACCTTTGGTGGTCAGCTACTGCTGCAATGGATTTGACCAGGCAGTCCTTAGAGTGTTTAAACCCTTTGACTATCCATGTCTTGAGTTTTAAAGTTATTCCCACAGTCAACTCTGTTGTAAAACACCTCTGATATAAAGAGAAAGTTGGGTCGTCTCTTGGCCATTGTGGGTAAAACGATCTTTCAAAGGAAGGGCAGCATTTACACCTTTAAATAATGAATTCAAGTTCAGAAACAATGACTTCCAACACTATTTTTCTTTCAAAGTTTCAGAATCCTGAACCATCTGATCTCACCTAATATCACTGCAGCAGGTCAACTGATCAGTCTTCACCTCTTTGTTCCTACGTAACCTCCACCGAGTTGGTAAGCTGTATTTGCTTTGGGTAAGGTGTCATGCCATGCCATGCCAGTCTTGTTTTGTGGGGGACAATTTTCTGATGTCTGATGATTGCCTTGGGTAAGACATTTTTGGTGAATCATTATAGCGAAATGCAAAGAAGGTAACTTGAGAAAGATGCTTATGTTTCTGTAGCACTTTGCAGCAGATGTCTCCTATTTACTGCTTTATTTTATTGCTTAATGACTGGATCTCGAGTAATTGAACAATTTGACAGATATTTATTTGTAAAACGTGATTCATTTAGTCAGACATTGTGAAACAGTTTCATGCCAGCTCTAAAAATTTTGGTAGAACTTTCTAAAGATGCAAACATTCAAGTAAATTGCTCATGTCAATAGCACATCCACTTTTTACTGTTCTTTGCTGCACACAAATATTTGAGTTGACAAAAAAGTGCTGGTGAACAGACTACAGGGACTTCTGAACTTTAATCAACCACAAGCACTGGCAGGGTTCAGAAGTAATTTCCTAACTATGAATCACCTGCAGACAATGAATCACATACTGGAGAAGATTGCCAAATAAAACAAGCCATCATGTATAGCTTGCATTGACTGGACTATGGAAAGGCCTTTGATTCACCTAGCTGAAAGAGAAGCTGTGATGAAAGCACTGAAATAAAGGCATAAAAGAATGTAGGAATCCCAAACCACATCTGCTAGCAGTGAATGGTGACAGTTCAGTTCGACAAGGAAGATAAAAGAAAGCGAGACTAAGCAAAATAGCAGGCAAGGAGACACTATCTTACTGGAAAGGGCTTGCCTGGAGGACTTCACAAAGCATTTCTGGGAAGAAGACCTTAGCTTAACTTCAACCATATGTACGAGCTCAGATTTCAACTGCGATGGAGCAGTTGTCTTCTCTGAAATGGCCAACGATCTCCGGGTGATTTTTAAGGGAACTGAAATGTGGGGATGGATAAGCAGGGAAGACAACTGATAGGTGAAGGCTGAGGAGGGACGGCGCTCTCCCAGCAGTCAGTCTGGTGCTTGCTGAGATGAACAGGGATTGCACAGCCCAAACTGCTCCTTTTGCTGAAGAAGAGGTCTTAGGTTTCCACCTCTAACAAAACGAAATCAAGAGTTTGGGTGCTAACAAAAAGAAAAAAGGATGGGATCTTATATATAATTTTTCAGAGACAACTCTGAATGAAAGGATACTGAAATAGGAGAAGAAAGTGAAACATCCGGGAGACTGTAAAGAAACATACATAAGAGTAAGTCATACTACAAGGAAAGGACATAGAAGATGGAATAAAATTTACTTTTTAAATATTTTATTTCCTATGAGAGGTATTTGGCCATGCTCTCCCAAGCAGTGAGACAATAGCTGGTAAAGCAATGCCAGTGGAAGCAAAAAAATCCCTGCAGTTTTCTAGACTTTGATGATTCCCTCTGTTTGTGCCAGTACTCAATAAACCCCCGAACTGCACACTGCAGCAGGAGAGAGAATTTACTGCAGACAAAATCATACGAGTGTAATGGATCAAGGCAGCCTCTCTGCACTGCTCTGGTCTGGCTCATGCATAGCATTCTGCACACTGCTGTCTGTTCTGCTTTTATACAGGGCATAACTTAAAAGAAAGGTAAAGCAGAATTTCAAAATCACTACAGCAGCTGCCAGATAATGGGGAGAAACTTGCTGCCAGAACAAGGAAGTCATCACTGGTATCTCTGCCCAGCTCCTGCTTCTTTCTTGGCTACTCAAACAGGCAATAATTGGGTAAAAATCTGGATTTGCTCCCTAGCACCAGCCCAGGAGTCGGTTGCAGCAACCCAGTGCTTGTGTACTGGGCTGTGAAGACTCCCAATAACATTTGGAAATCCTCTTACTGGGGACTCCACAGTGACCCAGAGTGACTTCCAGTTGGTGACGGGTCCTTTTCTTTAATTGGTGTTGAAGAAAGCCTGGGCTGGGCTGCAGGAGGGACCATCAGCACTTCCTTGAGCAGCCACGAGAGAGCACCCGGCAATTAGGGCTGGGACGGCTTTGCCCTCCCCTGCGGAGGAAAGTGAATCACCCACAACGTGAAGAGAAACCCTTCGCAGGATTCCCTCCTCGCCTTAGGCTCTTGAAACAAAATTGCAGTCGGGAAAACGAGCCCAGGGTTAACTAAACCCTCGCTGCTGGTTCCGAGTTGGAAGTTGCTGCGAGGTTCAGCTGTGAATTGGCGCATCGGGGAGGGAGCTGGGGAATACTGCCCTGGTGCTGGGGAACACTGCCCTGGTGCTGGGGAATACTGCCCTGGTGCAGGGGATGGGGGAGTTTGTCCCCTGGCTCATGATATTGTGGTTCAAAGCCAAAGGCTGCCTAATGACCGCTGGCAACGTCGACAGCCGGCTCGCGGCAGCCAGCTCTTTACCTAAGCTGTCCATTTTCCTGTGTGCCGAGCAAGCATCAGGCACTAGCTGATCAAAGAGCCTGCCCATGAAATGCAGCTGAAATAAGTTTTCTACACTTTATTTCTCACATGTTAGATACATCGATAGGGACAAGAAGTGCTGTGCGTACCAGCGGCACAGGGAGGGGGTCTGCGGGGAGACAGGGGCAGCTCCTCCATCGCCCGCCGCGGCCCTGCCAGGGCACATTTTGGCTGCTCACGTGGAGAATTGCAGCTCCCAGCAAAAGTTAAAGACTCACTTAAGGTTTCACCTTTGTTTTCAAAGAGCTTGTGCCCATTTTTACTGTACAATTTGGGATGAGTTGCCCAAAAGAAGACATAAATGTAATAAATAATGGAAAATCGTTTATGTAGAGGCTTTGTGTTCCTGGACAGTGCTTTTAAACATACCGGATAGTATTTAAAAAAAAATGCAAAAATCTCTGTTTCTAGAGCCTTCAGATCACATATGAATCATGTAGTTCACGAGGCACATGTTTACTTGTGTGGTCACTGGGGTACATATTTTTGCAGGCATGTAAGAGCAGCTCGCGGGTCCGAGGCTGCGTGCCTGGGTGAGAGCTGTGCTCTCCGAGGCTCCATCCCATCCCGCTGCTGCTGCCGGAGCTGGTGGGGACTTGCACACCTCCGAAAGTGTGCCCCGGATGTGCTGCAGAGAAGTGGGACTGGTGTCTTCCCAGGGTCTCTGAGTCATGGATCCATCTCTTGAGGGAGAGATTTTTCTGCTCCTGGGACTGGGTCTGGGAGAGAATTCTGTTGGGAGGAGGAGGAGGAGGAGGAGGGGGGAGAATGTGCCTACAGTTGAAAGGTTTATAAAGGGCATTTGGTGCTTTGCCCCATGTCCTCAAAGGCACCTAGCTCCCAGTGAAGAGCTTCTGGCAACATCAGCCCTGCTCCCTAGTACTGTCGGGTTGGAGCCTTTCAACAGGGATTAAAAAAAAACCATTTTTATAAACAACAAAGTAATTAAACACCGATACAGCCCTGTGTGTTTTTTTTCTATTTGGCTGCTCCTTGCAGAGACGTTCTGGCTCCAGCCATTCAAGTGGTTTCCTATGACTTGACTTCAAAACCAACCAGCAACAACAACAACAGCCACCAGCTCCACCATGCACCCCAGCTGGGCACAAGCACTTGGAGCCCTCTCACCAAGGGCAACATGAAGGCATCTCCTTATTCCCAGGGTTAATCACAGCCACGGTGGTTGCTGCCATCCCTCTGGTGAGCATAAACGCTACCTCCAAATTGCAGAAGTATACATGCAATTATTTCAATACTTATATAAAAGTACTAATTACTATATGCAACACTGATATATGAGTATGTAAAAGCAGGGAGGAGTGAAAAGCACCAAAATGTGAAAAGCACCAAAATGTGCAAAGTTGAGTTTGAAACCACATGAAGTCCAGGAGCACTTCCAGTCCTGCCTTTGGGACCATCAGCCCCTAATTTAGCTGATGCTTTGTTCAGGTTACTATGTGGAGTAATTTTACTCATTAAGTCTATACTTAAATATTGGGGAAAGGATAAGAAAACAAAAACTTGCTTAATACTTAATAAATACTTAATATTTAATACTTGATAAAAAGATTTCTATAAATATATTCAACGGGCAGCAATCAGACGATTGGTTCTATACCAGGTGCCCCGAAGTGTACCAGAAGGTGCTTTGAAGGACTCCCATTGTGTATAGTGGGAAAGGGAAAAAAATTCTCACAAGTGACCTACATAATGGCTCTATTTCTTTAAATAAATTTGGGTTTATTAAGGGAAAATAAGAAATACCATGTGGTGATGCCACGGGGAACGCAATGCCAAGTGGCCAGCACTCAAGTCAGATTTTTTCCCAGTGTTTTCTTGCTCCATTCATTTGATCGTCCTAAAATGTTTTCAGAAGTTAAAATTCTTCCTTCTGATATATCTTGTACCCAGTAAATGCTGTTTATATCGATGGCAAACAAATCTTAGCTGAGTCTATACAACTAATGTCTAAGTTCAGAGAAGAAAAATAATCATTCCGAAAAGTGTTTAAGGTAAAATCAAGCTAGGATTGCAAAGGGCTGGTGGGAAACATATTTTGATGGTGTGGGCTGACAGTCAGGCTGCTAAAGACACCTTCTGGATCTGTTTTAGGAATTGCTTATTAACAGCTTCAATAATAAACAGAGAGATTAAGAGCATGTAATAAAAGAAAAACCAGTGGGTATTTCACTTGATACCCCCGAGTACGACACATTTATTTCATTCAAAAATTCTCTGTTGTTGACTCTGTAACGTGATTCACTGTTTGCTTCAGTTGTTAATGATTTTTGGGGATCTCTCATTGGCCTTTCAATGCTATAAATGCAGTGAAGATTTGCGTGACGTGTAAGGGTTCGGTTTGCTTTTCAAATGTAAACAACATCAAAGGAATTGAAATTCTTATTTAATCTTCACCAATGAGTTTCTGGTGCTGTACAATAACACAGTAGTGAAACGTAGCTATGGGCCTGATGTTGCAAAGGGAGTGAAGGATTTTTCTCCCATATGTGGCTTCATTTGTGTGCTTCCATGTTGCAGGAATGGCCCCGAAGGTGGGTGCTGCTCTTGGAAGGTGCTGGACAATAAATTATTCTCAGGGCTCTTCTATAGCAGACAGTGACTGCTAAGTGGTTGCTAGCTCAACCTCTGGAGTGGGGGTTTAGCAGTAAATATGCCCATTACAACTCTCAGTCTGAGGGAAATGTCATGACATATTTAATGTTCACTTTAATTGTATTTTAACCCTTTCTTAAAGTCACATTGAGCCGGGGACGGTGGTTGTTGGGGAGAGATTAATCAGGCAAGTGTTCACGTGTTGTTTGGAGAACTCACCCCAACCCTGCCAAACCCAGGGACTTAACAAAAACGGTTGGGCCTGAAAAAGGTTTTCATTTCTCCTCTGAACCAAAAAATGGCTTCTCAAGGCTGAATTTTGAAGTGAGTGAATAAAATGCGAGGGTAGTCAATTCTTTCTTGCCTTACGAAAATAAGTTCAAGTGGGTCCTTGCAGTTTGCAGATACTTAATGCTTCCAGGATTGTTTTAAGATACAATTGTTAGGCATGTTTAAAAAAGAAAAAAAAGATCTTTCAAGAGCTCATTTCCCAGAACGTTACCAGCCAGCAGCCCTAATGGGCTCACACCACACAGCAATTGTTGACTAATACTATGTGCTTTGGGGGGGCTGGGGGGAGGGGGAGGGAAAATAAGAAGAAACAAACTGTTATATGTTTTTTTGTTGAGATATATTTAGAGAGCTTTCTTATTGTTAAGAGCTTTAGGAACAATAATCAGTGGTATGTCATTCTGGTATTGTTAGCAAAGTCCTTTCTATTGAATTTTCAAGATGTTGTAAAGTGAGATTATGTGAGTAGCACCTCTGGACACTTTTTCCCATCATTGTGTTGGTATCAATCGCTGACTTCCACTGTTTCTCCTGGTATTAAATGAAAATGTTGTTTCCCACTACGCTGATTGGAGGCTGTATAATGCATGACATAACTGATAACCCTACTGAGATTACGCATTGTAGGATACAAACTGCGCGAGAAATTTGGACAACAAAGTAGGTGGCCACTTGGACTGGGAGTCAAAGTTGAAAAGAAAATGTACTGGGATCATTGTTTCAGCTGAAATGAAGAAACATTATAAATGGATAATTTATGAGGCTGGTCCCTCAGGTTTCGGAAAAAATGCTGCTTGCTTTTTTTATTTTTTTGGAGTGAGGGGAGAGTAGGTAGAATATATTTTCCAAGGGCAAAGTGCTGCCCTAAGACACCCCAGCCTCACTCACCCCCGGCAGAGCTGTGTTAGAGCAGAAACCCACACCCTGCTGAGACTCCTGACATTTTCCAAAGAGGAAATATTAAAAATTCAGTGGCAGAGTGGAGGAGGAGGAAGTTCTGCTTTGGAACTAGTGGTGAGCTGAGAAAGCCAGATTTTTCGTCTCTGTAATAAAAAAAAAGTGCAAATAATGAGAGGCTTTGAGCTGGCTTCTGTATTGCGCACACCACCAGTGTCTGAGCAACGTAAAGACTGACATAGGGAGTTCCCTTATAGAAGTTCTTGGCCACTGCCATTTCCATTACACCATGTCAGGTTGTTTTGGTTTTGCACTCAAGCTTGAGAAGGGTTTTTCTGGGGGAGGTGGCTGAGCTGGTCCAACACCGCTGTGCCATCCTGTTGATTGCCCATGCACACTGCTTGTCCCCCAGCACCCTGCCAAATTTTAGCTGGTTCAAGATTTTTGTTGGTTTGTTTAGGTTTTTGGGGTGTCAGTACTTGGACTGATCCCAGTCCCTGTTCTTGCCTCCTTAGTTCTTCACACGGTGACTTTCCTCCCAACTTTGCTCCTTCCTAAGCTAACAGAGGGTGGCACATGCAGAGCTTGGCTTATGACCAGTACAAGAGGGAAGAAGAGGTCACTGTGGCTTCCCACTCCCTGTCCTTCCTTCCAGGGAGGACACAAGCAGCAAAGAGAAGCCTGGGGAAAATCGAGTTACAAGCCATGTTCCTGCCCTTCAGCATCTCTCCCACTGGTCTGTATGCTTGGCCAGGACAGGGACAAGTTCAGACCTAACTGGCATTTCTCAGCTGATGGGGTGTTAGGTCCAAAAAGTAAATTTTGATCTCCCATTCAACGTTTTTATGGACGGGTGTAAAGCTGGAGTGAGCTGCTCCATGCAGTGGTTAAGGTTTTAATAGCTCTTAAGTAATAAAAACAGCAGAACTGCTTCCAAAAAGAGTACCAGGGAATCAAGTCTAAATGTAATAAAGGTCTTTACTTCATTACAGTGGATTGCAAAGTGTTTTGTGGCTTGTGGTTGCACAGAGCAGAGGGTCGTCTGTGGATCTTTCTGAACTAAATTTTTATTACAACGTTGCGGTTGCAGTCGAGTGGACTTCACCTCTCTGAGTGTCCCCTCCTGAGAAAGACTGGGCACTTGTCAGTGTGCTGGGACTTCACATTGGTCTGAGGACAGCAAGGATTATCCTCCCTTAAGACATGAGCCAGTAGAGGCTGGGTGCTGAAGAAGACCTCTGGCCATGCTCAGACTATAGGTGAATTCCAGAGAAGACACATCAGGCCATCAGGCAGGTGCCCAACAGGCCTAGCAGCAACAGAGGAAAGAGTTTGGGCCAGTAAAGCACCCAGTTCCATAATTTGAAAGAGCTAGATCATGAAAACATTTGTAAGAATAATTTTTGAGTGAAGACTGTTAGTCTCTGATCTCCAACATTTCACTTTCATTTTCATCCTGGAATTGACCTGGAATTGAGTCCATTGCTGGGATTTTCACACCAAACCTGCTGAAATTCAGGCGGTGAATGCTTAAGCTCATCTCCACATCCCAGCTCATGCCTTCCTTTTTTTTGCCTGTATTCTAACATATTTGCACTTCAGAAGAAAGAAAAAAACCCTCTTTATTTTGGGAATGGAGAAAGACCTGGGGACAAGACAGAGCATGGTTGGAGGATGCAGCAGCCATGGCTTGCTTTACATGGGCGGAGGATGCAGCTCACCACCTTCATCTCCTGTGACAGTAATTTTAATGCAGAAGGCCATGTGGTGAGCTGCTGGCTGAGCACCCCGACCTGTCTTACTCATCGTTACTGAAAACTGCCATCCCACTTGTTAACATTTCCCAGGCAATTTTCTAGCAGGACTTTTCCCACCCTCGGGAAGAGAGAGGAGCTGGCAAGAGGGTAGGCACTGGCCTGGACAAAGGGGTTGCTTTGCTAAGTGACCAAGTTACACCACTGCATACCTCAACCCAATTAGCACGGGGCTGCCTGGGACCTTAATTGGGCCTGACACGCGCCTGTTGAAAAAGATTCCCCAGGAATTAAAGTGCTACCTCTTTAGTTTGAGTTGGCTGGTGATGCGAAACATGACACGATTTTGGAGCCTTTTCTGTGCTTACCATGAAACAAATATGCCCCAGGTATCAAGCAGGCTTTGTTTGGGGGCTATAATCATATTACAAATTGAACGCTTCCACATGTGCCTGCTGGCACATCTACCCTCCGCTATCTCACATGTATCTGCCCCAAGGTACAGACACTGAGGTCTTGACATAGCATAATATAGATCTAAATATGTTTTCCAGATTGCCTTAGCACATGCTAATGAAAATGAGGAGTAAAGGCCTGAAAGAAGCAGCTGTTTAAAATTTTCCTCAATCCCAGAATATCAACTTCTTAATTACTGATAATTTAAGCATCAAAATGCCCACTAACCCTCTTCTCCCACTAGGCTCTCCCAAGCTGGGAGGCCTGCTTTAAGACTCTCGGGCAAAACTTTCTCTTAGAAGTGTAGCATTTCATCACATTTCTTTAGCCTTTCTGGAATTAATTAGTATTAAAATAAAGCAGGAAAAAGGAGGGGGCTTTCTGGAGGCGCCTGCTTCCAGCCCCTCTGCTCGGACAGCCGCAGTAGATACTGTTCAAGCTCCTCCCCAGCAAGTTATACAAGACTATTTTTATATTCCCAAACTTCCCCAAATTAATTTATAGATATAAATAGGCTCAATTGCCATTAAAATATGGACACTCCTGGCTCAAAAACAAAAAGGAGGCTCTGCTTCCAGCACGCAGCAGCAAAGGGAGCTGTGTTCAGTCTGGTTCAAGGTCGTACCTAGGAGGTAACTTGTCTCAAGCAAAATCTAGGTGATAGGTTTGGGAAAAAGGCTTCAGTCCTGCAAGAGACACCACGAGTTCCTGACTCGTGGTGCCTCACCGGGGCCTTTCTTCAGGGATTATTTCAATTAAAAATATTATTTTAAAAAAATTATTTCAGTTAAAAAATCTCAATTCTGGGAAAACAGTAAATTTTGATGAAAACTCTTTTCCTCTGGCAACAAATGAATCTGAGTTGGGGCAAAAATAATAGAAAAAGGAAAGAAAAGACATACCATATTATTATTATTTTTTACTTTTTCTTTTATGTTCTCCCCTGCACTCTCTCCCCAGACTCGTTAAGTGACTGAAATGGAAAGCTGAGCCTTTCATAAAGCTGGCACCATTCTCTGTATTGAAACCAAAGAGGAATGAATCTGGCTATTGGAAGCCACAGATGAGGTGTCCTCACAAACCTACCCAGCCTTTCAATGGGATGGGAAAGAGGATGGTTTTGGCCAGACTGCAGAATACATTTTTCTTATAACTGGAGTCCTGGCAAGCTATTTGAGGTGGAGAAAGGGTCTTCTGTTTGGTGCTGGATGCCTTCATTTTGTTTAAATAATTACTGGAAGCATCTTTAAACCAAATGAGCTTCTCTGTGCCGTTATATGACTGACCAGCAAAACCACAAATGGGGCTTAATGCAGCTGGAAGGCAGCGGGGTGCGGTGAAATGATCCAGGAGCTTGCAGCAATTCTCCATATGTCTGAGCAAGTGGGACCTGACAGAGAGTTTTAAAGTTTGAGACACTCATGGAGCAATGGCCAAACAGAATTGCCGAGCAAAAGCAGCCTCACAAATGTTTTTATAATAACTTCCCCTCCCATTACTCCCCAAATGTGGCTGTTAACGCCGGGCTGACACGGGAACGGCGACGGGGACCCACAGTGGTATCAAGGATCTGGGTCGGGGTGAAATATTGATTAATCATCTTGTCATGCTGCTGCTTTGTTAGATTCTGTAGATAGGAGTTGAGGTGGTAATGTACAGTTCCTTCGTCTGGAAAGGCTGCTGTGCCACATGGGAACGATTTGTTGACTTATGGAAAACGACTGCAATGGGGTGAACAGTGGGATGATGCTGAAATAAGCTGGGCTTTTTTTGGGAAAAGTACTAAAATTGGTTTTTTTCTAAAAAAAATATTCACTGTAGTAGAAAGCCAGGGACACTGGTCCTCACTTAGCAATCTGTTTGCATCTGGACAAGTGCATCTGTGTGCTTCACCAGGGAGGTTATGCTACAAAGACAAAAAATATCCAGTTTTCTTTGTTTATTTGGGGGATGAGAAGGCTAATCAAACCTGGGGTTGTTTTTCAGCTGTTTCTCTGAGTGAATAACTCTGCTCTTGAGAAAAGGCAATGAAACTCAAGTTCATGGTAAGATAGCTACGTGGAGTTGAGCTCATGCAGTGCTGCTGGGTGAGATAATTTGAGCTGAAAATACAAAGCTCAAGGCTCTCAACAGCAACCTTGTCACAGGGATTTGGTGAGAGGGTGTTAGCTGCTCCCCAATGGTCAAAAGCTCTGGTTATGAGCAGGTTAAACTAACCCTACAGCTGGGCTCAAGGAGTACTTTCCCTGACAGGTATATGATGGGAACGTGCTACCATAACCCAGAACACTCAACCCAGGAGAAACTGTCCCACCCTTTCTCCACCTCCAAAACTCCCTTTCATCTAGGGCAGGTGAGGGCAGAGCTGATAAGAACTGTCATTGCATCAAATTAAAGGAGAAAACAATCTGCTAAGTTGTTTGTGGATAAAACCAGACATGATTAATCTATTTGTTCTCCTTATTTGGCAGAAACCTAAACCCAAGTTTCACAGTGACTTTAACTGCCCTAAAAATAATAGCCTATTTATGCAATTATCTGCATGTACCTGACTGTTGGCTCAGGCCAGTGGAGTGAGTACAAGAACATGCACACAGGCCTTTTTTTAATTTATTATTTTTTTTTTCCAAGTGTGGTTTAGGTTTCCTGCATGAAAACCACCATTCTGTAGGTCTCAACCCGACCTGTGCATGAGGAGCTGCAAGTGCAAACCAAAGGCAGCCCACACCCATCCTCGCTGGGGTTGGCTTCAGCCCTGCCAAATGCCCCTGTTGCTATGTGTTAGTTATAAAACAAGTCAGACCATAGCTGGGCTGAAGACAAGAATGACACATACAGGATATTCTGGTGAGCTAAGAGAGGTCTTTGTGTACTGGAAGAGGCTGAGAGAGGAGCACCCATCGCCTTCAGCCTGGAGAGAAGCCCTTCGTCTTGGGAGGTACTTTTGGCTTCAGTGGAGCCAGATTTAACCAAACCTCCTGCAAATCTTACTCCCTAAATAGCACTGTGCTCCCTCTTTGCTTGCTCATGCCAGCTCGTTTGCATCTGGTAATACTTCTATCACCTTGGTCCCACTGCAAAAAAACAACTCCACAGTGTGCCATGTTCACTCTTTCGAGTCACTTAAATGTGGAGGATGGCCCTGTGTAGTAGCTGCAAAGAACAAGCTTGGCTGGGGGTGGCAGGCAGGAACATCCCTGTGGTCCCCTTTGGAGCTGCCTCAGTCCTTCTCTCTCTGCTTCCCATCAGGAAGAGTAGGAAAATGTGCATTTCCTGGGCCAACACTGGCTCTTCCTGGTCATCCCACCGCCCTGCAGGTTGTCCAGAAGAAGCAGGGCTTTGGACCTGATTTCAAAGCAAATGCTCAAACTAGATTGATTGATTTATCTATCTATTTATTTTAGACCCTAAAGGCTCATTTCATGCAGTTGGAGGCCAACTCTGGATTTTTGTCATTCTGGTGAGTCAATGTTTGCCATCAGCCACCCAAGCAGCTGCTTCCTGACATGGTCCCCACAAGCAGCAGGCGAGTGCATCACCAGCTCAGCTCAAGGCTCCACAAGAACCTTCAAAGTTCACCTTGCACCTCTTTCTCCTGTAAAATCAGCAAAATACTTCTCTTTTCCATGTGTTTTGAAGCTTAAAGGACTGATCTAAAACTCTCCACTGGTGTATTGAAAGACTCTGGATTGGGTCCTACATTGCACGATCAAGTCCAAGAGGCTTTGCAGTGCCCCATCCTGTGGTTACCCTTATCCTCATGATCCCACAGACACGGTCCTTGCTCCCCAGACCGCAGACAAAATATGACATTTTCTCCCTGACCCAGACAAAACCAAGACAATAAGGAAAAAGATCCCTTCAGTTTTGTAGTCCTTTATTTTTTTTTTAAGTTGATCCTCCCATAGTAATGTACTGAAATGCGTAACAGTTACATTGTACAAAGCATTTAAAGAAAGTACCTCAACTTGCCGATTATTTCAAAATGAGATTATAAACAAAAGGAAAAATAAATCTGGTCCCTCACTAAAGGCCAAAAAAACCCCCAAAAAATAACTGAATACCTTCCGTTATTTATTTATTTCTTTTAAACATAAATTTGGAACACTTCATCTTACAAATAGGATTAACATGAACATAACATCACACAAGCTCGCAGACAACCAGCATAAAATATTGGGTACAGTTTTTTTTTTAATCAGAAGAATCATGCTTTCATGAGGAAATTATAACTGTTTATACAATTGAATCAATTTACTGTATTACAAAAAAAAACAAAACAACAAAACTAAGTCGCATCTATTAGTTATTTAGTTCATTAAAAGGCAAAAATAAAATAAAAGAGGAATGTAAGAAAATTTCAAACACTGTTTTGCACTCCCATATACACAGATCAGTTCACCTCACTTTTTTTGAAGTACATGGGTGCCTTAACATCGTAATGCAGTGGGGGACTGGAGCAGTGCTGTTTGTTATAGGAACAGTGCTATTTTAATCAACAAACAATTGTTTGCCAACAAATAAATACATGGTACACACAACACAAAGAAGAAATTAGAGGGGGGGGGAAGGAAACAATAGAACGAAATAGTGACATGATTGTCGAAAATCAAAATCTCCTTACAATGATTTGAACTAGTGGTGCTGTCGATGAACACGGTGCTTTCACGGAATTATCAGGATGATTTAGCTTCTCGGAGTAGTGAACATTCATAGTTTACAATATACACAAGCCTCTTATGTATTGTTTCTCAGAGTTCTTTTTTTTACTTTTTTTTTTTCCTTCTTTTTCCTTTTTTTTTTAACAATGCAGTTGACAATGCAAAAGAATTATGGAGAGAACAAAATATTCCCTGTTACTTCTTCCTACATTTACGATGGATAGTGTACATCTGACAGAACTATTTTCTTTCCTTGAAGGGCTAAAATGCATAAAGCTTTAATGAAGAGATTTGTACATAAAAGCAACTGTTCCCAATCCTGTGTCAAACTATCTTATACAAAAAAGAAAATCAATTCAGTTCCTACTTTAAAGGAGTGCCCATGTGTGTATCAATGCAGTCTTAACCCTTTTGCCCCTGCCCCTCGAAGCCGGGTGAACTGGAAGACACTTTTTCCCGGCCCGGGTTTACATAATCCACTGAAATCTTTTTTTTTTTTTTAAGTCGCATTGATCCTCCAGAAGTCAGCAGCTGCCTTTGCTGTGCAAAACAAAATATTGAGAATAAATAGTTTCTTTCTTTTTAAAATTATTCAGTTTAAGGTCACCGGACTTTAAATGAGTGACCCTGCAGATTTATAAGGCATTCTGCTCAGCAGTCTTTTAAATAGTCATATATGAAAGAGCCATGCTACTGGTTTGGACTTGGTCCCATTCTCGGAAAGACTTCACAATGTCATACGTGGCTGATGGATTGAATGGCGCTGGATTCTGCAGCGGCTCTCGCCATACTGTGCCACATGTTGGAAGAATTGTGGGAGGCGGAATGAAGGGAGTCCTTGTCGGAGAGAGACAGCATCATCGCATACGCCTGGATGGGGAAAGAAGAAGGACAAAGAGGTCACGATCCCGTGGCATGGGGCTGAGCTTGGACCCGTGCCATCCCTACGCCGTTAGGGCATCGTTTAGGCTGTAAATGCTATTCTCAACTTATTTAAAAAAATATCAAAGCGCGTTAGGTAAAAAACCACTGTCAACCTTTTCACTGACACGTTTGACTCACTAATAGCAATAATAATTTCTGCTTTCATCTGGCTTCACCAAGCTCTGAGAAATCTTTAATAGTAGACAAGGTCCCGGAGTCTACTTTGCCTTCAGATTCTTGGCACAAGAGGCTCTTTTCAAGAGCCTGAGGAATCACATTATCCTTTGGCTGGTCCTGTGTTTCAGCAAATACCACAGTCTCCTTTGCTGACCTTCTCTACAGGCATACTCTGCAGTTTTTAAAACAGGAATCTTTTAAAGGGGGTAGAGAGACCCATAGTAATTCATGTTTTAAAAAAATTCAAGAAATAGCACTAGGATATCAGTCTAGCTTTTGCTGTTTTAAAAACGTGCTGAGGATGTAAAGGTGGTGACATCCAACAGACTATTAAAAAAAACCACCAAGAAGCCAAGGCAGCCAGAGGATGGATGACACCCCTGCAAGGCTCCAGGGACTGCAGTGGGACTGGTTCTTATCATGTCACTTCTGCGGGTGACAGATAGGAACAGAAATAGCAAAAAAGTACGAAAATCCCCCGTTTTCAGAGAGCAGAGCACCCCACCATGTCTCCTGGGTGCAGTGGGAGCACAGAGGCAGGTCGGGGCAGGCTGATGTTTGTGGATGTGGAGCACAGCCCCATCTGATGGAGCTGTAACGACCTCCCTGCCACACACTAACAGTTTAATCCTTTGGGTATTTGGGGACAGTAACGTTTTAACTGGGTTAAGTTTTTACCTGGGATTTGGATTTCCTGTACAGCGGTTGTTTCAGGTCCTCTGGCAACTGGGAAGTATTGAAAGCCGCCAATTCAGCTTCACTATATTGATTTTCTTCCATTTTTCTCATTTTGAGGCTATCTGTGAAGTGCCTTATGTGGTCCAAAGCCGAAAGTCCAGTTTTATTATACTCCTCCTCTTTATACCTACAAAAACACCACAGAGGTTTTAATGACAATTAAACAATCCTCTCTGCGTTCCCTTGTCCTCTCAGATTTACCCATCAGAGCAATTTCCCCTTTTTTACACTCCTGAACCACCTTGCCATGTGAAATCACAATCCTGAACTGAAAGAAATTCCCCGTTCCTTTCTAAAGAGCAGAGGGTGGGCAGCAGGAGCAGGGGAGGGAGAGGTCATCTCTCTCCTGGTGTCCCCACAGCCTTTCACAAGACCATTATGGGACATTTGGGTTGGTTTACGGAGCAGATAACGTCTCTCCCATGAACATTTCCTGTCTCACCCAGACCCTGACAATAGCTCCCTGAGCACAGTTATTTTTCCTCTCAAGGGCTATAGATTGCATGAAGAGACTGAAAGCAGGGCTGGTATTGACCCAAACACAGACGCACGTTGCTATTGTAACTGGGAAGCTGGCTACTCCGGACCGGTTCCCACGGCACACAGTTTGGTGCTGGCACTCTTGTATGGTTCATTGTTTTCATTTCATGTATCGGGCGCACCAATACTCGGAAGGAACCAACCTGCCAGGGGAAGCTTTGCAGTTCATGTCCAAAGTACTCGTTTCCTCGTAATCCTCCTCCGGGGTCCCCTCGTGCAAGTCACTTGTAACCGGCTCTTTGACTGCTTTCCCTGCCATTTCACTCTCTTCGTCTTCTTCATCCATCATTACTTCATCTTCTGCCTCTTCATCATCCAGCAAATCTGAGTTCTGGCTGGCTACCATGGCTTTTTCATCCTTGAAGTGGCTGCCATTCATTCTGAAAGTACCAAAACAAACTCAAGCAATAATCACAGATCAGTTCAGAAAGCTTCTCAACCAGCAGATTGTCAGAGGCAGATCTGAAAAGGATCCGTCCCAGTGGGATAAAGTGATTTCTGTATTTTATATCTTGTTTAGTTTCAGACATTTAGGCAGTATTGGAGAAAATTCCACTCAAAAATCAGTGGGATGTTCCAGTACCATCAGCATGGGATTTTCCTCTTATTCTGCTAAAACTACTGTTCAAGGGGAGGTATGTTCAGATATCCATTCCAAATTTTCTCACGCATTATTTCATCTCATGTTTCCAATCATACATGTAGACTGGGCAAAACAACTCATTGCCTTTTAACAGGAGCCATAGGGTCCAAGAAACTCTGAAAATCAGATCCGGCATTTTCAAAAATGACATCCAATACTGCATTCAGAGTTTGAAAGCCAAAATTACATGCATAATTAATTTTGCACACTACCACCCATTTGGAAGCCACACTGCTCCACTGAATGTATGGATTACACACATGGGAACCTAAGGGACTTCAGCTGAAGACCTGAAGAGTGGTCTGCAATAGTCTCCACTCTGAACTACATTGTGGATTGATTTGAAGGGTAAGAAGTAATGAAAAGAAAGGTCATATAGCATTTTAAGTGCATTTATTCTTATTAAATGAGTAATTATAGCAATACGCACATGGGAAACCATTTGATCTGCCTGCTGTTATTATGTTGCCCTTTGCTTTCAGACAATGACTTCTCCTAACTACTTCCTACTGGATTTTATCAAGGATGTAATACCCACACTGAAGTAGGGGTTCTTTTTCTAACAGCATCAACTCTAGCATGTGATCACCTGCAGCTGCATTAAACGAGAGCTAAAGAAATTTGGCACGATTCACATCAACAAATGCATGGCCAGAGGTCCTACTGGTGCAGAAGAGCTGCGCTTGGTGGAGCCATGTGAATCCAGGCTCCAGTGTACCTGCTCCGCTGCGTTACGTAGCACGGAGACCTTGATTCATCTATTGTTCTCATTGTGCAAAAGGTCCTCACTCTTCCAGGAATACAGTTATAAAAATGGAAACTGCATTGTCCTCCTGCAGTTTGCTCTAGACTTCATGTGCTTCCAACTGTGCCGGACAACATGGAATATACCAAAAAGTCTGAGCAAGACAAGGATGAGCCCTAGTAACACGTTTGGTATTTAGTGTTTGACTGTTGTAAGAGATACACCTTCAAACTGTGGTGCATGAGTGAAAGCTGGTTTCTTACACAACAATGGCATCGTTTTCCTAAACATAATAGAGTTTCATCTATTTTCCAAGCAAATTCCAGTTGATTGTTGTGAGTTCAGTACTACGCTAAAAAAACCTTAGGGAATGGCCTGTTTATATCACTGTATCAAAAAATCTGAGGCCGTGCAGTGTCAGGGGAGCTGAAGCAGCCACCCCCTCTCTAAGATAATCAGAGCAATATCTCTTTATCATCTTTTATTTAAATAGGCAGAAATAAGAAATTGTTGAGCACAGTTTGGGCTGCCAACTTGCTTGTTATGCTCAATTGAGGCTGCTAGAAATGAAAGGGAGATGGACTACAACCAAAGTAACAAAAGCCATGTGATTAAGAAAACAGATTCTCTAATTATGCTTTCAAATGCAGCAATTTGCCAGGGATAAAATATCCATCAAGAGCAGTCTGAAGTGCCAAATTTAGAAAGGAAACACTGCACAACCCAGCAACCTTTTCACTTTGCTGACTTCCTGTCGGAGGACATGTTGAGACCAGATGTGCAAGGAAAAAACCCCAAGCCCTCATTGCCAATCAAGATGGAATGAAATTTGAATATGCATGTAATCACTTAATCCAATACTTTCGTGGAAATTGTGTTATGTCCACCATTTTTAGCCCCTCACAAAGGCCTCTGGAAATTGAGGAGACAGCGAAATTTGTCACCAAGAGTAAGAAATGTTTGATGCTGACAATGTAATGCCAATTCAAAGTGCAAATAATGCATAATGCAACACCGATCTCAAAGAAGTATGTGCAGAAATATGATGTGTGTACCCATGCTACAGCCTTTGCTGCTTAGCTGTATTTTTATTAGCTGAAAGTATTCAGAAGCGGTCTCTCTTCTGTTAGCTCAGAAGAACTGAAACACTCATATGCTCAATAAATCTTGGTAGGACAAAGTCTCTCACATGCTAGAGCACTGTGGACTACCAACGCCTACCCACAGTCTCGTGGGCTTTTTGCTAGTCAGCATCTTCCTTGGGATTGAGTTACTTATGGGAAAGGGCTTTCAGTTATAATCTTTCATTCGATCCAAGAATTTAGCTTAGTTGACCTTATTCATTGCAAGTTTAAATTGCATTTAACTCATAAGGCTCTCTACATTCACCCACAGGATGTAGAATTCACCTGTTCCGCCGTGAATGGAAAATGAGGGAACTTTTAAGAGATTTAAATCAAGGATGGGAACTTGAAACTGAGAGCCTCTGATACAAGGAGAAATGTGTTCATAGATGAACCTTCCATTCTGCATCTGCCACTGGGAATATGCTCATGCATGATGGGGATGGCATCAACACATTTCTTTTCCTAAGACACCGAGGTGAACACTGAAGCCACCAGATTGCTAAAATAACTCACAAAAATATGAAAAATCAGGTTTAACTTAGAAAAGCGGAACCCTTTGAAGGCAGATCAGTCACAACTCACCTCTCCTCTGAGTTTCGGGGGGATTGATTGTTGTGGTTGCTGTTTCCAATAAAATTCCTAATTTCTGTGAAGTAAGAGTCCTCCTTGTCGTCTAGGATTGCCCCTGTGCTTTCCAGTTCTGAGTGAGGTGAAGATGTTGCAGTACCTTAAAGATAAATAAAGGACTTCTGTGGTTGCTCCTTTACATTTTCTGTATTTAACCATTTAAATCAAATTGAAATTGAAATGATGGTTAAAATGGGTGAGGCCCAGAAAAGTTGGTCATAGTGATCTATCAGCTGTAAAATCAGCAATTAGAAGGGAAGTGTTACTATCCCTTGGGTGAAGGTGGTTTCCAGCCAAAACGACTGCTTGCACGCTGGGTGCCATTTCCATGGTTTATAATTGCTTTTGCCAAGTATCCATTCCAACATCTCCCTCCTGTCCCCTCGAGACTCCAAGATGTAAGTCAATAACTGTGTTAGACCAGTGGCTCAACTGAGCAAACACAACTTCATTTTAGCTACTAATTATGAGGATTTACTTAAAATATGGAGCAGCCATTACAAGAAGGACATTAAGGTGCTGGAGCATGTCCAAAGAAAGGCAATGAAGCTGGTGAAGGGTCTGGGGCACAAGTCTTACAAGGAGCAGCTGAGGAGAGAAAAGGAGGTTGAGAGGAGACCTCCTCACTCTACAAGTCCCTGAAAGGAAGTTGTAGTGGGGTGGGGGTTGGTCTCTTCTCCCAAGTTACAAGCAATAGAACAAGAGGAAATGGTCTCAAGTTGTGCCAGGGCAGGTTTAGATTGGACATTAGAAACAATTTCTCCACTGACAGAGTTGTCAGGAACTGGAACAGGCAGCCCAGGGCAGTGGTGGAGTCCCCATCCCTGGAGGGATTTGAAAGATGTGTAGATGTGGTGCTGAGGGACGTGGTTTAGTGGTGGTTTTGGCAGTGCTGGGTTAAGGATTGGACTTGATGATCTTAAAGGTCTTTCCAACCAAAATGATTCCATCATTCTATGTTTCTGTAATCTCCCAGGTTCATTAGACACTGCGAGACCAGTGACAGATGTCTTTGTGCGTGGGGGAAAAGACAGCTCTGCACTCAGTGCTGGTACCTGGTTATTTCCAGTGGAGCAAAACAGCGACTGAAAAGACTGCAGACAGGGTTTTTATTAAGCCCTGCAGATAACCTAAACCAGACCAATGACATTCACTACCTGTTGCTGCCTTTGCTGTTGCTGTTAGGTGACCAATTTGCTTTGGGTCTTGGGAGGCACCATTACCTCCATAACAGCTAGTGCTTTTCAGCTCCTGACAGTGGGGATATTTTAGAGGGTGCCAAGAAAACCTTTTAGAGTGCCTTCTGAGACTCCAAATCTAGGAGTCCTGTTGAGAGCCAAGTGATTGTGGAGATGGGATTAAACCAATTTTCCCAGTCTGTTCTCAAAACGCTCCGGTTGGCTTAATTAAAACCAACAGAGAAGACATCATCCAGTGGTATTAAGTTATACAAGGGTAGAGTTTATGCTGGGATTTTTTAAAGCACTTTAAATGTCAGCAGAGCTTAGGCACTTACATATTTTCCAAAAACCTGCTCATGGGAGCAGACAGCACAAAGCAACGTGTGCCTGTTGACACCCAGTAGCATTGAAAGTGAACGTGAGGTCCCTGGATAGGAATGCTGGGGAGGGAAGAGGCACACATACCAGACATGTTCCCGTTCTCGTGCTTCTTTAGATGTCTGTCAAGATTGGTTTGTTGACCAAAACACCTGTCACACAAGTGACACTTGAATGGCTTCTCTTTATTGTGGATGTTACGGACATGTCTCTGCAGGTTAGAAGATATGCTAAAGGATCTGTCACAGTATTTGCATCTAAAAAAGAAAAACCAAAACAAGTGGGTAGAAAAGGGTTTGTTAGTAGCTGGAAATGTAAGATTTGTCCTAAGAGACATACAGCACCTTCCAGGCTCAGTCTCAGTACCCAACAGCAGT
Source organism: Aegotheles bennettii (assembly GCA_013398125.1). Lineage (NCBI taxonomy): Eukaryota > Metazoa > Chordata > Aves > Caprimulgiformes > Aegothelidae > Aegotheles > Aegotheles bennettii. Next base: position 40,423 of record VZRW01001242.1, on the reverse strand, counting down.
TCCTTGGTCCCCATTGAGGCAAACACACACCCCCCTCCCCGAAATATAAACAAATTCTGGCTGAATAACTGGAGAGCTGTGCTCTTGGAATGGAGAGGTCACTTCTACAGGGGGTGTTTTAGCTTTAATTCCTATTAGGCTTTATATTTTAAATAGTGCCTTTAGGAATAAGCATAATATTTCAGAGTTAATGGCATCAAATTAGCTAGAGTAATTGATTGCCATGTTTTAAAAACTGTTGCATGCAAAGTTAAGAAGTTTGAAAACAGTAGAGCAGTAACTCTATTGTTTCATGTGCTGCCAATACAATACAATTAAACACTTCTGGAAAAAAAATGAAACAGATCTCTTCTAATGCTCAAATAAGGTAAAAAGGGGCTATTTCTTTTCCTTTTCTAAATTATACTGTGATTAAATCTTTTCTTGAGGAATTAGCTTGCTCGATTGCTAATCCCAGAGGAAATTTGGTTATCTTGCAAAAACCAGCAATAAACAATCCCAACCTTTAATACCTTGCCAATGTGAGGAGTTTAGTCTATCACTCTGGTACCAGAGGCATCAATTTTCATACTCTGTAGTGATTTGGAGTCCCTAAAGCCTTCACTGTATTGCTCTTTAAGCCATTACTAAGTCATACTATAACTATTCCAAATTCTTTGGCTGGCGACTGGCCAACAGTCTTCACCACTTTAGTTTTTCCATTTTTTTACTTCTCCCGTGCTTCTCTTACGCTTGTCAATGATGCCTTTTTTTTCCTCTAAGTGCTGAAATCGTCCACTATGCTACTAATTGCTCGTGGCTTTTATGTAGTGGACGAGCATAACCTCTCTTCAATAAAATTAGATGTGAATCTCATTTCCCAAAGAGACCAGAGGCAAAAAACATATTGTTTCCTCACAAACAATGAGCTTACTCTGCTCTTTACAGCTCATAAAATGCAGAAATTGGTACATTTGTTTTACTGGAACATGAACTGGCTTCTTTCCAGTTGATTTAAATTAGTCTTTCATTTTCAATAAAATGAAGCTTCTGCATGTGACTGTCCTGGATACAATATCATGTACATATTCTTGTCAACAGGAGAGTACAGACACATGGGCTTTGGTTAAGCAGGACTCAGAAAGGATCCAGATTAGGCAGGAAGCAAATAAATTCAGTAACACCTTTGCAAGAGGGTGTTACTTTCAGAATTACTTTCAGAAATCAGACAATTTTGATGAAACACCCAAATAACACACGGAGCTCTCAGAACAAAGTATTTCTGCAAGGGAAAATGTGAGCCCTACTGAAAATCACTTCAACCATGCTGGTTCAGATGTGCCAGCTATCCCGTGAGGCAAAGGCAGGACTTGTGGACAGTGCCTGGGCTAATTAGGACCAAAACCCTCCCCCACCTCTGCAGCTCCAATGCTGAGTATCAGCATCAAATGTAAAAAGCCCTGTTTGAGACCAAAACACAGTGGTGGATCATCAGTGCTACGGAGCAAGCATTGGAGTCAGCCAAGCGAGGCTGTTGAACCCTCATTGCCTTGCTTTAGCCACTTGACCACACCACAGAGAGGGGTAAGAGGGCACGGTACCTATAGGGCTGCTCTCCAGTGTGTGTCCTCAGGTGACGTGTTAGGTTTGCAGACCTGGGGAAAATCTTGCCGCAGTATCTGTGAGAAGAAAAGGTTTGATAAGACAATGCAACCTTCAATGGCTGCATCCCAGTTTGAGCTGCGCTGGATGCGTGGCCCAAATGGAATCATTAATATATGGCACTATTGGCATTGCTTTGGTGTAAGGGCATTTCAATAAAAGCAAACAGCAAATGTGATTCACACACACACACACAGAGGAATGGGCTGGAACTGCTGGCACCGACCAGCTTTTCTTGTGCATCAGCAAGGGATACACAAAAACATACCAGTTTTAAAGATCACCCCATACCCTAAGCTCACTAGGTCAATATCAGTCACATTCAGATGTAAAATCAAGAGAATTTGTTATTAAAGCCTCAGATTTCTGTCTCCATGTAAGCAAATTTCCAACTTTTCAACCAATTCTATGTGTCAGCAAACGTGACATCACTCTGCACATTGAATAGGATCAGAGCAGACAAGACTCAAAGACCTAATCCATCAAGGTATGTTTCTATAACAACATGTCTTGAAAGGAGGTGACATGTTTTCAGAAAGATCAGATAAACCGATATGCCAGTGTCAAACGCCTGCGCATTCTGGAGATGATAGAGAGACCTAAATAATGCAATTTAAAAGCCATTCTCCAAACTTGGTCGTTTGTCACAGGGAAAATAATGGCAAAAAAAAAATACAAATTATCGTAAGCCCTCCCCCTTCATTCAAATAACATATTAATATTCAGTTTATAATTGGGCCAGTTCAATTAATGACATTCAGCCCGTTTTTGCATGGGGACAGAGGACACACAGCACCATGTGTCATTCACCCGTAAGTGAATGAGGGTGGTGGTTGCTCCACGTGACAACTTTGAAGATTGCATCCCTGCACTTCTAACATCCCATTTATTTTTTCACAACGTGATGTATAAGCCTTCAAAATACCCACACAGTGAATTCTACTCTCCTCGACAAAGCTCCCATTCATTTTGGTTGCACATACAATGACTATCTTCACTGTATTTTTTTTTTAAGCCTGTACACATAATTCTTAATAAGTCGTGTATTTTATCACCGATCCCTTTGGATATTAAAACCAGAAGCCTGAGAAAAAAAAAAAAACACGTCTGTAGTTCGTGATCAAAAAAAATCAATAATGAAAGCACACTTGTGCATATGAAAGTAATGAGAAAATTTGGAAAAAAGAATTGTTTATATAATAGCTTCCACCTCATTTATCAAACTGGTGTGATGCAGGGCAAATTCTGTTTAATAACACCAGTCATTTAATAAATAAGAACACCCAAGTGGAACGTTTGCCATGTTCCATTGGGCACAGAGAGCCCTGGAAGACCCATCATGGTCCCCATCAACCGTGTGAGCAGGGGGGATGTTGGGAAGCCCGGGGGTACCTGCAGGTGTAGCGCTCCTTGCCCTTCCGCAGCAGGGTCTCGGGCAGGGCGCTCGGCGGCGCGCGGAAGTTGAACATGGATGGCACCGACTGGATCAGCTCGTTGGCCTCTGGTTTCAGGGCGCTGAAGGTCTCCAGCTTTTCGGCCATGTTTTCTATAGCTGACATCTGCAATAGAAGATAGCACAGACCCCGTCATGGTGAATAACCCTTTCTGCCCCCACGGGAAACCCAAAATACAAACAACATACACTGCCAAGAGACAAAAATAAAGGAAAAAATAAAGCAAGCAAATCTAGAGTTGCAGTCTCAAAAATTATGGTGGTGGCCATGATGTTGTCCTACTTGGAATAAGGTCCATAACTGCTACAACAGGGTGGTGTTTCTCTGCAAGCCCAGCACACCCCAGAACTTCTGTCCTAATTGCTATAAGGGGAAGCTGATTCCATACAAAATCTAACTTAGCCAGTGTTCATTTCTTCTTATTGTTAAGCTTCAGCTTCTATAAAATTCCAGTTTATCCAGTCATGCTCTGTGGGTATGTGCCTATGAGTCTATGCATCCCATTTCCTGAAACCATTTTTTACCAAATCAAAAGAAAAAATAGAGATCACAACAGAAACTGAATCCCTGCAGGTTTGGTTTTGTTTTGTTTTTTCTTTTAAAAAGCACTTGCACAGGACACATTACAGAGGAAACCTTTTGAACACTTGAGCTCAACCAAGCACTGCAACAAGCCCGATTCAGAGAGACTCCATCAATGTCCCAGCCACATCCAACCATTCAGTCCAGTCTTCTTGCCCATCACAGTCAAAGACCATGAGATAGATCCATGAGAAATGAAGCTTTGGTGGGTTTGGTGCCATGTGTTTACATTACCTGCCAGATGCCTAACCTGTTTTTCACGACATCCTAATATTTCTGCTCTACCTCTAGTTGCTTGTAAACCCTACGCACCTTGGGATGTCTTCACTCTTGGTTAACTGTCTTTAATATTCAGAGAGTAGGCATCTGATAACTTCTTGAGAATGGTTTCCTTTAAGGTGTCTGGAGCTGACCACGAAAAATTGCTACAAAACATCAAACATTGTCTCTTGGAGAGTTCAAGACTGCTGCTGAGCCTACTGACAGGTGAGAGCAACCATCTGCCCCTTCATACCACCACAAACAAATGAAAAGAAAGAAACCAGACATCTCGCCTACAGAGCATAAAAACCACAGCATGAGCCCTCTGCAGCACTTTGCTTGTAATGAAGGAGAAAATGTAAGAAAGACAAGATACTGGATGCTCCTCAGCTGAGCACACCCTTCCAGCCCACCCTTCCAAATCCACAAGGGACTGCTCCAATATTTTGGATTTTAAAACGTTATTCTAATGGGAAGAACTGCACACTTTTTGGGTTTTAAAAAGTTTATTTTAATGGCCAGAATTGCACGTTTGACTCCTGGAGTGACTCCACACGTCTGGTTAGCTCTGGGTTAGGGCTGGGCTTGGTTTTTTTTCCCTTTAGCCTGTAGTCTGCCCTCTCATTTCATGCTCAGATTCCTAATGCCGAGTACAAATTGCTATGTACAGGGTACCACTGCCAATTTGCCAAATGTCTTTCATCAAACACGGTGCAAAAAAATAAAAATCTCAGAGGGAAGTCAAGATACATTTACTTGTCAGGCAACAAATGTGAAAGCATTGCAAGGCAGTAGGGGCTGTAAGCTCTGGGGTTTGATTCATAATCACTCAGCTGCTAAAACATTCTCCACAGATGCAAGTGGACAGCACATTTGTCAATATGAAGGATTTTGACATGTACTGATCACAGGCGTGAGATATGTAATGATGATGCTGCTGGGAGAGGAGGTAATTCTCTCTCGGCACCGAGATGTCATTATCAACCCATACAACTCAACATTACCTTATATTTCTTTTCATACAACTTCATCTTTTTCCGCAGTCAGAATTGATTCTTAAAGCTTTTACAATAGTCTTTCCCCTGCCTTTAATTCCTTCTAATTGTTCCCCAGCAAGAATTCAATCGCTTCTTTTGCAATTGCAGAAAATAAATGGTTTGAATGAAAAATGACCTTTGGCCTTCGGGCTGATTAGCAGTGACAAGACAGTGCATGGGTTATGATAGCACATATTTACGGTGAAGAATAATAAGGGCATTGAGAAGTATAATAAATGTTTTATTTATGTATATTTAATATTCAAGTCAGTTTCATTATCTAGTGGTTTTAAATCATTTTTGGATCACCATTTCTCATGTGCATGGTCTGCTACAGTAATATATTAAAGCAACTATTTTCCCCTTTACATTTAAAATGGCTTAGTCATGCTTATTTTTTTTTTTTTTTTTTAGTTCTTATTTCCAGGATTTTGCAGAGGAGAAATTGAGACCGATTCTTCTCTAATGTATGGCACTGCAGATCAGCACTACCTCCAGCACTGCTTCCAGCATTACATCAGTCCCAAAATAGGTATGAAATCATCATCTAATCTTAAATCCCTCATTCAGAGGAAACACAAGCACTTCCAATTATTTTAAAGTATTACTCGCTTTCCAAAAATATGTTTCTCACCATAGGAATGACTATTGTGTTTGTTGCTTGCTTTTTTTTTTTTTTGAAGACTGATCTATGTAGTTACCTGGGATGATTTATATGTTTCAAGAAATGCACCGGCAACAACGGGAAGTGCTTGGCCCCAAGCCTTTGCTGCTACAAGGCCGTGTCACCCCAGGATAATTATAGCTCTTACTATCTGCTGGAGACAGGGCTTGCAAGAACCAAAATTGGGGCATTTTCTTAAGCAGTCCTGGAAGGTTCTGGTGCTCGGGGCTTTCAGGATGCAATTCCCTGTTGCAAGATGGGCTGCACAGCTTGCTGCAGCCCATAAAACCCTGCCAGCCCAGACGCACAACAAGCTCTCAATTACCTTATATGCAGGTAGACACTCCCTGCTCATCAGTCTACTTGTCAAATATTAATTGCAATAGTAATAGTAATATGAAATCTGGGGTTTGTCACCTTGAGGACTAACCCAGGCACCAAAACCCAGCAGGAATGATAAAGCTGCAACACACCCTTTTGGGAAGCTGCTACCCTGGTTTGGAGCAGTGGCTCCAGGGGGTGGGCAGGAGGGTGGGCAGGGAACAGACCTTCTCCCAGTGTCTTCTGTCACACACCAGCACTGAGAGGTGCAAGAGCCTGAACTGGAGGTTGCATCTTGATTACAGTGTTCAATGGCCATTGGTGGCTGCTGCTCCCATTCATTTGGCTAAACCCTATTTGAATCCATTTATATTTTTGTCAAGGAGGGTTCACCAATTTAATTAGGTGCTTATGAAAAGATCCTGGCTTTTGTTCCTTCTAGGCCTTTTGTCCTGATAATTCAGCTGGGTGCCCCTCATTTTTTTTAGTATTGTTAAAACTAATGAATAACCATTTCTCATTCAGGTTCTGCTCACCATTCATGATCTCACAGAGCTGGGGCACAGCTCCCTCAGGCATTTCTTTTCCAAGCTGAAAAAATCAAAATCTACTTAGTCTCTTTTTGTGTGGAAGCTGTTCCCTACCTCTGATCACCATTGTTGCACTTTTCTGTGTCTTTTCTATTTCTACTATGTCCTTTTGCAGAGGGACTTCAGCTGTATTCAAGGCCTGAAGGCAGCATAACATAATGATGTTTTCCATTCCTTTCTGCTAAGCACTCGGATGATATTTTCATAAAACTATCGACTTCAAAATCTTTTTCCTGAATGACACGAGTTAAGAGTCACACTTTCCCCCAGCATTACTGGGTACTTACTGACATTGAGTTTTATTGCTATTTAAATCCCCGGTGACTCAGCTTTCTGTGAATCTTCTGCAAAGTCTTCACAGTCAGCTTTGGATTTGGCTGTTCTCAATAAACAGTCCCAAACTTTGCTCTTTTCCTGGCCATCCCTCTTCCTATGTCATTTACAGACATGTGCCACAGTTCAGATCCCAGTGACAGCCCTAGGTGGACTCACTGATAATCTTCAATGATTGTAAAAGTCATTAATTTATTCTCTACTCTTTTTTCACAAGATTGGGGTTTTTTTACTAATTATTAACCCAGAGGATGACTGTCCCTCTTCCACAATGAAACTCCCTTCTCCAGCTGAAACACAAGCAAAGCAGCTCTTACTGCTTCCAAACACCATTACGGCTGATTGCAAAGCAAGACTTGCCTCCATAGATGCTACCATGGAGATGCTACTGGTCAGCAATCCACCAAACTCCTGGAGCAAGCTGTCAGCAATAGCATCCATCCTGAGAGTTTAGGTGGGTGCTCATGGCCACCTCGTCTCTCTGGGGATGGTCCCTAGGGACCATCAGGGAGCCAGGCGTGTGGCTTGAGCTGCCTGGTAGCACTTCCAGGAGGGGGTCTGGACCCCAGCTGAGTGCCCAAGGACTGTGGTGATCCCTAACGGGGCACAAGGAGGAAGGCACAGCTTGACCCCAGGGATGGGATTAGCGTAATTGCCACGTCCAGGGAGAAAGCTCTCCGAGGAGGTAGGAGAGCAAGAAGATCCTATTACGTATTTTACATACAGCTATTGCCTTATAGACAAGTCATGCCTGCTCCTAATCTGAGATCAGTGAATGACAGTATTTTATATAGAACAGTAACTTTTGATTTACATATATAAGAGTTGTTGATTCAATCTGCGTCCAGATGTCTGGAAAAGGAAGCAGCTTTCCCCCACCTCCCTCCTGCTCCCTGAGAGGCTCTTAACCTCCTACTGACGCAAGCTAATATGCAGTCACAATTCCCCAGCTCCGACTCAAAAATGCAGACATTACCATAATCGGCTAAAACAAGTATTTATAAACATTTCAATGGGCAAGATATCATCAGCAGGGGCCTTGAATAATGTCTTAAAATTTATTAAGCAACTGGAGAAAAAGTGGCATAAATGGAGCAAAGGTTTGTTGTTGCTGCGTTTTAAGAATAACCTGATGATATGAAATAATCTAGCAGACAATGTCATGAATTACATGACCTCATGTTTTACAAACGCGACTCCTTCATTGCTATTATCGCAAAAACAACTGACTTTATGGCTGGAATCCATGGGAAAAAAAACTGTTCAAATGTTTGCTTTCTATTTTTACTGGTGTTATTTAGAGAAATCTTGAAAACCCAACTACCAAAGCTCAGGATTTCTTCCTCCCCAGTTCAAGTTACAATGCTTTCTCTAAAAACTACGACTTGTGAATTTGTTGTCTTGAAACTGCATGTATTTGGACATCCAGTCAGGAAACTTGGCTGAGCTATATTCACGTTCAAGAGACCTATCACACGTGGCTGAGGTTTCTGAAGCAGTAGCGAGAAACTCCCGCTGACCAGCAGTGTAGTTCCAGAATAACTCTATTTGTATTAATGCAGTTAGTGGGGATTTACCCAACCTAACAGAATGGTCCATGTCTGAAAATAAGCCCAGTAAAATCAAAAGCACTCACCAAATTTCTTTTCAATTATTTGTAAGATTATCTCAATTATTTACAATGACTCTTCAGGAAGCTATTGCAAAGAAAGTCTGAATCTCTTTATAGCAACCTCCTCTTGATGGGACCAGAAGGGAATGATAGAGTTTATGAACTAAATAAATCACGAACCATTCAAGAGAGGGTGTTGCCCATTGATCTGCACTATAGGGTTCCTGCCAAACAAATGAAAAACAATCTGAAATAATCTTGAAATATATGGCACATGCAACTGTGAATTGAGATCGAAAGGGTCACCTGATATATTCAAATCTCTCAGGATGAAGATGCATCCATGAATCGCCATCCTGCTTGAGGCACTTTATGCTCTAAACACCTATTTCTGTGGCAGCTGCTCCAAGCACTAGCATGGCCAGGAGTCATGCTCACAAAAAAAGAAGTGGGATGATGGAAATTTGAGGACTAAGCCAATGTCAAGGAAAGCAGACAGAAGAAACAGACTGCACTGGGTTTTTCAACTTGCCAAAAACGCCCAAACAGAGCCACTTTACTGAGAGCAGAGGATTCATGGTGCCTGGGCAAAATCATAGATCCTACCATGGCTCCTTTACATGCTACACTGAATTCCCTCTGCCGCAAAGATGATGTTTGCGAACCACGTCTTGTGATCTCCAAGTCTGCCATCTAACCCTACCTCCTACCTCCTGAGCTCATTCAGCATCTATGGGTGGATCTCATCCAGTGTCTATGGAGCTCGCTGGAGTCCTTTGGTGCCTGTTTAGCTCTTGCACCTCCTAATGCATATTCTGCAGCTGCATAAAGCATTGCTCTACAGTAAGAAAATGGGATTAAAAGCCACATGTATGCAAAGCAAAGGTCCATCGTGGCTTTTGAAGCGTGCCACAGATGGTATGCAGAGGAGAGCAGGGCTAAGTGCCAGTCCTCAGGGGCAGCACCTTTGGGTGCATCAGCCTTGTGCAGAGATGCACGTGGGAAAAAGTACATGAAGATCATAGGACTCATTCTGTGACATTCTGGCTTTGTCTTGTGAAATCAGTCCACTTCTCACTAAAACTGATGAGCAAGCCTGAGTCAGGGCCCAAGCTGCAGCCGGTTGGCTCCAGCTCTCCCCTCCGAAGCCCGAAGGTTGGGAAAAAGCTGGGACAAGTATTTATGGGTTCAGTGCTGAGGAGCCAGCAATGCAAGAGCAAAACACGGCGTTATTTGAGTCACATCTGCAAAAGCAGTTGCTGTGGCTCTTTTTTTCATGAATGATTTAGATGCATCAAAAATAACATTCTATAAAAATAGAAGAGCAAGCTCAAATTTATCCTACAACACTAAAAGCACAATTCCTGTTCGCATGAGGAGGACAGTGTAAGTATTCACACAGGACAAATTTGACCTAACCATGGCAAATAAATGGGTGTTTTATTTCTGCTTTAAGTACAGCAACGAGCAATTAAGCTCAATGCTTCAAAGCTATTAAAGTGCCTAACTCCCACTGAAGTAAATACAAGACAGAAACATGAAGTCCTCCAAGGCTCTGTATTTTAATATCTCAAATGCAGATTAAATAATTATAACTATTGCAATCTAGCAAGATTTCAGCCTGAAAATTTCACTGAAGAAAACAGCTTGGAACAACTTCAGTTCAATATAAACAAAGACTGAGTTTTGAACCCCTCGTTCAGGTAAAGCTCCCATTGCCTTCACCAATAAAACCAGCAGGATTAGGTAGGTGAAAATAAAGCCAATTTGACATGAGAGGATATTTAACTGCTATAGCTGCAGCACTCTGTAGGAAAGCGTGGCATGCTCCATAACTGCATGGTAAGTTATCTTTCATATTATATTTTTCTTATGCAATTTATTTCACAATGATTAAATCAAAAATATAAGCAATGAACTTACCCAAATTCTTTGATCAGGCAATTGGAACTGGGAGCAAAATTGAAACAAAAACAACACATTATTCCTGCTTTGCAACCCTCATTGCAATCAAGCTACTAATTAAGATTTTTATTTAGAAACACTAATTGAAATGTTATTCTGAATGATTTGTTGCATCGGGGTATTCTCTCCCTAAAAATGCAATCCTTGTAATAGCAAATTGATGTGAAATACCATTAAATAATTTAACTTTCATAGCTTTCAGGCCATTGCCACTGGGAGGAATTTTGCCCAGGCAGGGACAGGGCAAAGTCTGCAGGTTTTATGTCTTCAATGTCTACTTCAGAAACCTATTTTAAAGATCCACCTGTTATCTGTCATATTATTCAAAAATGAATTCTTGCTTTCTCGGATGGCAAGTTTCAGGAATAAATTCACCTACAGAAACACAAAATTGCAGGACAGAAACAATAATTTTGTTCATGTTTTACACAGGTAATTCCTGCCAGCAGAAAATGAACACTTGCAGTGCAATCCACACCTGTACTTTTACAGGGGTGAACAGGACTATAAAGGAAAAACAGCTTTTCTGCAAGCTGTTCCCCAGTCCTCTATAAATACCAAGTCAAACTCTGCAAACGGGAGACTTCTTTCTACTAAAGTCAGCAAGAAAGCAGAGTTTGGCATTGCTCTTTTGACAGGACATGTGATGGTGGTTTAGGCTGGGGGTTTCTTACAATGTATTAAGAGTGCATGTTACACTCATGACCTCAGCATGCATCCATCTCACACCAAGCTAAAGATGTTATCCCTGGCAACTAGGTAAGTGATAAAACAAAAGCCAGTCTTTACCATGGATTTAATATTTTTTCTATTGCACAATGAGAAATGGGAAGGAATGGGCAAAAAATTTTAATGGACATATTTGTGCACTCCTGTGCACGTGTTCAGCAACGTGGGTGCAGGACTAGTCCTTCCTCCTGCCAAAAGGTGCTGGTCCTGCCCCACCTCGGCTGGCACCGCAGCAGGGAGGTGGCACCCAACACCTCCTGCTCACACTGACAATCTTGGTGACCACACTGGGACCTTCCTTGGGCATCAATGACAGATTTAATCAACTCCCTGAAAAAATACGAAGAGTGAAATCCCGACATCCTGCCCACTAATGGCAAAACACCCAATGTCTCCAGTTCACCTGCACACCTACAGCTTCCTCACCCAACTCCTGTTAACCCTTCTCCAGTTCACCATGCAACTCACAGCCATACAACGTTATGTAGAAGAGCATCCAACTCCTAACAGTGCATTTGACCCAAACAGCTTCCATTCCCACCCACCGACCATGCTACTACCACTGCCAAGAGACCAACCTGTGGCAAAACCTCCAGAGCCCCTTGAATCCAACTCCACTAAATGCCACCAGTTTCCACCTCCTGAAAAACTAGCTAGCACTAAGCAAAATAATATTGTTTTTTCCAATTATACAGTACCTAAAAAGCCTTTATTGAAATAATTTACTATTAATTTACAGCCCCCTAGCTGCTCGAACAGGATCACTCACTTGATGGAGGGGAACCAGCCTGGTTTTACACCAGGGGACACACAGAGGACTGAGCTCCTGTTTGCATATTTGTGCATTAGCATTATCTGCTATGAAATGGGAATTGTTACCTGTTCATTTGCAACTTGGGCAAATAAGGTAACTCAGCAAGAGGTGCTAAGCTGTATTAAATCTTGTACATAAATTCTTTTAATGCTTTAAAGATCTGTCACTTCCTTCAGGCACTGGAACAGGGTGTTTTTCTGCACCCTTCACCCACGTACTAGCATTATGTTTGTACATCTGCAACTATTCGTGCCATCAGATGCTCTTCCCAGTTCTCCAGAAGTCCCATATTTCAAGATATATTCCATACAATTTAGGACACAACAACTGTTGACTTCATTGGAAAAAATCAAAAAGCAAACGGTGGCAGATTATTGGCAGGGTTTGCCTAGGAATCCAGAGGAAGCTGAACCAGAGACAGCAGCTCCCAGTTGAGTGCTTAAAATACAAGACACGTACAAGGTGTCATTATTAAGATGAAACAGCTGGTTGTCAGCAATGGTTCAAATTTGTAAATATAACAGAGCATTTTACTCCAGGCAGAAGGTTTAACCCAAATTTTTAGCAAAATCTCTTTGAGCAAAGAATAGGAAGACAAAATGAGGGTGTGGTGATGTTGAAGAAAAGTCACCTATAGTTTGCATACAGGTCCTCTTTCTATACTACATACACATTGCAGCTGTCACACTGTTTTAGGGTCACCCTCCTAAAATTTTGCTATTCAGCAAATAAGCAGCAGGATCATGGCCTATGAACCAGACAGCTGCCCTCTCATATAGCATGTCTTCACATATGGAGGAGCAGGGATCCTACAAAGTCATCGCCCACAACAGCTACCTAAAAAAGAAGGAGCATTTGCACTGTGAGACTTGAAAGCACTGGGTGGAAGGTTTTATCTCTTTTCTGGGAGTCCTTAAATATTGACAATTGGGATACTCAGCTTTGCTGGCCTGACTTTGAATCTACATCACCTCCTTGCAGTCAATATTGACACCACTGCAAAGGCCCAGAGCACAGGAGAGTGCTGAAGAAGACACAGATAGCTGCAAGTGGTGGTAGCTACGCTACGGTTTTGGAGGAACACGGTTCTAAAACAGACATGTAGTTTGAATCTGGCTTCCTCTATAATCAAAACATGTTGTTTCATCTGCAAAACATCAAGAAGCTCAGAACAATGCTTACGCTTTCCCACCACAATGGTACAGCAAAAAACTGTGTTTTTTAGGAAATCCAAAAATGACTAAGACTGCATTCATTTCTCTGCACCTGCTTTGAAGCATCAACACGCTTGTTTACCACACCAAAATTCCCAAAATACTTACTTGTGGATGAAACAAGAATCCTGGGGAAGGTCTCAAGTATTTCTCTTTTAAAGCTTCCAGTGGGTCAGTTAACTTTCTTTTTTCTACTCTGTAAATGTTAAAATTAAGATTTGCTTGTGATCAATCAGTCTCAGATATTAATGATTACACAGCTACTCATGTTTAAAATAGTCAATTATACATCAAGTAATTTGTCTCTCAGAGATAATGGTAAAAGAAAAAGGAAGTACAGTCAACCCTTGGTCCCCACATACAACTCATTGCTGAGGGTGGGAGCTGTGAGTCGCCATCAAAGGGACATTATGCAATTACATAGGAAATAATCCCATTTCAAAAGACTGGTAATAATTCTAATAGGAACCAATGACTCACTACTGAGAACTCTATGAAGGAACAAGGCAACTGAGTGTGCTCTCCACTCAGAGGAGAGGAACTCAAGGCAACAGGAGCCTTGAGCAATGGGTGGCTTTGTGTCTGCCCATGAGAGACATGGCAGCACCCATCCTGGAAACCTCTCCTCCTGCACGGAGGACAAGAAAGGTGGGCTTGTAGGCATGCACTGAACCTGATATATCAGCAACAAAGACTGCGATCAACTCAGGTGGGCACTTAGGCACTGAACCACAGCGCGGATAATTCAGAACCAGTGTGGAAATTTGAGGGTTTTGCTGTGTCTGTTAGTGATGTGTATGGTGTAAGGGACAGATCCTGCTGTCCATGTGTGGATGTAACTCACAGCAAAGGAAGGCTCAGTAACCACCAGCCTCATGCTATGCTGCCAGAATTTGTACAGATTTCATTAGTTTGCAATGCAAGACCATAAAAAACGGATCATTATTCCATTGCTTCAGGCATTTAAAATGAACGTGACGCAAAGAAAACCTATGGTCTGATGCAGATAACAATCTGGTATGAATAAAACCATCTCAGTAAACAGCATCATATCCTGCTTCTTCATAATGCATACCTGTTGTCTTATGTAAAAGCACTCGCCAAAAACTTTGCCCACAGCATTTCTTTTTCAGATAAAGTAATAAATTAACATCATTTACTTGGCAGTAACCTTTTTTTTTTCTAAACAACAGGCTGTAAAATCAGTCATTCATATTACAGACAAATATCTTTATGGCTAATATTTCTCTAAACTAATTTAGATGCATGACTTTGGCTGGGTAAAGACATACGAGCAGGAAGGTGGAGGGCAAAAAGGGGCTGACGTACAGAGGATGCAGGTGAAATCCAGATCCCAGTGAGATCCCACCCAGCACTACTGGGAAACACTGAAGGGTCAGGATTTTACCACTGGTTTTTAAAACCTCAGCTCACTAACTTGTGCATCCATCAAACCCAACAACAAGGCTCCTGTCATTTCCAGAAGGCAGATCAGATTAACTAACCCACTGGTGAGGCTTTGTACACACAAGGACACTGTGCCTTCAGTTACATTAATGAAGTGCCCAGATAAATCAACCCATTGATCAAATCAGTGCAAAAAAAAGTAGAAATCACTATCCATTTCCATACTTTTTATATACCTTAGGACAAATTTGCTTCTTTGTACTTAATTCAGGAGGAACTAAAAAGCTGGTGTACAACTGGTGAGATGCTCTCTAATTTTCAGGGAAAGGAAGAAGGCAGCATTTTGGAAGAAGAGGAATTTGGAGCAAACCAGTGGTATCAAATACACAGTAAATACACAAATATTCAATACTAATGCCAATTTGTTTCTGGGTAAAAGAATATATTCAACTTCTGCATGTCAAGCTGCACGGGTTGAACTAATGGCTCACTGGCATGAGGGCAGCCATGAAGACTTGCCAATTGCAGCATTACCAGACCTGGGGTTTGCTCTGAGCAGCTCACATTTGAGGTGGGGTGGGCAAGTCAACATGCAGCTCGAGCCACCCCGTGTCCCAGTGCTGGGATGAAGTCTCCAGGGCTGGTGGGATGGGAACCGGGTTGTCCTGCATCTGTGGGTAGGTGGCCCTGGCTGACCTAACTGTCTGTACCAAAGGATGCCGAAAGGCAGCAGATATTTGTTACCTGTAAATGGGATCCATAAAGAATGGAGTGGGCCTGGCGTGCTGCAAGGAGGACTCCGAAGCTTTCCTTTGCTCGAGGTCACCACCTTTCTTTTCTCCAAAGACGTGGTTTTTCCGAGGCTCTGCTTGTTTTGTGCTGCTGGCTCGACTTCTGCTGCCCATGCTGAGATCTAGAGGCTGGTCTTGGCTTGCCGCAGAGGGGGCTGCTGGCTTTGAGGGTATGGGAGTAAGTGGCTTCTCCTCCTTACGCTTTATGGTGAGGTCAAAGGGAGACTCAGAGCTTCCCTTTGGGATCTTCTTTATTTCACTGGGTGATTTGGGCTCCACTTTCAAGGGTAACGGTCTCAAGTCTCTATCAGGAAATGGATACATTGATTGAGAGAATGCTGGAAAAAACGGGAGGGGAAACATGGAAGGGTAAGGTAAGGCTCCGACTTTTTTGTCTTGCAGCCCCACAAGTCCTGTTGAACCAAAGTACTTTTCAGCAATAGAAGCAATAGCCTTTATAGAATCATTCACCGCTCCTGACACCGCAGTCTGCTCCTCTAAGGATGGTGAGAAAATGGAATGATTGCTGTGGTCTTTCTTATTATTTATTGAAGCCAGGCTCTGCAGAGAGCTTACTTTGTCTTTGAACATTTTACCATTTTCTTTAAATTTCTCTTTCTCACTTTCAATGTCACTTTCCAGATCAGAGCCCGAGGTGGTTTCCAGGTCACTGCCACTGGGGGTACTGACATCGTCAAGGTCAAGGTCACTACTCTCTGACTGGTCACTGAGTTTCTCATGCGGCCTCTCTTCAGAGGACCTCTCTGGTTGAAGCTCCACTGGCTTATTCTCCCCTACTGATGGTTGCTTATTTAGTGCCTTCAAAATATCCTGGGTGGCTGGCAGTATCTGAGGATTTGTCATGAGGGGACTTTGACTTTTGTTTGTCTGATCTGTGCTCGGTAGTCCTTTAACAGGAGAACTAGTAGGTAGCAAAGGTGGCCTGTGGTACAAGCCTGAAGGAAACAGACCAGGGAAGCTAAAAGAAAATCCAGGAGCTGTTGGAAAGGTAAGACCAGCAGGATGCCTATTGGCTCCAAAATAGTCAGCAAGGCCCGGATTTGCATGATTCATATTAACCATGGACGTTTTATCCATAGCTGGGGTTCCAGGAAGTGAAATGCCTTGGCCAAAAAATCCTCCTGCTGCAAAATGGTTCTTGCCCTCACAAAATCTCCTGTGTTTATTTAAGGAAGACGTAGTGCTGAACATTTGTCCACAGTCTTTGCACTTGATTTGGGTTCTGCAATCAGCATGCATGCGCTTATGTCGACAAAGGTTTGAAAACTGAGTATAGGATTTATGGCAGACCTCACCTGTATGTAAACAACAACAACAACACATCTCAGGCTTTATGATCATTGCCCCCACCCTCAAAATTTTGCAAATAACACCATTTTTTACCCGCCAAATGTCAATTAGGAAGCTGCAAGGAGAAGTCTGGGTGCACAAATGTACAAAAAGCTACTGTACTCTTCCAAAGCAAGGCATCCAAGCAGACAAATGTCTAAAGACAGCACCAAAACCTGCTCCAACAAACCAGAAAAGGTCTAAAATCACTAAAAGATGAAGTTTCCTTGTTTGCTCTTTGCATTGCACAGTGTTACATACCCAGTACCGCCATCCCACATTGCATCGGCACCCAGAGCCCCACCAAGAGCCACTGCTCGGTGCTGTAACACCCACTGTATGTACCCAAGGTGCTCCTGCGTGAGTGAGCACTCGTGTCTTCAAATGACACCCACTGATGTCACTGTTCACATGTGGAAAGTTAGTCATTACAATAAATATCTGCAGGACCAGACAGGAGATAGAGATGTCTCACAGAGCTTTCAGTCTGCAAGACCACGGGATATGAAAGAAGTGAAGGAGACAATCAGGTATTTCCAAGTGCATAACCTTATTAACAAACATTTTTTTCCACTTACAATGAAGAATTTAATCTCATGAATGTTCAGGCTAGAGCCTGAGTAACCTCAGTCTAGTACTCTCATATGTCCAAAGCATTTCTGTTCATATAATGCATAGTCCCTACAGGTGCCTGGGATGCTGTAACTCTAAATTCTACATCTTAATAACTTTACTAGTCTTAATATTGCTTATTTGTCTCTTGCACATGATAAAATATACTATATTTCAACAACAATTTCCTTTAAGACTGCAGCTGTATTTATTTGCGTGCCTGATACTCAAAACAGCTCGATGGATTTCCTCTCAAACTCGTCGGGGTTGAGAATAGCTTCAGCCTCACAAAAGCAGGACTTGGAGAAAGCCTGAAACCACAGAGGGGAGATCTACCTTGAGCTCATGGGCCTGACCCAGCCTGCAACACTCGGCACAGCTTTCAGCAACTGTTTTCAGGCTGAAAGAGTTCCTGGGGGTGCAGAGCAAGAAGAGTGAATCACATCGTTGGAGCAAAAGGGATTTTACAGGGATTTCCTGGATGCTACAAAACTTAGGGAGCAAATTGGGATAGCAACCAAGTTATAGTAAGTTCATATGTGGTTTGGAAGAGGCAAATGCCCAGCTCCCCAGTGCCTTTTTATGTCTGTTTTGACATCCTTTGGATGAGCAGGGACATCGGGCAAGTCCCAAGGCTGTGCTACATCTTGTGCTCTTCGTTATGCTAAAATCTGTCTGTACCTCTGCACTACCTTGCCTCTAGCAGTGTCAGTTCCAGCCTTGTTTAAAAACAAGGCAGTGGTGTTATCACTAAGCAGTGTTATCCCTCTGTAATAAATCCTTCTTCTTTTTTTTTTTCCCAGCCAGGAAAAAGCATGTGGCCACTTTATTGTTATTTAATTCGTGTTATATCATAAGCTCTCATCTTTCACACATCAAAGCCACATAACAATACACATTGTGTATTCCGAGGCCTTTTTAACAATCTTTTTCATGATTTGAGACAGACTGACATAATTTACAATGGCTCTATTTTAAGCCTGCAAAGGAAACTGAATTGAATGTATCCCATCCTGCACTCTTGGTTCCCATGAACTGCAATCACGTCCTCTAACTTCCACTCACACCAGGGCCCGCGCTAACCTTCCTGCTCCTCCAAATCGCTGCCCTTGAGAAATCTGACCACTTGTTGTCATCTCTTAACTGTTTACCTCTCCAGCAGGCTGCTTCATATCTCAGCAACAATGCTTCTATTGTTCGAGGGCCTGATCCTCCCTGATCCACCCGTTTTCCCTGTTCGTGCCCCGTTGACATCCCTGGGACAATTCATGGGGTAAAGAGTGCAGAATTGGGCCCAAACACAGGAAATTTGCAATGCGGTAATTCAGGAAGAATGTTTGCTGCTGTGTATCAGTTACTGTTCCTGCTGGAAATCTTCATTCACAAGGAAAGACGAGAAAGAAAAGAGAAAATAAGAAATAAAACTAAAAAGAAAGAAGAAAAAAGGAGAAAAAAGGAGAAGAGAAGAGAAGAGAAGAGAAGAGAAGAGAAGAGAAGAGAAGAGAAGAGAAGAGAAGAGAAGAGAAGAGAAGAGAAGAGAAGAGAAGAGAAGAGGAATAAATTTTTCTGATTTTTCTGCTCTTTTCTCCTATTTTTAGTCTAATCACAGGAATAAGGTTTCTGCTCCCACAAAAGAAAGGCATACTTCATGGTACAGGATCAGGCCCCTTACCTTCACTGTCGAGATGTTACACAAAAAGCTCCCCCTGCTCCCATCAGGTTGATCACAGAAACCAAAATTAAACTGACCAAAACAGTGCAACTCGAGTGACGTATCCATAGGTTTGCACAAGCTTCATCTTGGATACTATGGGCTAACTCCTCCCCTTTTGTAAAGCAGGATAACTCCATCAACACCAATAGAGTTATGCTTCAGATACAGCAGCAGAGCATCAGATTCCAGAAGAAACCTCCAATGCACACATGTACAAGGCTAAGCTAATGTATAATTAAAAACAAATCATGTTTTGGGAGCTTTTGATCTTCTGCCAGGTTGTGTTGAGGGCCTGCTTCTTACTCACATGACTGTATTATATAGAAGGCTTCTCTCAGGTAGGCTGGAGTGGCAAGTGGGTGGAAAGGGATATATTGGCATAGATTTGGTCTTCCTAAAGCATGGGAAGTTCTCATTTAAAGAACATCGAACATTACTATTCTCCATTAATATATTCAAAAGTCAACAGAACTGAGAAATATTCTACTCTGGAGAAAAACAAAAATACACATTTAAAATTGAGAGATATCCTTACACGCTATTAAAGGAGATACAAATGAACCATTTTACTAAATATATTTTATCTCAGTTTTAAAACTAAACTAATGATGGCAATACCATTAAAATACGTGAATATTTATTATTATAATCTCAATCAAACCATTAACAGCTGTACTGAGGACTTTAACCTTTTAAGCATAAAATTTATTTAAAACTATTTAATGAAATGCTGCTTGCTCGAGGTGCCTCTTGCATTGAACAGGCAATCTACTCAATCCATGGGCTCTCAAGGCAGGCAAAGAAATTTTGGGCCCAGGTCTGAAGCTCTTACTCCCCAGAGCAGTCCTGCCCTTGGGGACCTTCACCTGCAGCCTGGGTGTAACATGGCATCAGTGAAGCGCACACCCATCGCCCCGCTGATTTTGGAGGAGACCCTGTGTCTAAACTGATTGCACCACCTTGACCTCTGCGGCCATTCCCAGGAGCCAGGACTCCTCAGATAAGTTCTTGTTATAAAATCTACCTCTTTTTTTCAACACACGACTTTTATTTCAAAGAAAAGCTCTGCTTAAACTTTGGTAGATGGAAGACAGTTATCAACTTTAATTGCTTCCACGTATCAAAGCAACAGAAGCTGGGTTTGATTTCTCCTATTACACCTTATTACACCCTTTAAATCTCAGCACCATACTTTTAAGCAACTAACTTGTAAGGGAAACTTCCCTCCTTGCAGCTTTTATTGCTCTACAGACCCCAGGTTTAACACAAACTCCCAATCTGGCTCCCAAACTGCAAAAATTCATCTCATGCCTATGCACACTGTACCACGATTGTCTCTGGACCCCAAATTAGCCAGCAGTTAAGTTTGCATATTTTCTGCTTATTAAAAAAAATTACTGTAAGTACTATTTTGAATATGTTCAGTCTATTATGGCATGTGGTTTCTATTTGGAGAGGTTGGAGATTTTGCGAAGGCGGTGAGTAATTACCTTAGTGTTGGTGAGTTTTCACTCAAGCTTGGGTGGTGTACTGTAATAAGAGACAGTTGCCATAAACAGACTGGTACGAGTAAATCATGGTGTGTGGCCTTCTGGTGGAAAACAGATATCTCCTTTAGGTGACCCTACCTTCCTCCCACCACTCAGCAAAGCCTACCAAACATGTGGTCTCCAAACCCTTTTGTTCTGCAATTACATGGCTGTTAAACGTAGGTTGCTCAATGGGCTTTCATCCCTCACACTGTACACATGAAGAATATTGGTTGCTGATTTGATTTATCAGAATAAATAGTAACAAAGAACATTTGAGAGATTATTTCATGTAAGAGAGGTGCCACCTACAGACTTTTATGTAGGGCATTGCAACAGGACCATCCAAAGGCTCCTTACCTAGCCAGAAGTTACTGTTTTCTAATGATTATAATCTTTAAGTGTAATTGCTTAACCTATAATCATGTTTAAAAATTATTAGTGATATTTATTAGTGGATCTAATTATACATTTTCTCATTGAAGAAGCCCAAAGTATTATCTAACCCAGTGGCAATTACACAGACTTTGCACAAATGAGTCTTTCAAGACAATTCCTCATCTTAGCGTGTGGCTGCTACTTTGACCATGTGTGGTGTTGATATTTTGGTAAATTATTGATGAAAGCAGCAAAAGATTACGAAGTTTAGCAGATGAGTAGGGGAGGTGATCACAAGGTCCCTTTCAAGCCATAGCAGGTGACTGAAAAGATCATAGTGGAAATTAGCACCACCACCAAGAACATTCTTAAATATTTTCTGCCTCTGCTTCCCTGCTGAAAGGGAGAGAAACCAACCTGCACTGTTACCATGCACCCAGCTTCCCCATCTCCTAGCAGGATCTGGTTGAGCTGTAAATACAACCCGTGAGACTTTGAGGATCTGATTTATAGCCCAGGACAGAGTCCAACCCACATACGAGGCAAGTTTTATCCCTGGAGCAGCTGTTGGCGAGGATCTAAATAGCTCAACTCAATACTTAAATATGGGGCATGCAAAGGAGCCTCAAGGAGGGCAGCAAGCTCCTCCGACTGAAAATCACTGCCTCTAAGGTTTATTTTCCAACTCCAGCAAAAGTCACGGCTGCAGCCGCCGAGCCTGGCACGGCTCCTTCTTGCCAAATCTCACTCCTCTCTTGCTCTTTGCATCTGTGCATGGAAAAATATCCCAGGGACAACACGTACGTTTATACAGCATACAGTGTCTGTCTGCAAAGGAAAACCGTGTGAAAAATAACACCTTGCGTTGGACTACAAATTACCCAGAACTCATTTAATAACTCACAATCCCCGTAAAACCAGCAGGAAATTCAAAGGGAGCACAACACAACCTCCTGCTTCCAGATTACGCTGCTTTACGACAAAGGAAACAACACTTAACCAAAGACGTTAAGTTGAAGACTTACATATAAAAGGTTTGACACTGCTGTGGATGTGTTTATGCTGTTTGAGGCCTGAAGAAGTGGCAAAGGTTTTGCCACACTCTGGACAAGCGTGAGCACGAGCCCCAACATGCTGGGAACGAATGTGCCTCTGAAGGTTGCTGGGGTCCGTGAAAACCTGCTAGGAAATGAGTACTGATTAACCAAGAAACTTGACTGCAGAAGAAGCCAGTTATTACAAGAACCTTTTTAAAATTCAAACCTTGGAGCTATTTGAGAGTATTTAAGACTAAAAACCTCGCTAATGGGCATCAGTGGGAGCTGTGCCTGCAGGATGGGGCCTCAGTTTCCCAGGATGAGCCAGGTATTTGGTGGATCTGCAGAAGGTGCATTTGACCCTGCCATTAGAAATTGTGCTTTTGAGGTCAAAGACTTCACAGAAAATGAGTCAAAACGTGGCTGCTTGAAACCTCTAAGCATTACTGCAATAGAAATACTTTATAGCAACAACTGGGTGCGTGACAGTGAGAAATCCTGTACGTGACACAGTCCCAGCACCCAGGGCTTGGCTGCCTCTTGCGAGTGTCAGCTCAATATAAAATTCCCATTATTGCAGTAAATCTGCTTAAAAACATGAAAGTTCTCGTGCAAGAGGCTCAAGCTTTGAGAATCTGATAAAAAGCAACACAGAGCATCACATCCTATACAAATAACCTACATGTCAAGCCCAGTGCTGGGAAGTGATGGAGATGCCCTGGAGATGAGACAGTTGCACTCAGCACAGCTGGGGCCCATCTCTATTTCTTATTTTGATTTATATTGCAGTAGTGTCCTGAAGTTTCTGGTCCCAAAGGCTGGCACACAGCCCAGGGACCCATCCATCCTGCATTTCCATGGGGTTTCTTGTCCCACAGCAATCCTTTTACACCCCACCAGTCCTCACCAGAGCCCTGAGCTTGGGGATGCTCAGCACCCTGCATCAGCACTCAGTTCAGACTCCACAGCCATTTCCAAACCAAAAGGGGTAGAAAAAGAATGTGTTTATAAAGTAGAAGTGTAAACCCTTGAGAAACCATCTGGAGCATGGCAGAAGCTCTACACCCTCCTGCATCCCAGCCCCTGACATCCCCACTTCCATGCTCTCATGCATCCATCAGCACAAGAAGCTCCAAGCAGCCTACAAATTCACTGTACCTTGGCACAGTTTTCACACTCGTAGTGCTTCCCACTGTCGTGTGACATTTGGTGACGTATCAAGTTGGACTTCCAGTTAAAAGCTTTGGGGCACTGGTCACACTTGTACTCCCTTTCCTCGCTGTGTGACAGCATGTGCTTCTCCAGGCTGCGGAAAGAGGAACAGGGCTCAGTAAGGTCCCACAGGCACGTGGATTTATCAGTGTTTTATAGGGAGAGAAGACAGCAAAGCACATAGTTACAGCAAAAAAATAAAAAAAAGCCCCAAAGGCCCAATTCTGACAGACCCAAGTCCTTCGAGTACCAGGCTCACCCAGCCGGGAGGCAGAACATCCTCCTCCCTCCCAGAATAACACATCCTCTCATGTTTTGCCAGGCCACTTGCAAATGCTCCAGGAGATGCTGTCACCATCGCTCCCTAAGGAGATTATTTCATAAACCTCTCAGCATTTCACTCTGGTAATTCTTCCCTGCAGTCTGAATTATTTTTACCTTATGACCTTCCCTCTAAACACACCTTGGATCTCACCACCTGACATAACTTCACTCCTTTGATAGGAGTCAATTTTTCTTGCAGCAGGAATAGACAGGGAATAACTCCACTGGCAGAGGACAGGATGAGCATAAGAAGCCTTTAAATACAGTACAGTACCACTGAAGTCATACTTGATTATTACTGACTTGATTGTTATTAACTGTGTCCAATTGCATAGCTGTTTATTCATTAATTTCTTAGTCGTTTATTCAGTCTATAAAAGAGTATTCAGTCTCCACCTAATTTCTGTTGCACATCTTTGAATTCACTTCCACCTGTGATTTTTCTGAATTCCTGTTTTATTATTTATTTGTAGCAAATATAGATTTTTAAACACCTGTACTACTTGGTTACCTACAGAGTCACAACTCACACTATTGCCTGAGGAAAGATCACTCCATAACGTAAGAGTGGATTCACAGAAAAGCCACAGGAAACTGGGATTTTTAGCCTGGGATGCTAAACCAGATCCATCTTTCTTCACGTGAAGCTCCCACTGATCTCTGCTGAATCAGTGGACAAATCCTGCTGGGTCTACAGCCTTGTTTGAGTTGTGCAGCCCAAATAGCAACTTCCATTCTCAGCCACAGGTAATGGAAATGCCTTCACCCTGTGGATGCTCTTTATTTCTACCTCTCTCAGTCTCCTTCCTTCAGGGGGAAAAAAATAATTCCAGCTTTCCCTCCTAATACTTCTGTAACAATTGACTCTTCACCATGCACTGCTAAACAAATTTGCTGTAAGACTCTTGCCCCCAGCTCTGGCACGAGCTCCCAGACACCTGCCCTGGCTGTGTGCTCTGCCTTCAGTCCCCAGATCTCCACCTCCCTGCTCTGCTCTCTCTCCATTTCACTACGCACACCCTCAAGCATGGCTGGTTTGGGCTCTTTGTTTTATACAATCTGGACACAGCACACCTCGGTACTTTCTTGCTGTGAACTGTCTTTGTGGTGTATTAGCCTTTCAATAATTCAAGAGTTCAGAGAATGACTGCATTCTCCCTCATTTTTCACTCTTTCTCACAGTACTGCCCATCTATTTATGATGACTCGTTCTTTGTTTTCTGCCCTTCCTCTTCAATATTTCATATTTTAAGCTAAATTTACATTTCCTCAATGGTTCCCATAGGTCAGACATCGTCCTCTGGTTCGCAGGCAGAAAAGAACTGTAACACCAAATAACTCACAACATGGAAAAATGCTGTGGTCCAGACACCTGCCTCACCTACACTGCTGTAACCCTTCTGACTTGATCTACCTCCATCAGCCCTTTCGAATCAACCACCCAGACTGAAAATCAGACACGCAGAGCCGCACCCTGCTCAACATCAGCTGGTGAACAAGAACTTGTGCCTGCACAAATTCCCACTCAGCTGTGGGAGCTGGCCTAGGATGGGAGCTATGTTTGGCACATCAGGTTTTCATTTCAGTGTCATTAATTTTGCAGAAGCATAAGGATTGGGTCATACAATACATTGATCTGAGACCCCCCCACGTGATGCCAAGCCACCTCCACTCCATCAAGAGGAATTAAGGAGCATCTGTGTTTTGGGATACAGGGCTCCATCTTGCAGAACCAGCACCTGAACCATCCATGAGCAGTGGTCCAAAGGAGCTAACCCTGGGCATGCACAAACCCATGCCAACCTCCGACAGACACCACAACATCCTGAATCATGAACTACTAAAGATTTGTATGAAAAATAGGAACCCACAAAACACTCTAAACTGACAAGTCAATATTTAAGGGCCATATGACTATTAAGCAATGCAAATAAATACACTGCTGTCCCTAAAAGAGCAGTTAATAGTCACTTAGGTTGTGTCCACACAACCTGGAGCAGAAAGAAGGGACAGGTCTATCTGTTTAAACAGACACACACACATATATATAAGAAAAAGATGAACTCCAGTGTTTCAGGACAGTGTGGCTGTAAATATATATTAACATATAGACATATATATCTTAACATCTAGAACCTACCTCTAGCTAGCATGGCTTGTTTGCACAGATAAAATTGGCACCATCAGCGAACACCACTCAGAGTTGTTCTAAGTTATTTCTACCTAAAAATAAGGTCCCCAGACCTTAGCTGATCTGAACTATAATCACTCCTCTAATTTCCCTGCAACTGGCCCAATTCATGCCAGATACGATTATCAGAAGATCCAGTTCTTAATTTAAGGTCCCCACTAAGGACTTCAGTACAAGGACCAAATTTCTGATTTATTGAGACTCTGTTGCTTTCTATGCCATAAAACACCAGTTGGCACAGAAGTCTTACTCATCTTCATCTTTGGCTTCTATAGAAGATGAAGGTATCAGATTGTGCCCTGGCTGATGCCCTGTATGATCTGACTGAAGCCACTGCCAAAAATTTGGCTCATTCAATCATGTTTTAAGCATCTGCTCCTACCTTTGTAAGTCTGGGAAGACTTGATCACACTCTTTACACTCCTGTATTTCATGCACATCCTGAAGGTCATTCTCATTCTCCAGCTTTTTCTGGAAGTCCTCCTCCACCATGGAGAAGGCGGAGTGAGGTGTGCTGCAGGGGAACTTCTGGTGGTCTACAAGCTCAGCCTTGGACTCAAAGAGCTGGTCGCAGTCCTCGCAGCGATACTGGCGCTCCTCTGGAAGACAAAGGGGTTGGGCACAGGGAGATCACATCAGTTTTCAGTCATTTTTAAGTACCATCCCATCAGGAGTTCAATGACAGTGTGATTAAATAAATGGCTACTCAGTAAGAGAGAAGAACCTCAAAAGAAACAAGGATGCCTTAGAGTATATCATAATAATGCTTTAATTCTACAATATATGACAGTGCAATACCAGCTGTTAACTGCCTGGATGACAATCCATAGGGATCTCTAACACTGGTTTAGGACAGAAGTCAGTGTGTTTATATCCCTAAATGGGGATGCCCAGAGGTGGATATCCAGTGGAGGCTGCCAGTCTCTGTGTTTCTGAATGAAGGAGACAGCCTTAGATACAAACATCAGCATCTAAAATAGCCAAAGAGGTGTTTCAGTAATTTTAAGTCTCTTCATTTCCATTAGAGTCCTTTTGCAGCACCCAGCCCTGTTCAAAGTGAGCCAGAGACACATGAAGTTGGGGTAATGAAGACAGGGTCCTTGATTTATATTCCACACAGTTGGTCACAACGTATTTCTTACGGAAAACAAGTGTAGGAGATCAATAGAGTGTTGCTTTGGAGTGAAATTGCATTCCATTAACTAGTAATTCTGCAAAAGAATGGATTAGCTGAAGAAAATCCCAAAAAGCACACTTGGAGAACAGCATCCCATGATATTCTTTTCCTGCTGGATTTTCTACTGGTGGTCCATACGAGGCGCCAGATGCTCTGGTTTGGATCCAGGAGTCTGGCTGAAATCTCAGCTATATGTAGTTGGTTGCTACTTGACAGTTGAGTTGATCCAGAGAGAGCATCATAGGGCTGTGTTGTCCACTGTCCACTAGAAACGTTTTGGCTCAGTCTGCTTCTAAATTAGCCCTATGGGACATATTCCTGCATGTTTCTCCTGCAGAGATTTCCTCTAGTTTCATGTATACGATAGTTACTTGACCATAGGGACTAGACATGGAAAACACTGTTCTTGAAAAGGGGGACATCTTTAGCAATAACTAAATAAAGTTACCACTATGGGAAAAAAAACCAAACAAACAAAAACACAAAACCAAATTAGAATGAATTAACAACCCCCACCTTTTTCTTAAGAGAATAAAAGATACTGCCCTTAATGTACAGGCAGTTATGAGAAAGTGCAGCCCTTGATACCTCCTGCCCTGGGAAAACCCCTGTGTACTGACCCTGAATCCCAAAGAATTTGTAAAATGTCACATTGGCATAAACTGCAACCTAATGGGCATCAGGCAGATATCCTACAGCCAGTCCCTGCTGAGGCTGTGTAAACTACTGCCTGACAGGCAGGAGAGCAAAAGGAACCTCTGGAAGCAGGGGACAAATCTGAGCAACAGCTCAGGAGTTTGACCCAGACTCTGTGTGTGTGAGATGAGCAGTGAATGAGCACGAGGAGGAAGAACGGCTCAAGTGTTCTGACAAGCAACAGAAATACTAACAGCCTGAGATTTTTTCTTTTCAAGAGGACAGAATCACAGTTGTTTGGCTAAGTGACAAAAAATAACCGATAACCAGGGTCCATCCAGGTCCTGCAGAGCAGCACAGCCTAGAGATAAGGACACGGACTCTTGTTCTCCTTTCGCAATACCCACAAAACGATCAAGTTTCGATCTTGAAGCCTTACTACTGCCCTCAGTTACATCTGCAGACCTCTGTTTCTGCCAGGGGGCTTCAAGTAAGCGAAGGTAAAACATGAACGACATTAGGAGTTGTAGGGATGCAATGCTGAGAAACAGCAACTGTGCAAACGAGAGCTCACCAGGTTAGACGGTAGAAAATGCAATGTCGAATGAAGCAACGTTCAGCTGCATTCAAGTGCACCAGGCTGGAGTAGTAGAGTGATGAGGAAAATAAGCAGAGAACTCTCAATGCCAACATTGGCATTGCTTTTGAGAGCAGACTCGGCCTTCAGAGGGACTGAAGGAGTTGTGGCAATATTAGACTGATTTATTCACTGCACAGCTTTCAGAGAAACAGGAGGGTAGAAGACAAACAAATACAACCATAGCCCAGCTCTCCTCCCTGACTGCAGGGCACCCATCCCAGAATTTCAAAAGGATTCCAACAGAGGAGAAATCTCTCTAATTTTTTGCTTAATTTCAATGATACTTTCTATCAGATTAGACAGTAAAAGTGGCTGACCATGAATGTCCGGAGCCATCGTTTCATGTGAATAATCTTCACTCTTCATGAACAGTAAGAGCTCCTCTCCTGGTTCAATATCTGCTACCACTCTGTAGAATATCTGGGGAAAAAAAAAACAAACAAAAAACAAAAAGAAAGAGAAAGCAATGTGACTACCACAACAGGCAAAGAGGCATAAAGAGTATTACATGACCAAATCCATGCCAGATCCCAGCCCCTGCCCTGGCTGCCGTTTGCTGGTGACGTGCCGACCTTGACTATGGCAGCTCTGCTCCTTCCAGCCCCAGAGCCATCGGTGCTTTGGGCTCTGTGAGGACAAGAAGGATGATTACTTTCAACGGCCTCTGCTGCAAAATGAGCTGTGTGATGACTGCAGATGTCACCAGCTATTTGCATGCTTAGCTATACCAAATCCAGGTACAAAGGAGCTGTAAAACACATCCTTGAGTGCCCCATGTAAGATAACTCCTGTTGCACTGGAAAAAAGCTACTGAAGCAGACTTGAGAAGATGTTGCTGATTAAACCACAGGTATCCAATCTCCTGTTTCAATCACCTGAGGTGAGAGGTGTACACAAACCCACAGGCCTGGCTATTCCTTAGCTGCAAACAGGAATC
The DNA here is from genome assembly GCA_013398125.1 of Aegotheles bennettii. Taxonomy (NCBI): domain Eukaryota; kingdom Metazoa; phylum Chordata; class Aves; order Caprimulgiformes; family Aegothelidae; genus Aegotheles; species Aegotheles bennettii. The sequence continues at coordinate 11,271 of VZRW01001242.1, read as the reverse complement.
AAAGGAAAAATCAGTCCCGGGTGAAGAAACACCATGAGCAGGCAAAGCTGGTGGTGGTGACCCCAGCCGGTGGCAACTGGTCCCCATGTGCAGGTGACATCAGGCTCTGGGAAGGAGCCCGTTGGGGAAGCAGGAGGCTGTGGGGGGATGGAGGGGCCACAATTCCCCGGGTCCATGCACCCAGAGCGAGTGCACACAGACACCACCGGGCTCTGCCCAAAGGAAATTCCCAAAATCTATCTGGCTGCTTTCTGTCTCAGCAGGAAATGCGAAGAGCACTAAAAAGCCCCACAAAGCAGCTCAAATAAATATCAGTAACTTCCTCAGGCCTTGCTAAACAAAAACACATGACAGCTACGTTTCCTACACTAAAATCCATGGTTTGCCTTTTCTAGGACTAAGGTATTTTTAAAGGCTTCCCTTTCAAACTCTTCACTCTCAATATTCATTGCAGTGCCTTGGGAGAAAGGCAGAAGATCTCCTCTACTGTTTCAGGTCAGAGGGACACGTTTGTCACAAGGTAGGTAGGGGTTTCTGGAGATGTGTGGGTATTCCTCTCGCCTGGTCACACATGAACCGTCACCCATCGGGTGGCCCCGGCAGCCGAGCACATACCCATGTCCTCCAGGAGGTGGCCGTATAGCCTAATCATTTCTTTCTGCACAGCCAGCCTTCACCCACAGATACGGGCTAAATGTCAAAAGATAACAGAGCAAGATGCATTTCCTCAGATTTGTTTTCTTTTCTCCACCTTGTCCCAAAAGTCGCTCTGGAGGAGTGTGCAGGGGAGCACAGTGAAGGCTGCTGGGGCCAGCTCATCCAGCACCCGGTGCTCACCCTGCCCAGGTGTCAGAAGTGCTGGTAAAACACACCAGGCAAAAGGTACTCGTGCACAACCCCCTGCTTATGGCAAATTTCCCCCATAACAGTCAGGAGAAGGAGTTTATGAGCAGCCTGATCTGCCCAGACTGCACCTCCCTCCTCTTCTACACCATCCTGGTCAAACCATCAGCTGGGTCTGCTTGGGGTTCCCATTTTCATTCCTGGCTGAGGGGGTTCTTAACCCCACTGGGTATTTTGAAGGGCACAAGTGGACAAGAGAATCATGGCAGGATCTTGTGTGTGCCTCCTCATGCAGCTGGACAAACGCCTGGTGCTAAGATCCCCTCCAGAGCCGGTGCTGCCATCAGTGTGAAGGACGTGGGGGTGCTGCGTGGGCTTTGGCACACCAGGGACACGGCTGGGGCACTGCAATTGTTTGATCAAAGGCTGAAACACGTCTAAGAGAAGCCAGCTCTTAACTCCTGCAAATGAATCTGATGTCAGTGCTGCATCCAATGAATGTTTGCTTTAAGTGATGATCGTTTTTCCATTTATCCAGATGAAAATATATAAAAGTGGCTTTTTTTCTTCCAGAAGTGTAATGGCCTCCACACATCTGAAAGGGAAGCTGCAGTCTGATCCGTGGGTGACAAGCCTGGCTGCAGGCTGGCTTTGGGTAGAAATAAGGTGTGTGACATTGCCCACTGACAGGAGAGACTTCTGCAGGTCTTCCTGCTGCAACAGCACCCATCTCCAATGTGGGGTGGGAGCAGGATCAGGCCCACCCTGTGGTCTGGTGGGACCTCCACAGACTCAAAGGGGACCATGCCAAAGCTCCTGCTCTGCCCAGGGCAGCTCTGCCTGGGTCCTGTCTCAGTGCTGCTGGGTTTTGTGTCACGGTCGGGTAAACTCAGCTGTTCCCCTGAGGTCAGTGGTGCATCCACACCAAGAAGCAAAGAAAAACCACAGCCAAGCCTTCTCCAGTATTTTCCCTGCTCTGCTCATGCTGTCCCATCAAAGGTTTTTTGGTAGACCTTTTCACCTCTCGTCACAAAGTGCGGACACATGGACCATACATGGGCATAAAGAGGTTCTTGTTCATGATCCATGCTGGGGAGCATCACTTCTCTTTGGGAAGCCCCGGGACAACGCAGCACCTTTTTTGCAGCTGTGGGACAAATCCCTAACCAGGGCGTAAACTCTGAGCCAATTGTCCTGTCTGTGTTGGTATTCAAAAACAGCCCCTATGCCTAGGGGGAGACGAGATGGAATATCCCCAAAAACTCCATAATTTAGGTTGAGTGATGTTTCTTTATTTTGCATCTATGAACTAACATCCTCCAAAACAATGTCCAAGTGACAGATTTCCAGCTCTGGCATTTTAACATTATTATTATAGCTATAATTATTATTAAAAACGGTTTTTAAGAAAATTTCTGTATATACAAAGCCCCCCCCCAGCTGCACTAACACTTTAGATATCAGGTTGTGTTCTCATGAGCACCTAAAATAAAACATATTGAGCTTCAAACCGAAATGACCGTGCAGGTCAATTGATCTGATTTTAATAGCTATCCTTACTACTTCACCTGAAAGGCTTTTTTCTCACTCTTTCCACCTAAAACCTCCCAGAACTATCCTGTTGGAGAAAAAACAAGAAGTTAACTGTGGCCTATGAAAACGAACCAGGCTGCTCGAGTTTTTAGGCAGCAGCAGGCTCCTGAGGGCAGAGGCACGGAGGTCCTGCAAGCCCCTAGATGGGGAAGCTCATAAATTACCCCTCCAGTCCCCTCCTGGCTGCCCTTGCTCTGCAACAACAGCAACCTCTACCGCAGGCGGGACTTTGCATTAGGAACTGGTAATGCAGAATAAATGGACTTTCCAATGGCAAAGCTTGAGGATTTCTCAGATGCAGTCCCGACTCTACTGCAATTAACAAAAGGTTTTAATTCTCTGACTTTCACTTCTTCAGCCTACCAAGCCCACTCTGTTCCCTGACTTTCTTGGTTCCCCTGCGCTCACGAGCACGCACCAATCTGCCTGGAGAAGGGTAGGAAGAGCTGCTGCACGGCAGAGAAACAACCAGAGCAGGGGGAAAAAACAACAGCAAAGTCCAGATGCGCATTTCACATGCCCTGGGATCAACGGTGTGTGACTGCAGTTTATATAGGAAGAGCAAAATCGGATCCAGATCTGGAAACACTTTCAAAGTTCAGGGGGTCTGAGGTGGGGAGAAGTTGGGGGAGGCTGAACTCATCAGTGCTCTGTGCCTGCCTACACCGCAGGTCGTATATTTATGCTACCGAGCAGAAATAAAAGCTCCCAAACTGCAAAGCTGTAAAGGGAAAGGGGAGGGGAAGGGAAAAAAAAAAAAAGGAACACACACAATTTACTTTTAAATGGATGAATAAGGCCTCATTGTTATGAATCCCAGCTTACTTTTCCTGGTCAGGCACTTGAAATTTTATTTATGCTTAATAGACTGCATTTGGCATGTATAAAGATGACAGAAGCGTGAATTATGAACGACCTTCAACCTATTCAGGAAGTTGTAATAATTGAAATAATAGCGAAAACGCACTCCCCGCGAGCTCGGGCCGGGGCCGCGCTCGGCCGCTGCCGCCCGCGCGCTTTGAAGTGCCCTGGCCATCCTGGTGAGACCCACACGGCTCTGCCCGAGCCCCCCACCACCCCCGTTCAGCCCGTCCTCCAGCCCCTGGGAAGGCTGAACCAAAGGATGTCAGTTTGGGGGGAAAAAGTGACACTTGGGCAGTGGCACGTGAGCACCAGCTGCCACACACGCATCTGGCACGCTCAGCCCCAACAAGGAGCTCTGTTCCATGGCATCCACCTAAACCCTTCAGTTCCATGTACGTGAGAGCTTTGGAAAACACTGCCCGTGCCCCAGTGCTGTCTGGGAAATTCACATTTTAGGGCAGGCAAGGTGCTGGTTGTATACTGACTCCCCAGGTGACTGAACTCACACCTAGCACCATGGGCCAAGGCACCAAGAGACCTCGTCCAGCACCACACTGGTGCAAGCAGGAGGAGCAAGAGGAGGACCTGCTCTGGATGGAATAGTGGGAAGGAGCAGAAGACACCGATGGTGGAGAGCACCCTGCTGAAAGCCTGGGGAAGCCCACCAGCACCCACAGAGCTCCCCATCCTGTGCCCACCAGGCTCCTGGCCTTCACCACATGCCTTGGGTACATCCACACCGAGCAAGACACCGGTTCCAGGCCACCTTCGGAGACTGCGGTGCCCTGAGCGAGGCAGGACAGCGAGTGCCCGGAGAGGAGGTGGACACACTGCCAAACGGCTTCCGAGCAAGAGTGGAACTTGCCTGAGAAGCAAAACAAATTAAATGTCCAAAACTAATAATGAGCATTATGTTCAAGGAGCCCAATCAACACCGGGATTTACGCCCACCAGGAAAACGAGGAGGATGAAGGGATACCTAACCTCACAATTAAACATTTGAGTGGAAAAAAGAAGCAAAGAAAAAGGTCCAAATGGCAAAACTTCAACTTTAGCTCCTGTGATGAACAACTTCTGCAGCTGGAGAGCTGTGTGATGAAACCTGAGCCAGGTTCTCCTTGCCATACTCAGGCAAATGATAAATTGAAACTAACTGGAGTTTTTTCAAGGGCTAACGTAGAGAAGTCCTTCCCGAGTGTTGTATTGAGCCCAAAGAAAACTTCAGCAAAAATCCACAGGCAACACTCAGCAAGTACCTGCATGTGAGTGGCTGTGGGGGCACGGTGGAGAGGAGGAGACCCCTCCCTTCACCATGCGAGATGGTGGGGGAGCACCACAGCACCAACACTGTGAATCCTTTCCTTCCTCCTTTCCAAAACGCCCTGAAACTTCCACAGTGGATCAAGCAGGAGGGGCCAGAGCAATAATGGTGTCCTGAAATGGCACCAGGAATCCCCATTTTTCCACCTTCTAAGGCAAAAGTCAGGTAGAAGCCAGGAGGGAGCTGCAAGATGTCCCTGTGCAGGGCACCCTCTTCAGCATCTCAGGGGCTGCAGTCCATCTCCCCAGTGATACGTCTTCCATTGTAGGTGAATTTCAGCCTCTCTAAGAGCCCTGGTTCCAGGTGAGGGGCTGCCACATCCAGCTGAGCTGCTCCGGCTCTGCAGAACCTCCTGCTTGCTGATCACTGACCACCAACACCAGATCACAACTTCTGTGTGTCTACCCATTCTCCCGAGATGACCTCGCCACGCAGTTGCCTTCTAACATCCCACCTTCATCCATGAACCACACAACATGCCAAGTGAGTTGCGTGTCCCGGCTCTGTGGACGTCTATAACCCTCCACACTCTTTCTGGCAAACGTACGGGTAGGATTTGACAGCTCTGATCACAAAACAGGCAGTTTTGCTCAGAGATAATGTGCCTCACTGCTGTACCGAGCACTGACCATCAATAAAAACCTTATCACTTTGCAGAAATGGGAACAATTCGTTGCCGGTTTTGGTTCTAAACCATTTATTTTAGGTCACATCAGGACAGGCTAATGCCGAGAGCGGTACCACCACCAGTGCATTAAGCTCCAGAGAGCACAGGGATGTAAAGACCAGGCAGGAGTTTCACCCCCCTCACCTCTAACTGCAGTAAGTGGAAAATAACCAGCGATGAGCTCCTCGTTCCACCAGCCCTACGCCAACACGACCCCGCTCCACTGGAGACGGATTTTCAGTGGGAGCTGGATTAAGCTTCATTTGCTTAATAAACTCATAACTCGTAGCAGAATCCTGTCAGAATAGGGCCCCGTATGAGCTCAGCATGCAGGCGCCCTCCTGACCCGCAACAGCCAAAACCTTAATTTCACTCTCTGACAACAAAGCCCCCAAACTATTCCTTAAATACACAAGTTTTGCAGGTGGCTCCGTGTGGCTCTGCCGCTGGAGGAGGCTCGGCCGCTCTGCCTGACGCCCAGGGGGGCAGTGGCAGTAAAACCTGAAACACGAAGCTGTGTCTGCAGGTTAAAAAAGTTCGTAAAAACGTGTAAGATGTGATCAGATCTGGTGAAACCCACAGCAGTAGGTTGGCTCGGGTAAGTTGACGTCGCTGACATCGGGCACGTTGTTAAAGAGTGTAACACTCCTGGGTTTTCTCCCATGGCAGTGGTGCGTACTTGAGTAGAAGGAAACAAAACAAAACACACCAAAAAAAAGAACCCTAAAAACCTATTTCAGCACACACAGCAAACCAAAACCTCAGCAAACTGATCTGGTGCTTGGGGTTTTTTTTTTCTCTCAAACGAGAGGTTGATCTAGGATTTCTCTTTGCTGTCTTCCTATTATCTCCTGTCATACCCAATCTAACCCGAACCTATGTTTTCCATGGATAAACCAAAGGGAATCTTCAGGAGCTGCTTTGTTGAGGGGGAAGAGAGCTGGAAGCTCAAAGCAGTTTCACAGCATTACGTGGCTGTGTCCCTGTCAGAGCCCAGCAAAACCATCTTCAGGAGTTTTAACTGCAACTGCTACCAACTACAGTTCTTAAAAGAAGAAAAAAAGAAAAAATAGATATTTTTTATAGCTTGAAGGTGACCGGGACCCCAGTCTGAAAATGTGCCTGGATGTGTGACAGCCCCCAGCACGTCACCGCTGGGTTTGCAACTGCACTTTCAGTAACACACATATATTTAAAAACAATGCTCTTGCTGGGATGACAGCAGTGCCGGAAAGCCTAACGGGGTTAATCATTCTGGAGTCATTAAAAAGTTGAACTAATAGACATTTAATGATAACAGAGAGGAGTCGTCCAAGTTAGCAGCAACTGGTACTGAATCCTGACTGACTGGGAGCTGAAAAAACACATTCCAGGGCAGCAACAGTGACAAGAAAGACTCTCTGCAGCTCTGCACACACTGTAGCCTCTTCGGGGAAAGGAAAAAATGAGAGTGCCCTGCTTGTGGAATTTTATTATTCAGATACATCTTGAATTACATAGGTTCGGGTTAGATTGGGTATGACAGGAGATAATAGGAAGACAGCAAAGAGAAATCCTAGCTCAACCTCTCGTTTGAGAGAGAAAAAAAAAAAAACCCAAACACAAAAAAATGCAGCTTTTAAACCCTACTCCACCTCCAATCAAATGAAACATGAGTTGCATCCAGCGTGCATGTTTTGACTGCATCCCACCATTATCGAGCTGTTCATCTTAGCAAAGCTCATTTCTACAGTCATAAGAAAGAGCCCAGGCCTTTTGTAAAGTTGATCCTAAGTGATGAAACCTAACCTCAGCCGTGAGTCGGGGGGTGGGGTGGTATGCCTCTGAAAAAAGCCCAATAGAGAAAACAACAAAAAATGTTTTTCTTTCGCTCTTTTTTGTTAAATACAGAAAGTGGAGCTCAGCAGAGTGACTGGATTACACCTCACCCCGAGACCCATCCGAATCCTGCCTTGAGCACTCTGGGAATCATACCTGTCTGTCAGCCAAGCTTGAATTTGGTAGCATAAACTTGTGGGCAGCATGAGGCTGGGAGCACTGGCAGGCTTTTCTACCTTCTCAGGTACAGCCCAATGTTTGCTTGTGAATTTTACAGATGAGTTGAAGCAATTAGAGGTGAACAATTACTGCTGATCGAGTGTCTGTGCCCCGGGAGCGTGCAGCGTCTGCAGCGGGGATGCTCCGTGTGCAATGGGGGCTGCTGACGTGCTGCTCCCCTCCGAGGGAAGCAGGGGGAACCAGGGGGTCCCCCCACCCTGCACCCAGCACTGGCTGCAGCTCCAGCTCAGCTGGGGCCTCCTGTCCCAGCTGGGCTGCATCGCCTCTGCCCCCCAGCTCTAGCTCTACACGGCCTCGAGCTTCCCCTCACCCCTGCCTTCTTTTTTTTGTCCTTTTAAAATTTTTTTCTTTTTTTTTCCTTTATTTTCCTTTTTTTCCTTCCCCCCCCCTCATTTCTCACAGCTCCAGCAGCAGAGTGACCCAGCAGCAGCCCCGTGCAGCCCATACACAGGCACACACACCCCCTCCGTCCTGCCCCGCGTTTGTCACCCCTTGTACATGCACACGCTTGGCCATGTAATGTCCATTTCCCAGTTTGCCTTCCTATTATATTTTATATTACCTCTGGTGAGCTTGTGCCAGAAGAAAGCAGAAGGAGGAGCTGTTAGGAAGGCTTTTTCGCTTTAGGATTCGAGAGCACATTTTTAGCATTAACTTTTCAGGCTCTGGCCATAAAACGCTGAAGTGCGCATACAATTTTGTGGATAAACGTGCAGCGTTTCCAGAGGGCCAAATGAACAACAATCTCTTGCTGACAGCACCCAGCTCACAACATGCTACTCGAAAGACAACCAATACTTCATTTTCAAATCTCAACAGCAATAAGCTATTAAAAGATGGAATTATGAACAACACGATACCGCGCAGAATAAATAACGAGTCTCCAGTGAATGAAAGAAATCATTGGCAGCAGTACAGCCACCACTACCAAATCTCAGAAATGTAAACACTAAAAAAAAAGAATAAAAAAATAAAAAAGAATAAAAAAAGAAAGTTACAAGCGCCATAACTTTGCTTCCAAAAACATCAAAACGCGGGTGCGTGTCTGCGGTGCGGAGGGAGATGCTGATGTCTCAGCCCAGAGCGTAGTTTCAGTTGCAGATCAGCAGTACCCACGCACAGACAGCAAGTTGCTGTGACCGATGCACGTGATTCCACTTCTAATCTTTCCCATCTATGCCAGCTCTTATTAAACATAAAATATTTGAATTTGCTGCTTCAATTAATCTATATAGTTTCCTTTTCGTACCACTGTTCCATAAATCCTCTGCGTTGAGAGAAAGTATCATTTTTCAGGGCAAAGCATATTTCAACTTGGAAAATGTATTTTGCATTTACTAATAATCTTTATGGCTTCTTTAGTTAAACCAGCTGCTGTATAAAAAAGAAATTATATCTCAGTCGGCTGGGTCATTCTGTGTTACACGTGCTCAGGGCTGAGCTGCAAAAGTCGAACATTAAAAAAAAACATATATCTTCTCTTGTAGTTTCTGAAAAAGTTATTTAAACTGGTTTTAATCAACCATCTTGCATGAGTGAAATACATAACGCTGTGCTGGAAATAGCAGGCTGTCTCACATTCATTTCCTACATGTAAGGAATTTGATTAGAAAGAACGATTTCTAATTGAAGCTTTGTGTCTGATTGTGATTCTTTTTTCAATACTGTCAAGACAATTAAATCAGCTAAACATAATCTTTAACATTCACCTGATGCAGTTAATTAAGTGGTGAAAAATGAAACGCTGATTAAATGAATCAAATCCTATGCTGCAGGTAGTAAAGTTTGAATTAGAAACAAGAATTCACAACCAGTTGTTGCTTTGCTATTTTAGATATTTTACTTTAAAGAAGTACAGCATTCTTAACCTAATTTTACCCATTAAAATATTTCATAACGGCATGTGTTATGTGCAGACTAAAGTGAACCTTGATTGAAGAAACACCTAATAATTCATCAGCACAACTGAAAACAAAATGTTTCACTGCATCCTTCCTCTGCCTATCCCAGCCTTTTTTCCAACACGCAAGGATAAACAACATTTCAGCCCAACAAAGAGTGGATTTAAGTGCAACAGATGAAAAGAAAAAGAAAGCCACTGAAGATCCTGGCTCAGCACGCAAGTATTACGAGTTCCAGCAAAGTGCATAGGAAGGCACAATAATATTCATGCACGTGTGTGCACTCAAATCCAAAGCCCCGTACATGCAACTACGTTGGCAACATTATCAGGTTCGTGTCTTCCCCTCCACTTTTCCCATTAATTTCATGCTACAGCTTCTGATCAACCCAACCGTTTTAACGTGGCAATCCAAGGGGACCAGAATAGGAGCCAGAAAATGCTGCTAATTCAAAAATCAGCAAATACTGGCTTTATATTCCTAAGAAAGCAGTCCCAATTTTTATCAGGTATAAGGTTAAAAAAAATAAATACATTTATGAATTGAACAACAATGTGAAAGAATAGAAAATTCCTATTACCTATAGCCCATAATCAAAATTATTCTATTCTGCATTTCACATCTTTTGCCATAACAGCAAACAGGCCAAAATCTGTTGTGAACTGCTGTTACTTTTTTTGCCATTGACACCTTGAAGTTCCTTAAAAAAAATAAGTCCAGAAAGTGAACACCACCTACCTGATCATTTATCTGACATGCAACAAGGTTGTGCTGATTGTAGCATCCAGCAAACTTGATATATTTGAGCCAGTTTCCTACATCTGGTTGACTGGCATCTATGCAGAACTTCACATTGCAAAACTCATCCAAGATCTAAAAGGAAGAATACGAAAGAGTAAATCTTTCTGTCACTGCCTGGGCATACTAACCAAAAGACAAATCACAGGTTTCCAGATAAACGAATGGATAATAATAATATAGGCATATTTATTCCAAAATAAACCCCTCTGGTGAGATTGTTTTTTTAAGAAAGGTCAGAATACGTACATGTTAACAAAAGGACAATAAATGCACTGCAAAATGTCTTGACAAACGTTTACATGTAATGAAGATGTTGTCTAATTACTGTTAAGAAATGTTGTGTTAATTTCAGAGGGATCTGATTTTTTTGGTGTGCATCAGTAACTTATTTACATTTAAAATTATTATTTTCACTGAATAGGATTTTGTCAGGGAATATAACAAAAATTATTAAAATAGCTGGTGTTGGCTTCATTTGAGCGTGTGTTTTGTTTCAGGATTTACGTTTTTTTTGCAGCACCCACTTAATCTTTTTGCATTTGTTACTCTGAACCAAACTTTATTCGGTAGGCAGAGTTATTTATCTTGTTTTAGTATCACGCTTCCCAAACAGCCCTCCTGTGCAACACTCAAATCACTCCCCTTAATTGAAGCAAATAACAGAACTCCTGATGCCAAACTAAAGGAAATAAATGAAAAACAACGTAAATATTCATGCAAGACATGGCAGGATTCAATACATACCAATAAATGGTTCCCATTATGCAGACAATAAACAAATATAATGAGATCGCTTGTGGACAAGCTAAAGAGGATGTTCTATTCTAATATTATGACAAATTGCTAATCATTACAAATGACTGAATATGGTTATTTATCTGCCAGCTTCACACCGGCCTGTCCCGAGCTGCCCCCAGCATCCCAGAGCTCGCTGCTGCATCTCTAACTGGGCACCAGCCGCACACCGCCCCGCGTTATTAGAAAGAAACTTCCCCCACCCGCCCCAACCGAAAGCAGAAGGCAGGGAGGTTGTGTCCCGGCTCTGTGCCCGATGGGGAGCGTTCGCACTCCCGCCCGGCCCCGCAGCGCTCCCGGCCGCGGCCCCGCTGTGCGCACCGAGAGCCCCCGGGAGTTCCAACCGCGGGCGCACGGTACCGCCCCAGCCCGCTCCCCTCCATCACCCGAACCCGCGGGCCCGGGGCAGCCCAGGTACAGCGGGCGCT
>VZRW01001239.1:32477-79436 GCA_013398125.1 Aegotheles bennettii | reverse complement strand
GCATGTTCTATGATCCTATGATTTCTCTACGGACAGTCAGTTTTATTTCTATTGATAACCATAATTAAGAGCTTTATATAAACTTGTGACTGTTCACTGACTACATCTTTGTATCAACTTTGCTAATGTGGTACTGGCTTCAGTCATATATCATCATATCCATTATATTAGCCATGTACACAGAACCAGCGTTTTTCAAGTTGACCTCTGTCCATCCTAGTCTTCAAGAGTACTTCCTCCTTCTCAAATACAACAAATGCTATTCTAAGTTAAAAATACCATCCTGTGCACAGGGAAGTTTTCATAACATTCAGAAAAGCTGCTAAAAATAATCTCAGGTTTACCTAACAACTGACAGCTTACTGATGTTCCTGGGTTTCAGTTCGCTTATTAAGAAACACAGGACATGCTAAGGGAGTTTTGACCTCATGTTCCATTCTGTGCCCTTCCTGACTTATGAGAGGAGATAGAAAGCAGCTGTGCCTCACACGCTCAAAATAGCCACGCATCCTTCTTCTTCCTTCAGCCTTGCTGTAGTGTGTCTGATTCAGATGATGTCAGTGTCAGCTCCCATGGGCCAGAGAGAAATTTGTTATCAAAGGGCAGCTGTAGCAGTGCAGACAAAGGGCCCATCTAGCACAGTCTTGCTTCCAACTCAAGCCCAGGGCAGTTGCCTCAGGAACAAGACAGCACACGCAACACTTCCCCATTGGACTCTCCCACCTCAGCTCAGTCTGGTTTGTGGAGTCAGTGACCTGCAGTGGGTCTCAGGCTCTCCCAGGTGCTTGCCCAGCCTCCCCTTGAGCACACTTCTGCTTTTGGCACACACAGCAGCCACGGGTGAGGGCTTCCCCTGGTCTCCACTTGTTGCACAAGGCACCAGCTCCTTTGAGCCTGGCTATGGCCAGCTGCCTTTGAGAGAGGCCAGATTCTTGTGCTTGAAGAAACACAGATTTTTCCCAATGTGCCCATGCCTTTGATGATTTCTGCATGTGTTATCACATCATCTGATCCCTTTTCCACACTGTGAGGTGCTGAGCTACTCAGACTGGCCTTGTACAGAATCTGCTCCAAACCTTTGATTGTCTTTTTTACCTCTCTAAACTTTCTCTATTTCTGCTTTTTGTTATAAGGGAGCTAAGTAAGGATGCAGGTTAGCCATGGATTTCTGCAGTGGTGGCATTTTGACGTTTCCTGTTGTATTATGTGTTCCTTTGCCAATAGTCTGTAACATCTGATGTGTTTTTTTCTGAATTCTGCCGCACATGTAGCTTATATTTTCTGATATATAACTAATCCCACAGTTTCCTTCTCAGTGACAGTGACCATCTCAGAGCTTTTCATATTATATGAGAGGCTAGGATTTTTCTTACTAGGAAGTGCCAATTCAATTTATACAAAGTGAATTTTATCTGTTTGAGCATCCTGTTATTCAGCCTCGTAAGGTCCTCTACAGCTCTTTGCAGCCAGCTCTTGTTCACGCTACCTCAAATAACTCAGCATTCGCAGCAGACTTGCTTCAGCTGTTTATATGTTGAACAGCAGAGGTTCTAGAGAAACTAATCAGTCCAAAGCTACCAAAAGGTAACTATTCTCTGAATAAATATTCAAAAGTAGCATGGCATGATCTGTATTCAGAAAGAAGCCCTGTTAATGTGTTCTTTGCATCTGCTCTGAATCTACCTCAGGAGTTAAATTTTGTCCCAAACTTCAACACTTCTGCTTCAGGTGACTTTTCCTTACCTCATGTGTACTCATATCAATGTGTATATTTAACAAAGAAGTCCCACCATGACAGAATACTCCGCAGACTGCAATTCATTACCTGGCTAGATAATCAGCAGTATGTGTGAATACATATATATATAATGAAGATGGCAAACTGTTCCTTTATCAACAGAGGAGCTGCTTTCAGACAATCACCCTTGTTCAATAGTCAGACCATCATAAATGGGTTGGAGGGAGATGGCAGATAATTTCTACAGAGGACTTTAAGCACACCTGGAGGAAAAGGTGCAGGAAACAGACAGATTTGTAAAGCAAATACTAGCAGGAGAAAATAGTATTCTTTGGGGTTTAATGCTGTTTGAATTGTGCCCTTTGTGGAAGGTCCAATCCAAATGACATGGCGAGACACTCAGAGGTTACAAAGAAATCTGCCCACTATGGTTTGCCCTAATGCACTTTTGGGTGGTACTCAGGTGTTTGGAGTGAGATGGATGGTGTGAAAAATTACACAGAAGAGCATAACTAACAGTCGATACTATATGGCTAGCTTCTATTTTAGATTAGACAGGAGGAAGCTGGGGTGTTTTGCTGCTTCTTAATTTCCATTATGATGACATATACAGGCATAGCTGCCAAAAGAAATGGTCCTGACTCTTCCCTCCACTACGTTTTCCCCAGTTGTGCCTTCCTTCCCTTCCCCCATGCTACTGCCTGCTTTGTTCTAGCAAGAGCATTTCTCTGGCTCTACAGTGAACTGGGAACAGATGTGGATTTAAACGTTTTGTTTTTTTAACACCAAAAACCTTTCTCCAGTTGAAGGTGACTGTGAAACTACAGCATTACATGCTGCATCAGAAATGCCAGCAAATTTTAACAAAGCCTCCTGTGTACTGAAGGCAGTGCTGCTGCCTCTTTCCTTTTCAAACAACTTCCTGAGCCCTCACGCCAGCTCAAAATTGCCCCCTCTGTTTTCCACTCCTCCTCTCAGCCTCTCTGCTTCTCATTGTCTACACATGGCTGCTTCTTTGTGTGGTACCTTTGCTTCCAATTGACATCAGTGTATGAAAGCTCCCCCCTGCACCTGCTGCCATCATGAACAGATTTCCTGTAGCTCTGTCCCTTATGACCTTGGGTTCATCTCCTAGCTCAGCTGCAAATTCTGCTTTTCTTCTTCTTGCATTCATCTTTGTTTTTTTACTCTCTACCCGATCACTGCTACACCAGAGACCTTTTCAGTAATAAATCATGTATTCACCAAAACATGCTGCCAAAGGGAAGCCAACTCTACTTGGAAATTCAAGTCAAATTCAGAGAAAAAAAAAAGGGTTTGCGTAGCATGAAGATGAGAAAAGGCCAGATTTGTTAGACTTATTTATTTTGATCTCCCCCAAACCAGGACATCTTGATCTTTTTAAGCTAAGCTCACATGTGACACTGCAGCATCTACCACAGAGCAGAAGAGTAAATAGCCTTCATGCTCATGTCCTCATGTTCTAATATAGGTTTTCTCAAGCTATTCTTCTCATAATCTCTCCTTCATTTTAAAAGCCATTTACATGGCACCTTTTGAAGCATGGCTTCTGCGTGGATTAGGGAAGCTCCAACAAGGTGGGAGGCCAGGGCAGGACAGCAGCATGGGCCAGCACAGCCCAGGGTGAGATGAAGGCTATGCCCACAGGGAGGTAGGGCACCCAGCCAAGCTGCTGTACCTCACCAGAAGACCCAGGACAAGGGATGACAGTGACCATGGCTGGCCCAGAGGTTGGAAGAGGGTAGCTCAGCTCGATGGTTTACTGTGGCCATGGGCTCCTGCTCCCCACATTACTGCCCTCTGCACAAGCCAGAACCTGGCCAATATTCTTCTGTTGCCTGGTTCTGCTGGACCCACAAGCTCTGAGCTGCTTCCTTTTCACCTGCACACTCTCATGGCTCAGCTCACCACCTTTTCTTTCCCCTCAGTATCGTCTTTTGCAGGGAAAACTAACACTTTCTTCCACATTTCCTTCATTTTCACTTTAAATGTCCAAAACCAGATGATCTCATTTCACTTTCAGTGATGAAGTTCATCCCCAAAGGATTGCTTTCTGTCAAAAAACAGTAAAAGTAAGGGCATTTTGGGTTAATCTGCAAAGAACTTTTAAATATATGTATTTTTAGCTCATCCACAGAACTGAAGCAAATTCTTTCTGCACAGGTTTAATCAGTGCTTAGCTTAGATATACAATCATACCCTATGCAAAATGAGGTGTTCAAAATTTGATTGTGTTTTAGTTAACTCTGTGAGTATTTACAATAACTCTGGAATGTGCTTTGAGATATGATTAGCATAAAAGTAATCTTCATAATAGATAAGTAAATAAAGTAAATTAGAGTGCTTAATGCAAGAGGTAAAAGTCCCTGTCCCAGTTATTAAACCACAGAACTCCTAGAAACTTCAGCTAAGCCAGGATTTTGTCAAAAAAAATAAACAACTTTTTAAAACAAATTCATGCAACTCTGAAATAAACTGATGAGACCATAGAACCATAGAACATGTCGCGTTGGAAGGGACCCTCCAGGATCATCAAGTTCATTTCCTGTCCCTGTGCAGGGCACCCCAGGAGTCACACCATGTGTCTGAGAGCATCATCCAAATGCTTCTTGACCTCAGTCAGGCTTTGTGCTGTGACCACTGCCCTGGGGAGCCTGTGCTCAGTCACCTTCTGGGTAAAAAAACTCTTCCTGATATCTAACCTAAACCTCCCCTGATTCAGCTTCCTGCTGTTACCCCGAGTCCTGTCATTGGTCAGAGGAGTGAAGAGGTCGGTACCTGCCCCTTCCCCTCGTAAGGGAGCCACAGACTGCAATGAGGTCACCCCTCAGCATCCTCTTCTCCAGGCTGAACAATCCAAGCGACCTCAGCCGCTTCTCATAAGACATCCCCTCCAGACCCTTCACCATCTCTGTGGCCCTCCTCTGGACTTGCTCCAGTACTTTGATGTCCTTTTTGAACTGCAGACCCCAAAACTGCACACAGTACTCGAGGTGAGGCCACACCAGTGTAGAGTAGAGCGGGACAATCACCTCCCTTAACCAGCTGGCCATGCTGTGCTTGATGCACCCCAGGACAAGGTTGGCCTTCCTGGCTGCCAGGGCACACTGCTGGCTCATATTCACATTGCCATCAACCAGGACCCCCTAGGTCCCTCTCATCCATGCTGATCTCCAGCCACTTGTTCCCTGGTCTGTACAACCAGGGTTGCCCCATCCCAGGTGCAGAATCCAGCACTTGCCCTTGTGGAAGTTCATGTGGTTGGTGATTGCCCATCTCTGTAGCTAGCTGAGGTCTCTCTGTAGGGCCTGTCTGCCCTCAAGGGAGTCAACAGCTCCTCCCAATTTAGTATCATCTGCAAATTTGCAGAGAATCCTTTTGTGTCCTGCATCCAGGTCATTGATGAAGATGTTGAAGAGGACTGGGCCCAGGATGGAGCCCTGCAAAACCCCACTAGTGACTGGTTGTCAGCCTGGTGTTACCCTCTTCACGATCACTCTTTGTAATTGACCTGTGAGCCAGTTGCTCACCCATTGTGTTGGTTGACTTTAATGTGCTTTTTGTTACAGGAGAATGCATTTCACATTCTAGAACCATCATCTTTGTTGTTCATTTACAGCTGTAACAGAGCAGCTGGTTGACTTTACTGGCATAATTTTTTCATCCAGTTTCAAAGGCAGTGACTCAACTGGTGTCAGGGTAGACTTCAAAACAAGAGTAAAGCTGATACCTCATTACCACTCAGTTAAAAATATGTGTGGGATTAAGAATCATATATTATATATAACTGAAAAATTTTTGAAGTCCTAATCCAGTGCATATACCATACAAAACAGTTAAGCCTTTGATGCTTATTTTGACTGAATGCCTTCATAAAAACTTAAATTAGTCCAAGAAAGTAATTAGTTTTCCTGGAGACACCTGTTCACTAGTAAGCATTGCTGTTCTCCAGGCTTTAAAAATGGATTTTAGGGACCTTTACTCATAGTACTGTGGACCAGCCATAATTCTAAGTCAGTAGATCAACTAAGAAAAACACTGGGAGAAATGAAAGCAGAAGCGCTGGTTGTTTAAAAAGCAGAACAAGCATCTTTCTCTCAGCGACTATCCTTTTTCTTGTAGTAAACCCCTCAAATCCCAAATTATCCCAAATTTATTTGTCTTACAGTCTTCAGTATCTACTGCTTTTTAGAAACTGGGATTCAAACCTTACAGTACATCCACTAAGTAAAGAACTATTCTTGCATTCATCTTTTTACATCCGGATATGGAATTGTGCTCTGTTGAACTGTCATTATGATGTTTTTCACAGCACATGTGTGTTTGGATTTGAACTTATTATTTGTCTGTAGCATTCATGTTAATAGATCTTACCCCTTTAATTTGTCATCTTACTCATAGGATGGTCATTGTATACATCCATTGTATACATCCATTTTCCTGTATGGTTTGAGAAGAGCATGGGTCTGGGCAGTAACAGCGACTCTGGCACAGAGTCCCTCATAGACATCTCACACCTTCACGGAGCTGTGGCAACAGCTTTTCCCACCCTGCAGCACTGGGCCACAGCTGCTCTTGCTGGCTTTCCCACACTCCTGTAAGTCCCTGGCTAACTGCATCAGTGCTATCAAATGACCTGCTGGAGCTTGATGCAGAGGAAAATGCTGGCTGAGGAACGATCCTGTGATCTGCCTACGGCTGGTCAGCACAGTGAGTGTCCTGGGTTGTACATGGCCCCTCAGAGCAGCTCACGTACCCAGTCACACACAGCATTTGAACGTGTTAGTTTTGGCAACGAGTTACTGCCACGTTTGTTTTTCCCTTTTTTATGACAATATATCACATAGATGCAGGAGCATTTAAATGATGCATGAAACACAAATACAAAGCATTGAAAGTGCGAACGTGTAAAGAACGTTCTTGCCATACAGGGAACTGCATGCCAGAAACCCAAAGGGTGCCAGAGCAGGGCTGCAGTCCAGGATTGAAGATGGAAAGCCCCATACATAGGGTCTCCAGCTGGAGGCTGGGGAATGGCTTCAAAGTGAACTTGATCCATGTGTGTCTGTGCTGAGACTGTCCTTGGAGTTTACACCAGGAACTGCAGGTTATCCTCTGACTGCGTGTGGTTATGTTTGCAGTAATTGCAGGGGATTTTTGCTGCTCTGTTGAAACAACTCTTCTGTTACCTGCAGAGCTTGCAAAGCAGCTGGGGGAACTCACTGACATGGGAAGACTGAAGATCTCAGTGGAGGCAGTGCACACTGTGCCAAACTCCAAGCTTGTGGCACACCCAGCAGACCCTTGGACGCAGGATTGAGCAGAGCCTGGAGAGTTTATCTCATCCTTCCCTCTGGCCCAAAGGAGAAGTCATGCATCTGACATCTAACATCTGTAAGTGACTGTGGTTAGGTGATTGAATCCCACCCTGGGTTTTACCCCAATGTAAGTGTTTATACCCTCAGTGAAGAAGGCTGGTATCTTCTTCCTTTGAATAAACTAAATAAAGTGAACTCTACGGCAGATGATGAAAGGCCTTTTTTCCAGTTCTTGAATTATTTCTGTGACTCTTTGATGTGCCAGCAGAAAATTCTTCAGTGCTCTTTTTCAGTGGGAACACTCCAGCAGGATACATATTCCAGCAATGGTTTCATGTGGGACTTTTGACGCCAACCTACTTCTCACCAATCATGTGTGCAAAGACAGTCAAGACCTTTTCTCCCATCACAGTGGGAGCTCCTACTGAGTTGCTTCTCTGTTCTGACCTCTACAAAGTATTTCAGAGTCACTGCTTGTCCTCTGAAACTCACCTCCTGTAAGTACAGCCTCTATTCCTGCCTTTTAGACATCTGATTTGGCTAGGTATCTTAGAACTGTAGAAAGACATCACTTGCCTGGATGGGCCCTCTACTGAGCAATCCTGGCTACTCTAGGTGACTCTTTTTTTAATAATGATTTGCCACCTGGCCAGTGTTTGCACTATGCAATTTCTTAGCAGAAATGTTATGTTTACTCTCAGATCTTGATAAAAACATTAAATAGCAGTAAGTCTTCTATTGCTCCATGCAGACTTCACTACAATAACTCCCATTCCTTAACAGTTCTCCTTGGACAACTGTACCTTTTCAATCCACCAGGTCTCATATCATTGAATATTTTGATCCTACATAGTTCTACCTTTTATTTTTTAAAAAATCAGGCTGTTGCATGATACTTGTTCAATTAACCAACAGAAAACTCTTATGTTTATGATGGTCCATATCCACCAAACTTGTGCTCTCATCAACAACAAATACTAAGCCACAGGCCTGACAAGGCTTGCTTTCATTAATGCCTTCCATGCTTACTACATCAGCATCTTTAGTTCACAACTAACTGCGTTCTTTACCGGTAATTAAATTATTTTTAGTGACTTTGCCCAGGGCAGAGGCTAAGCCGACCTGCCTAGAGTTCCCTGAGGCTAGTTTCCCTTGTTGAGAAGGAGTCTGTCATTAGCACAGCCTGACCTTTTTGGGTTGTGCCAAGACCCAGAGGTCACCTAACCCCAACACTGGCAGAGACTTCCTTGGCCAAGACCTGTGACTGGGGAAGGAGCAAGCAACTCAGGCCAACAAATTTCTTAATATTCATGACACCCTCCCAAGTTACTGAAGGACTGGAAAGCACCTGAGATATATATATACATAAATCTGGAGTACCATCCTCCTGCTTTTTTATTCTGTGTTATCGCTGGCAGATGGAACAGCTACACTGAGTGGTGAGCCTTACCCTTATTAGTCTTTCTAATTCTTGACTTCACATCCTCACCACTGTAGCACTTGCCTGAGAATGCAGATGGGCAATGTAGCAGGAATCCAGGCATTTCTGAGGCAACAGGAAAAAACATAGTCTCTTCTGTGACCTTCACATGCTTTGCTTGTTCACAGGTATTTTTCTGACTGTGCTAAGCCAAGAGTCAGTCCTGAAAATGGTACTGTTGTTTCTGCCTGATTAGAATCATAAACAAAATATTTCTCTGGTAGGTGATACAAACCACACGTAACAATTCTGGGAAATATGGTTGTCAAAATGCTTTTATAGAAATAAACTGTATGAATGAAAAATCCTCCTCATTTTATTCTCCAATTCAGGAAATACCATGAGATGACACAAAGATTTTAATTTGCTAATGCCTGGAAAGAGGAAAGCTGGTTTAATTTCAGACACCATCAGATAATACCTCTGCCAGAGGATGTTATTACAGTCTTAGGCTAAATATATAATATAAATTACCTGTCATCTGCTGTACAAAAATTTTCTTCTGGTTGGAAGCAATTATTGTGAGATAATATGTGGAAATTTGCCAGATGAGCTTGTTAGGTTTTCTAACTCTACGTTTATAATTTATATCAGTGCATAGCATTATCTCCTAGCACAGCCAAGGCTCTATTGCTCTATTTATGAACCTACTTTACGTATCAGTGGTAAAATTATAGGGCTGTAGTAAACCATGCAGTGAACTAATCTAAACCAAATCCTTCGAAGAGATTAATTTCCATTCAGGAAATAAGCACCGCCTTTAAATGGACCACATTCAATATGAGTGAATTATTATTCCAATTATTTGGCCAGCTTTACAACTTGCCAGTGGCTCAATGCCAGCATTTTACTTAACAGACTAATAAAAATGTTATTATCAAAGCCACCATGTCAGCTGCACTCAGAATGGCAGCCGAGGGGCAGAGCTGTAGCAGCCACCACCAAGCCACCTTGGTCAGACACAGGGCCAAGGAATCGCACTTTTCTGTTATGTCATGTCCTGCGATCAATAACAAAAATTAACCACAAATACTGCCAGGAGCTATCTGGGCCAAAGAACATGTGGACATGGACCCAGTTTTCCTTCTGCTGGTGACCTTTGGAGAAGGGATAGGTCTAGGAAAGTGCCCTGCTGAGCCTGCCTGAAGGACAGTGGTCATCCCTTCTGTGCCCACAAATGTTCAAAAGGGAAGGAGGGCAGGGATGCACAGGGAAGGGGAGGGGGCATGCGATTTAGACAGATTTTTGCATTCCTGGATCAGCAGGGAATAAAAGGCTGGGGGGGAGGGAATCCTAGGAAAGCCATTGACAAAATCTCACAGGCAGATTGTAGGATCAGATTTCTACATAGAAAATAGACCTTTACTATATAACAGCTTGTCAGCAACCTCAGTATACAATAGAACATGCCTATGGAGAAACTCTGGGAGAGTTGTTACAATGTCGTCTGTATTTTCTTGGTTTGATCACCGAGAAATGAAAAAATCTCTTTGGGAACAAATGTCTGGATGGAGATAAGGCTGCGTTTGCAGTTTATAGCTCCCGTGCGATTTGCTATTGAAAAGGCTAAACATGTCCCCATTCAACATGTTAAAGTCAGCCCCTGGGAAACATTATCCCTGTGAAACGAAAGTCGTGGAAACAGTGCAGATGCCTGCTTTTAGATGGTCGGGTGAGAATGAAAGTCTTGCTTCCCTTTTCACTTTTATTTCCTTATTCCTTACATGATATTTATATTTAGAGCAGAAAAGGAACAGGAGCAAAAATGCTCACTTGGCTTATTGAAGTCAGACCAAATGCTTTGTCTGTAGCACAGAGATGGGATGTTGAGGTGGTTGAAAGTTGTTGCAAGGCTCTGTCAGTGAGTCTGCTGCTGTGCTGCAGGAACAACTTGTGCTGACCATCAGGGTGCAGGCAGGAGTCTGGTACCTGGGAGGGCAACATTAGTTAGAGGGAAGGTGCCCTGGTTTGTGCTCCCCATCCATCTGACATGTGCCAAAAAGACTGTGCAAAATAAGGACTTGTACTAAATAACTTCTGGCCCCCAATTCAAAGCTCATAAGTTAGGATATTTGTCTGTCTTCCAGACAAACCTCGACGGGGGATCAGTCTTCACAAGGTCTTTCGTCACCCTTAAAAACTGAGTCACCTTCTGGAGGCTTCTGTCCCTCCCCAGTGACCACAGAGGGAGCCAAGGGAGATCACCTTCCTCAGCTGAGTGCCCGAAGATGTGGATGATGACTCTGGGCCATCCAAACAGCCATCCAAACAGAGCTGCTGTGATCCAGCCCTTGTGAAAATGATTGGAAAGGAGAAAATGGTGCGTCTGGTTTGGCAGAAAACAAGAGGGAAAACCAGGAGAAATAAGGATGCTAAAAGAGGAAAAGGAAGAGAAGTTGAAAGAAATTAAGCTGACTGGTAAGAGGGGAAGCAACAGCTGAAGGGAAATAACAGAGAGACTAAGGGGGGAAAGTGTCTGAGAAAAGAGATCAAACAGAGGGAAGTCAAAAGCAGACAAGCAAGAAGCCTGAGCGTCACGTGGAGAAGCCCTCATCCTCCGACCCTGACAAAGGAGCAGCTGCTGCCCACAGCCTCAGGAGTCACCAGCTCAGCCACCCCGGGGCCAGAGGGAGCCCTGCTTGAAGGACAGTGCAGCTTGCTCCATCCCGGCCCCCCCAGCAACAGCCCCTTCTGCCATTTCTGTTAACAGCAGAAATTTAGCACTTGGCAGTCAGCAGCCAGAGAACGAAATAGTCTTTTCCTCAAGGCAAACGTACAGCACTGCTTAATGGACATAGGGCAGGGTTTTGGGAGCGTTGGTACCAGCAGGAGAAATTTTTCAGTTTCCTGCTTTTATGTGTGAAAAATTTGGCAAATTTTTGAGGGCTTTTTCCTTGCTCTGCTGCCAAAATTATCACAGCACAATCGAGGCAAGGTAAACACAGAGAAGCCTCCAAACACATTCTGTGGGTGTTGGGAATCTCTGGAGACACTTTTGGTTTAATTGTTAAATGTCTTTTATACTTACTGTGTACTTGGAAAGTTACACAAATGTGTATGTTATGCAAAACCAGTGATTAAAAATCACTTACTAGTTCACAACAGTAAATACACTGCTGACTGACAAAGTTAAATATGGTTAAGAGGAAAGAATGTGGGAGACAAGAGCCAGTGTAATTGCTCTGATAGTCTATTACCCTTAATGGACTTTATACTCCCCCTCTATTCTGCCTTGGTGAGGCCACACCTGGAGTATTGTGTCCAGTTCTGGGCCCCACAGTTCAAGAAGGACATGGAACTGCTTGAGAGAGTCCAGCGCAGAGCCACAAAGATGATGAAGGGAGTGGAACATCTCCCTTATGAGGAAAGGCTGAGGGAGCTGGGGCTCTTTAGCTTGGAGAAAAGGAGACTGAGGGGTGACCTCATCCATGGTTACGAATGTGTAAAGGGTGAGGGTCAGGACGATGGAGCCAAGCTTTTTACAGTAATGACCAATGATAGGACAAGGGGCAATGGTTGCAAACTGGAGCATAGGAGGTTCCATGTGAATATCAGGAAAAACTTTTTCACTGTGAGAGTGCCAGAGCACTGGAACAGGCTGCCCAGAGAGGTTGTGGAGTCTCCTTCACTGGAGACATTCAAACCCCGCCTGGATGCGTTCCTGTGTGATGGACTCTAGGTGACCCTGCTCTGGCAGGGGGGGTGGACTAGATGATCTTTCAAGGTCCCTTCCAACCCCTAGGATTCTGTGATTCTGTGGTTATACAAACACACACACACATGCACACACACTGAAGATTCCTAATCAGAAAAAAAACTCCAGTAGAGCCGAGCCACAATGTAACTACTAAGACCATTGATAAAAGGACTGCACTTGCAGCTGAATTACGAAGTACTGTGAAATGTAGTGAGATGCATTTTCGCTTTGAGAAACCTTCCCGATCATCCTTTAATACTGCAAGGAAGTGTTGCCTGGAGGGCGAGCCAGCACATCTGGGATGTGAGCATCCAGGCTGCGGTCACAGGGCGCTGCAGCATAACGTGCCGCAGAGCTACAATGAGAGGCTGAAGGAGAAAGAGAGGAAATTCTCACAATTGCCTATTTCCCTGCGCCGCATTAAGAGCCTGAGTGATCACAGGCCACAGCTGAATTACAGGAGTGAGTCACAGGGTTCAAAACAAGAGCATCCACTAATTGTTTCACGGAAGAGGCTCAGGGAAGTCTGAAGAAGGATTTTGTAAGATATTCTTTTACTCATTGTGAGCTTTGTAGTCTTTTGTAGCAAAGCCAGATGTTCTGATCTGAGAGATTATTTTACGACTCATAGCCCAGGGAGGGCTGTGTTCTAGGGCAGGGCATCCCTCGTGGGCAGCTCTTTTCTGCTGTGAGCCTGGAACAGGTTTGAAGCTGTCTAGAAGGAGCTCTCAGACACCACCTGATAGCAAACAGGAGGAGGGGATAAATGCTCTTATTGCCAGTCTAGCTGTCCCATCACGTCTGTGCAAATGTTTTGGTCAGTTACGTTAAGATTTGTTCACCTGCGTTTCAGGTGTTCAAGGCAAGAAGATGATGCTGTAATTATTTGGCAAATACCTCCATCCCCAAGCCTTCCAGACTTGGATAAGATGTCTCAGTGATCAGCCCCTGACCCTTGCTCAGTGAGGCTGTAGAGCTGGGTACAAGATGGGGAAGAGCTTCTGGCTTCTGCTAAAGATGATGAAGGGGAATGAATGGGGGTCTGAGGGGCATGTGGATGCAGGGCTTTACCACAGTCTGCATCCTTATCCTAAGTGTGTAGTGGAGCATCAGCTCCCTTTCCCTCACACAAGGGCAATTCAGCAGTGCAACCGTGATGCCTTTACACCCTGGTTGTGGGCACTGAGGAGGTCTGTGAGAGTGATGAGTGCAGTCACAGGCCCAGGAGTTGCATGAGTGGTTGGGGACATGCTGAAGGTTGGAAGGTGAAAGGGCATTCATCCACTGGTGAATCATTCTGGAGAGGGGGTCAGTAAAGATGCATATGGATTCCAAGGTGCTTATTGCCACGGGGTTACAAGCAGATTGCAAGTTTATGGCTCTGGGACTGCCTTGTGGCTGTGTTTTTGCCCTTCCCTGCCCCTTACCGACCACCACCACCCCACAAACTGCTACAGTTGGGTCACGCACAACCCACTCGCTTTTACAGTGCTGATTCCCTTGATCTCTTCAGCCTGTGTCTTAGACAAAGAATCAGTTTGTTACTCCTGGGTAACCCTGCTCCTCCAGAAAATGCTCTGACCCCTGATTTACCTGATTTGTGTCTTGTGTCTCTCTCACAACTTCACCTCTACCTGTGCTCCAGGTTATTGGGACCCAATTTCCAGGACCCAGGAAAGCAGAAAACAGTCCAGGATCCGAATTGCACTGGTGGTATAGGAACCTCTTTGCCAAAAATTCATCTTAGTGCACACTGGGTTACCATGTACTCTTTTTTGAGGGTAATTCAGATTCTTGGTCTCCAACTGATGTCCTGTTGGTAGCCTGAGCTTTTCCTTCTTCCTGTTCTCTCTGTCCTCTGAGGCATGAAATCTCTTTCTATTCTTGCCGCCAACTTTCTGCTTCTGGTTCTGCCGAAGACAGAAAGGGATCACAGTCCACCTTCTAGATTGTTGTTTTCTGAGCTAAGGCTTATTCAGTATCTCAGTAGACTTTCTTTCTAACCAGAGATAACCAAAGCTCAGTGACCCATTGGTCTAGAGTCATGGTTTTTTCCAATCACAGAATGGTTTGGATTGGAAGGAAACTTAAAGATCATCTAGCTCCAATCCCCAAAGTTTCAGTCCCAGCTTGGAGACAACAACATCAATAAAGAAAGCAGATGAATCAAAATGAGATTTACAGTCTGATAGAAGAAAGACCTGTGAAGGCAGATTCACTTGGCAGAAGCTCAGTTGACTGGTTCAGAGACAGGCAGGAAAGACTTTATGCAGATGCAGTGGTTTCTTCCCACTGAGAAGATATGGGCACAGAACTTGGTATTCAATTACCAAGGTGTGACCTCACCCTTGCTCTTTTTAGAAATTAAACAGTGGCTGCTTCTGGACCTGTCCTATTCTCAGGTCTCACCTGTGGGGAAAGGCCCCTGCTGTTGGCAAGGAACTGGGCTCATTTGTAGTTTTCTTCTATCTGAATTTTTATAAAAAATGAAGACAAACTTTTTTTCCATTGTCAAAAATGTGGAAAATTTAGCAGGCTGGGAAAGTCAACAAAAGTTAGAATGTCTTGCCAAAAAAATGGAACTTTTCCATGTTTTACACTTGGATTTAATCCAAAATCCATTTGGAGTAAAGTATTTGCCAAATTATTATCAGAAAACTGAGAGTTAACAAAGAGATCTGCCAGGATTCAAAAGGACTGTGAGTTAGTGGAAAATGATTACGTTAGGGGACCACTTACTAGAGTAGTAACACTTATGGTCTTATATTTAAAATGACAGCTTGGTCTCAGCTGTCTAAAAAAACTCATTGCATTACTGCCAAGTCATTAGCTTACAAAGCTGCAGGCCCTGTCTACACACGAGCCTGCCATCAGTTTAACTAAAATCACTACTTAATCCATTTAGAGCAATCAGCACAACCCTTTTTTTTTGGGTAACCAAATTAACCTAAATCAATACAAGCCTGTTACAAACAGAGACAAACAATTTAAGGACATCGACATGGAAACCTGCGTTAGCTCAAGCAGTACGAGTTTTGTGGCAAGGTGAGAGCTCAGGTCAAGCCCAGGGAAAGCTGTGATGGTCCTGTTTGTGCCATAGAGCCGTGCCTGGAGCACATCCAGCAGTCATTTTGTGTTGAGGTGCCCAAGTGGTCTCTCCTGTGAGTTGCTACATATGTGGTCCGGATCCCTACCACTTCTCATGACCATGCCCTGCTGTGGTAGGAGCTGTGGCCATCCCCACCCTACCTTCTTCCCAGCCAGAGCCCTGTGTGAGAATCCTAACTGGTTTGCTGGGGGACCGTGAGGTGCAAGGCATAAGACATACCTGGCTCTGGTAGAAAGTGTTTGGCTTCAGTGTTCTGGGAAACCTGGTTTAACCTCTGTTCTCCTGTGCTGAAACACACGACAGGGTAGGCGTGGTCACAGCAGTTCATGCCAACATCCTCCCTCCCCATGTCTGTGGCTGCCTCTGCACAAACACACCTCTTGGGAGGCCTCCTGCATCCTCCTTCTGGGAGGAGGAAAACACCAGCAGCAGCAGCTGGCCCTGAGCACAGGCTGTTGTCCCCAGGGCGTGCATGGCCCTGGTTGCTCCTGCAGTGCTCAGCCCCAGCAGGGGCTGCCAAGATGTGCAGCGCTCACCCACCATGGGATGGGAGGGCAAAGCTCCCAGAAGGGCAAACCTCCAGCCTAAAGCAATGTTCACCTGAAAGGAGCCTGGGCCCAAAAGAGGCACAGGGACTTCCTCAGCTCAGTCTGGTTTGTGGAGTCAGTGACCTGCAGTGGGTCTCAGGCTCTCCCAGGTGCCCAGCCTCCCCTTGAGCCCACTTCAGCTTTTGGCACACACAGCAGCCATGGGTGAGGGGTTCCCCCGGCCTCCACTTGCTGCACAAGGCATCAGGTCCTGGTGCTTGCTCTGAGCCCAGCTATGGCCAACTACAATTGATAGTGTCTAATTCTTTTCTTTGAAGAAACAGCGAATGGTTGCTCCATATCCACCTTCTTTATGGCACACGTAACTCTGTAGACCTCTATTACACCCTCCCTAAAGTCATTTTTTCCAAGCTGAAGAATTCCAGCTCACTGGACTTACACAGTTTCCTTTCACGGAGAAACTATTCCCTACCTTTGGCCACCCTTTCTGCCCTTCTCTGGATCCTTCCCATCCTGCTATATCCTTCTTGAGATGAGGGATCACAGTCACACTCCAAAGCAGGTGACCCAGGGATTTATACGGTGACATTTCTACAGCATACCCTCATCATTCTTTGTAGTCCTTTCTCAGTACCTCCAAACATTTGACTGTCTTTTTTTGCTTGCTGACAAGCACTGAGCTGGTATTTGCATGAAGAAATCCCAACATTTTGATCCTGAAAGGGGAACACAAAGATTATTTTTCCCTATGCGTATCACTTCACATCCACCTCCACTCAGACTCTTTACCCATCCTATCGCTTTGCTGTCTTGTAAAGCTCTTCTGCATTTTTTCAGCCAACTGTTGTCTTTACTGCAGTGGATATCTCACCGTGAGCAAACTCCCTCACCTCACAGTTCCCCTCCTCTTCCACGTCCTTACGGGTATGCCCCCTGTCTGCACAGAGCAGAGGGAAGTGTGCAGGAAATAAGGCAGAAATGCAAGTATGTACCCCCATACCGGTTATTCGGGGTTTGGGTGCTGCATCAGCAAACCCCCGTGGGAACACCCTACAGCAAAATGTGATTCCCGAAAGCAAAGGAGACCAGAATCAGAAAAGCAGGGCCACAGACAGGCCAGCGGAGGGCTGTCGAGGTGCAGAGACACTATTGTAACTCCCTGTCTCCGGGTTTTCTTGCTGCTAAGAGAGGGCATGAAGTTCAGCTGAGTTCCTGATGACTTCAGGAAGAGCTTTGACCTGAGGCAGAGCTGCGGGACATAGCTGCTGAGCCTTGGCAGGTGAGGGATGCCACTAACTTCCCTGCCAGAGCCAGGGAATTCAAAGTGGTTTTACTGAAGACAGCAGCTGGAATCTCACCTGTTTATCCCAAAGACTGAGAGGACTCCGACTCTCTCCTACCTTTATAAACAGCACAAGCTGGGTCCTATACATTCAGAAGTTCATACAAAATCTCAGTCTTTGTTAAGCTGTGGCAGAAAAAGACGGAAATCCCTCCGAAACCTGTGATCTTCCACAGGCAAAGGAACTGCTCTAAAACAAACAGCATCTCCTTCCTCCTGTGGCTGCAGTCCAGAAAGCCGTTTATATTAATGGGGTACCTGGTCCCCAGCTAAGCTACAAAAAGCCAAAGATGCTCAGATATGACTGTGACAATATAACGTGAAACAGGGATAATTTTGTAGTGCAGACTGCCTGGGTAGCAATAGATGTCTGCACCCACGTGCCCAGACACACCAGCATTGCCTGACTGTTTCTAGTGTGCCAGCCGACCACCCCGGAGATGGGTGTAGGACAAGCAGGAACAGTGGGTGTGAGAACAGGAGATCTGTGCTGTTCAATGGCTTTCAGTCCCAGGGTAGGTACCCAGTGGAATGTACTGAGTAATGAGTGGGCCCTGTAAGAGAAGGGCCCTTAAATTACCCTTGAATGACCTTTAGGAGAATAAATAAGTCTCCATGGTGACAGTGCCACCATTTCTAAGCCTATCGATGCAATTTTGTCAGTGATTGGTATTGTTGCCTTTCCACTGGAGCAATCCAAGTAACAACTCTGGTTGTGTTATCCCCTTCAGAAGCCCACTGCAGTGTTTCACCATCCCTCTGTTGTGGTGCATGCCAGGTGTCTCCTGGCCTGAGGCATCCCTGAGCAGCACAGGGCAAGCGAGAGCTGCCGGGTGGGAACGTCGAGGGGGATCGACCCACCTTTAGCATCAGCTGGGCAGTGTCCCAGGGCTTAAACACCAACCCCAGTCCTGTGCTGTTCACATGGCACAGCACTGCCACTTTCCTTATGCTACAGACACAAAGTCTCATGGTTTTGAAGCCTCTTGTGCTTTCTACCTGAGGGTTTTCTGCAGCAACCACAGTCACTGCAGGAAAACATGCAGGCACACCTACACATGCAGAAGTGTTTGACTTTTATACCAGGAGTTCAACAGCAAAGAAAGGCTTGCATTTTCTTGTGTGGGTAACATGACTATAATATAAATGAAGGAATTTAGGACTCAAGTCTTTGAATTCCTATTAGCACTAACACTCTTTAAATGTACTAGTGCAGATAAGAGTATTTGTATAAGTCACAAGTCTGCAAGAACACATCTAGTCAAGGTTTCTCTCAGCTTATTATTTATTTGTCTTCAAAACACCATGTACACATACAATGAGATATAAAATAAACACATGCTATTGCCTTGGTATTCCCAAATTTCTAGATGGTAGAAGGTGCTGACTATAATTTATTGCTATTAGAGGTCTACCTATGCCTAAAAGTGAAGCGTACACTGCACCATTAGCTGTGTTTACAAGAACTTAAAGAGAAAACAACAAATACCTTGTAACCCAAACCCATAAAAAGCTCGTTCTGAGTGTTCCTAGAGCTGGACACTAGGTGGCAGAACAAATACACGTTCTCTAATAATTGCCAAATGGCATCCGTTCAGTCAGAAGGCAGGCCCGGAGAAGTTGAGGTGTAGCGTGTATCTCAGGTACAGGGAAAACTTAGAGCTGCTCTGCTTCTACCGAGCGGTTCGTTCAGAGCACAGGACCTGCTCAGGTGGGGCTCAAACCCTTGATGCTCTTTACAATGAGTGGTACGAAGTCAGGCAGGAACTCGCCGCGAATGCCCTCGGCTCCCCTTTGCCCACCCCACACCTTGTTAATGTAGGTCCAGGCAAACTCCGCCCCAACATTTAATGGACGATAAAAGTTCTTATAGAGGCAAAGACTCTCAGATGAACCCAAGTGATTTAGGAACGTCGGTACAACTGCGCATTGGCAGGACACTGCACGAGTAGTTCCAATGGAGAAATAAGCACCGAGATTAATTGCTAATTATGGCTTTGCTCCTGTAAAGCAACGTCTCTCCAACACAGTGTCAACTCGGAGCCGCCGCGGGTGAAGGCTGAGCTGAAAGGGCTGGGAAAAAGGGCTGGGAAGAAGACAGAGAGAACGTTTGGCACCACGAGGTGTCAGCACGCAGCCGGCCCGGCTGCCTGTGCCATGCCTGTGCCATGCCTACGCTGCCAGGCTGGGGTGGCGGCAGTGCAAATGCACCCACAGCTCAATAGACAGGGAAAGGATTGGACAAACTGGTTCCGCTGAGAAAGTAACACGCAGCAGGATTGTATGAAGGTCGGCTGGAAGATCAGCCATCAGCGTTTCTAAAAGAGCCACATCTAACTCCAGGCTCCCCCCGGATTTGCTGTGGGGCCTTGCACTGCTTCACCTCACTCATTTTCCCTCGCAGCCCTGGCATCTCCTGCCTGTCACCCTTCTCTTTCAGTGTGAGGCATGCAAAGCAAGCTTACCTAGAACAGTCCTTGCTGCAAGGAGAGAAACCACCCCCACTCCCTCCTAGAATGAGACTGCCAGCGCTTAACAACATTCCTGTGGCACCAAAACACCCAGGGCTCTCTATTCAGGTGTGTCCTTCACCCACCTGGTCCTGTCCCCAAACACACAAAAGCTCATGTAACACCCTGGGCTATTTCCAGGTCCACTTATGTACAGCCAGTTCTGTCAGCTCTTCTTGCTGGGGCCATCAGAGGAAAGGACGTTCCAGAAGAATTACATGGAAGCGGTAGGACCGTTCTGGATTAGAAGGGACTTGCAAGCCAGCAGGGAAGCACAGGACTGTGGGAGAAGTGCCTGGAGATAGATGATGTCCCATGAAACCTGCACTGCACTAGTAGCCAAGAAACTGGTTATGATAGACTCAAGAAGTCATCTGATCTGTTGGGCAGCAGAGGAGCGGAGCATACACAACAGCTTCTTTGTTTGGGAAGAATGAACATCTGCATGACACAAAAACAACACCACTAGGAAAAAAAAAACAGAAAAAAAAGAGGATGAACCCATGTGTCACGGGTCTGCAAAGTCCAATAGTGGAGGCTCAGAGTTCAGCCCCCCGGGGTGGCCAGAGGGACACCAGAGCCAGCCTGCCTGGCCTGCGTTTGGGAGGAGCTGAGGAAAGAGCCATCGCATCACTTTTGGCCAGTGTTCAGGCAGACACTGACTGGCTCCAGAAGAAGTCATAGCTGAGTCTCTTCTGCTATGTTCTGCCAACAGGCCAAGAGATAATGGGTCAGGTAAAAAGAGGTAAGGCTGGTGGGCAATAAGGCTCCTCAAAGACAACCTTCCTCAGAACTGGAGAAGAAACTTCTTTCATGTTTGTAGGCAATTTACCTTGGCTCGTGATGATTGCAAACCTCAGAATAACTGAGGTTTGCTCACCTGCAAAAGCAACGTGAGATCTGCCCACCCATCCACCCTGACACAGGGCACCATGGCTGCTATAGGACACACGCACCAGGCCTGACCTGAGTGCAGGAGTACCAGACCTCTCCCCTCACAGCCAGAGCAGTTTCCACATTTGGAGGTACTTGTAGACAAACCTACCCAAGAAACCAACCGATTCCTCTGCCTGCATGGAGACATTTTACCTCAGGATTCCAGCTAAACAAGAAAGAACTGAACCATGGGATGGACATGGGCAATGGCTCAAAAGAACTGTATGGCCTAAGAAAGGATAAGAAAGGGAAGAAACAGAGAGGGGGTTGAAGCAGCAAAGTCAGCGAAACGGACACGTAAACAGCACACAAGGAGAAAACAGTGGTCACCGTAAGCATTCCTTTATGTTACAAACTATCTAACCGTGTCTCTAACAGCTGCAAATGGTGGTAGCTCACATGCCAAGGTTTGTGGCTACCAACACAGGAGTGAAGGGAACGTGCATGACAAGTTGGGTGGGATGGGAACTAAGAGCTGCTTGTTGATTTGCGCCAGCATGGCTGGAAGCCTGCAAACCCTGCTCAGTCCAGGACCCGCAGGTTCTCAGCTGCTCAGAAAATCAAGTTCCCCTTATTTATGACCCAAGGATAGACAGATGCTTTGGGGACCTTGTGGTCATTTTAAATTCGGTTCCTATGGTCAGCTCCAAATCTTTCATAGCTGAATCACCTGGTTTTGAAGTGTTGTTTCCAACTTCTTGTAGGGCTGTCTTCCTGTCCCATGTCCTCCTCAGTCCCACCCTACTCGTGTGCACCCGCTGTCCTGCAGCTCAGCCTGTTCTTCCTCCATGCTGTCCCACTCCTTGCCACTCTTCCCCCTTTTGTCTCTATCTCACTTCCTTCCATTTTGTCTCTCCACCGCCTTCGCCCTTCCCAACTAACCCTTTACTGTCACATTCCAGACTTTCTGAAGTTTTGACAAGTTTCTTTTCTGAAATGGGAAGTGGTAACCCAACCTACTACCACAGTCTTCTGGTAAAAACCCTGTGACTTCATCTCCCCCTTTTCTACCATCTTCCTTGTGTTTGTCTTGGCTACTCTCTTGCCTGCTCTTAAATTGTGAACTTTCTGAGGGCAGTGCCAGAATCCGGTCCATAGAAATCCATAAGGCACTTAATATGCTAAATATTATAAAAGGTCCCACTTTAATTTTATTTGCTTTTCATTTTCAATAAACTCACTGAAAACCCAAGTAAGCAGGACTCTAAGTAGAGGACATACACGTCCTGTCAACAGGAAGTTTCTCTTGCATAACTTCTCTGGCAGTTCTGGAAAGCTAAAGGCGGTTGGGTTTATTTTCCTCACTGCAAATTAATAGGCAGGACAAAAGCGAACCCGTAAAGAAAAATCATTTCTGAGAAAGGAGATTCTAGAAAGGCAGATGATTTTTAGCACGCAGAGCTGTCCTCATGAAACATCTGCTATGACATAGTCCTCTTTTGGCCGTAGACCAAGCATATCAATAGCTCCACAGAGTAATGGGATAAGAAATGGGAAAACTGCCATTGCTTGTTTAGCAGCTTGTTTTGCTGATAAATGTCTGTCACTTTTCAAATAGCTACAGTGTAATTGTTTTTGGGGAAAATATTTCCTTGAGCAGGAGGTTTGCAGGCCATTAGCTATTTCCCATCTGTGCTGGTGTTTTAATACACCACATAGACACTCTGCTCCCTGTTAGAAATTATTCACAGCTTTTGACTGCAGGCAGTCAGCCTGAAGTTTAGAAATAACCTCTGTCATTAAAAAGCTTTCTCTACCCTTACAGAAAATTTAAATCTCAAAATCATTAGAACTGGTATGGATTTTTTGAAAGAGCCTCTAAAGACTGCTAGAAAACAGGACGCTTCTAAGACATCTGTAATTTTAAAATGATGGATGGCTCTATAAAAGTGGTAGCTGTTTGACTGAAGCCATGGCCACCGTGTGTTCGTTCTGTGGCTAGAGGCAGAACACCATGCAGCCGAGCACTGCCATGTGCTGGAGCACATCTCATCCCTTTTTAAACTGCGCCATGAAAATGTTTAAATTCCACCCGATAGCTGCTAGGACAGACAAGAGACATACCTCTGTTAAATATCACACAATACCTCTAGTAACTGTCTGGTTTCGCTCCACACACATACACATATAGCAATTACTTGCAGTAAATTCAGCTGTGCCGAAAGACACAGAACTATACTCCTACCTGCATCAACTGAAACACCAGATGCATACGTTACTGGGGGAAAACAACAACTACAAAAGCATTCCTTATTCATAAGTGTCCTTCTTCTGTTTTTCCCCTCCTCCCATCAGTAAACAGCAGAGAAAAAACAAGGAGAGATGTAAAAATGTGGGTACTGTTGCAGATTTATTCCAGTGATAAACTTGTTTTATCATCTGAATCCCTTTGCATTTTTTTAATTCAAGGGGATTACATGAAGTTTCTATCCTAACTAGTTTTCAGACTTCACAGAATAAAGTCAGGGAGAAAAATAAAAGAGATTCGGGATTAGAAAGCGCCCCTCAAAGTATGAGTATAGGAATAGAGTGAAAATTCCAAGTCAAGTCCTGCACAGTGGGAAACTTGCACCATTATTTACTGCTGAGACTCACAGGCAAAAGGACCAACATACAGGCAGTGACTGCTTTTCAGAATTTATTGTAAAAAATAGTATTAAACAATAGGAACAAAGCCACTCCTTTTTCATCCCCCCACATATTGCTGTATGTGGAAACAATGGAAAAATGTGACAGAAATGTATTTACCCATTCCTATCCATGTATCAGATAATCCCAGCAACTCAGGACATGCTCATGGGAAAAATATTGGCAGTATCACAGCGTATGGAAGTGGAAATAAAAAACATGCAGTATTTCAATTGAGGCTGGGAGGCCTATTTCCTGGAGTCTAAAGATCATGTTGTTTTATCTGTTTTCCTTTAGCATAAGGTACATTATCAGATGTTCATAACTTCAGACACCAGCAGAAAGCCCTGATTTTTTGCCAATGGTGACATACCCACCTCAAAGATAAATGTGGAAGTCAGAATGTCTGCCTTATTTCTGTTTGCAATTTCCTTTCCATAGGAACATGATACAGTTCCTGCTAACAGATATTTAAAGCTTGGCTAGCTCTTTTTCACTTATACCAGTTCAACCCCACTGGAGGTCCTCAGGGCAGCACAAACAATCGAGAACAGACTTCCAACACCATACCACATTCATTTGGGCCAAAAACTGCTTGCCCTAACACCAAATTATTCACACTGAACATATGCGGTAGGTCTTCTGCTTCTGTCTACAAACAGAAAGATGTCAGATTCTGCATTAAACTGTATTACAAAAAATTTAAGAGATACATTCCACAATTATGTTTTTTGGTGGATTTTTTAGCTCATGTCAAAACTGTGAAGTACCAGTGCTAACTTGAACAGAGCTCAATTTAAACAGAGCCCCAAAATAACAAGTGTACAGTAGTATTTACCTGGTGCAGTTAGCTTCGTTATCAATTGGTGAAAAGTTGGCTTAGCTTCAGCTTCATGCTCAAAAGCATTAATCGGGGAAAGCTTGAATTACATGGCACTTTTGACACCACCTCAGTTTCAAGTCAAGGAATGAACTTATAAACACAAAGGTGCATTTTTTTAGGTACAACATGAGTATAGAACCCAAATACTCAGAACACGGATCAGCAGAAACCTATGGATAATGCTAAATAACAATACCTAACCATATTTTTTCTCACTGCTGTGCTTGCAAAAAACTGGTAGCAGCAACCACAACAGTTTGAGGTGATTCACACAGCTGACAGTCACTTATGTAGAGTGCAGTGGAAATTTTGGTCATTCTGAAAGAAGATACAATGGAGCAATACAGGAAATTCCATACTGAGAGGACAAAGTCAAATATTTTGTTCTCTTGCACATCATAAAAAGTATTTTTGGTTACAAATTACCACTGCAAACAATCTTCTCATAGATAAAACTAAAAATATCTCTACCTAGAAAGCCTTGAGAAGGCTCAAAACCCCACAAACCATAACTAAAATGCTTCCTCCAAGTCCTTTTCCCTTCTGAGTTGCAACAGTCGTCTTACTTTAAGACAGACCCTCCTCTTGGTCAATCAGTTCCGTTTTGGTGGAGAACACATCAGCCAGCATGTGCTTTGGAATTTCAGATCCCCGCACTTTTAACGTGTAGCAGGCATTCTCTACTTTTGCCAGACTCTGTTTCAAGGTATACAGCTTCTTAGATACTTCGTATGGTCCGGTGTTGCCAATGAAAGTAAAACCATCATAAATCTGCCGCAGGAACTGGCTCAGTTCAAAAGGTGTGTCTATGTCACCATTTCCAACACTGCTGATGCACAGCCGCATCAGCTCTCCAGTCAGGTCAGCCACTCCCAGCAGGTAATCTACAGGTGTTACCTTCAGGCTCCAAGTGTGTGGTTGTTTATCGTGGGAATTGGAGGTCTGAGGACAGAACACAACAAAGTCCAGTACAGAGAACTATGAAAAAGCAGTCTATAACCAGTGTGACTGGTAATTAAAAACATTCTAGAAAGAAAATTGCATGGCACTTCCACATAGTCTTATTTCAGAAGTACTAATGTCCTTCCAGCATACCAGAAGGCATGAATGCATCATTTCCACCCAAAATGTGATTTCCATTCCAACATACCCATAAAAAATACCACCTCTATTTGCAAACAGAATTATCACATCTTTGTACCAACATTGATTTGCAGGTGCTTTTTTTTTTTTTTTGGCTGACAGATCTCAGCCTAATAGATTTATATTTTCCCTAAATGGTCTGTACAAAGCTACCAAAGCAATTAAGAATCAAAAAGAGTCTGCATTATGAGAATAAATAATACAATTTTGTAACAGTATCTTGAATTTCAAAATATATTTTCTACAAGAAGCTGACAGGTATAATTCTCTCAGAACTATTTTATATCAACTGAGCTCATTAAAACAACTAAAAAATATTTCATGAAGAAAAATTACAAGTTTGCTTCTATCTCCAAGTTTTCAATACTTTTTGTTTTGTACAAAATGTTGGTAATGTGGGAAACACTGCAGGCTTCTTTCTGTTCTCTTATTCCCGTAACTACCCAAATCCACAAATCTGATGAGGGGCGTTTACACAGGGGTTAACAACTTCACAATTTGCTAAAACAAGTGTGCCACAATGAGTTTGCCTCTCATAAGAACAAATGAACTTCAGCTAAAAATTTGGCTACTTTGCAAGTATCTTACCAAGAGAATGAAGAAAGAATAAGAAATATTTTACAGAAAACTCTTCAACAGAAACAGGCTCAGGAATTCACCTAAAGCAGCAGTGCTGTGCATTACTGTACACTGCACATGTACTGCATGCACATCTCTGTACATTACTACAAAATCACCTTTTGTCTCCTGTCAATAATCAATAACCAAATTATGTCAATAATCAAACGGTACCCATTTACTGTGGTTGGTAGTGGTAGTTTGTGCCTGTGCAAAAAGTTCTACTTACAACAGGGGAGGAGCAGGGGAAGTCAAGAAACAGCAGATACGGTATTAGGGCTAAGGTATGATAGGACATGTTTGTCCTCTGAGGGGAAGCATCAAGATCAAGTCCAGGAATTACAAACGACCAAGCTAAAACACGTGCAGTGCATTTCAACAGAAGCTGAATACAGTGCCTCCTGTGACTAGTTCAGAACCAGCAGTAACATTTAACTCACAGAGTTCATCCTGACTTGGATTCATTTGCCTCCAACTTTTGCTCTATCACTATACACCAATAGGTTTTGGAGGCAGTCCCAGCCATTAAAAATTCCTTCTCTACACTTGTTTGCTAGCATTTCACTATCCTGGATCTTCCCCTGCCAGAAGGAGTTCAGTTTGCTCTGAATAAGAAGGATGTGAAATTTATAAACTTGTATCCCACGGATTTAGTTTACTGCTTGTCAGAATAAAAAGCATGTTTTGAACAAGTCAAAGCTCACATGTACATCTAATACCATTCCACTAACTGGCCTTATTTAATCACATGCCAAAAAATGACTAAGCCTACTCATTGCATTTCCATCCCAGAAAGAAGTTTGTCATGTGAGAAAAGAAAAACTTTTACCGTGTTTGTTGTTTCTTCTCTGTCTTCCACTGTAAATATCAGTTGTTTGTTGATCTCTTCAACACTAATCAAAGATCGTGTTTTGATAAAATACTGAAATGAGACTGCCTCGACATATTCTTGGAGTCCTGCAAAAATAGCAGCATTAACAGCATAATTAATGACTCAAACCTTCCAGCAATGATCCATGCCCACAGTTACTTTGTTTAAAAACCTTTTAAGTGAGACTATTTGAAGGTTATTAGCAAAAAGTGAAAGCTAAGATAATTCAGGAATAACATTGAAACGCAATCTAACATAGCACGGCTTCTGAAGTACGAAAGCCAGACCAAGAACACAGCAGATAAACATTCTCAAGTTTTTATTCCAACTGCATTTCTCATTCAGAACCTTCTGTAACATTGGTATAAAGTACTGTTTAATCCTCATCACTGACACACACAGTGGGATTGAGTGCACCCTCAGCACGTTGCAGATGACACCAAACTGAGTGGTGCAGTCGACACTCCTGAGGGACAGGATGCCAGCCAGAAGAATACAGACAAGCTTGAGAAGTGGATCCATGTGAACCTCATGAGGTTCAACAAGGCCAAGTGCAAGGTCCTGCACCTGGGTCAGGGCAATCCCTGGTATCAATACAGGCTGGGGCATGAAGGCTTTGAGAGCAGCCCTGCTGAGAAGGACTTGGGGGTACTGGTGGATGAAAAGCTGGACATGAGTCGGCAGTGTGCCCTCACAGCCCAGAAGGCCAACGGTATCCTGACTGCATCAAAAGAAA
Organism: Aegotheles bennettii; assembly: GCA_013398125.1. Classification (NCBI taxonomy): domain Eukaryota; kingdom Metazoa; phylum Chordata; class Aves; order Caprimulgiformes; family Aegothelidae; genus Aegotheles; species Aegotheles bennettii. Next base: position 51,858 of record VZRW01001239.1, on the reverse strand, counting down.
CGTGGCCAGCAAGTACAGGGGGCTGATTCTCTCCCTCTACTCTGCTCTGGTGAGACCCCCACCTGGAGTACTGTGGCCAGTTCTGGGGCCCCCAACATAAGGACATGTAACTGTTGGAACAAGTCCAGAGGAGGGCCAGGAAGATGCTCAGGGGGCTGGAGCACCTCTCCTATGAAGACAGGCTGAAAGAGTTGGGGTTGTTCACTCTCGAGAAGAGAAGACTCCAGGGAGATCTCACAGCAGCCTTCCAGTACCTGAAGGGGCTACAGGAAAGCTGGAGAGGGACTTTTTACAAGAGCATGGAGTGATAGGATGAGGGGGAATGGGTTCAAACTGGAAGAGGGTAGATTTAATTAGACATTAAGAAGTTCTTTCCTGTGAGGGCTGTCCCCTCCCGAAATTGTTCAAGGCCAGGTTGGATGGGGCTTTGAGCAACCTGGTCTGGTGGGAGGTGTCCCTGCCCATGGCAGGGGGGTTGGAACTAGATGATTTTTATGGTCCCTTCCAACCCAAACCATTCTGTGATAACAGAGCTTTTGAGGTACAGCATTTCTATGATGGAGAGTGCAGATTACTATTTCACAAGTTCACAAAGACACAGGACACACTGCAGAGAAAAAGAGTGCTGATAAATCAAAAGCAAGGCAGCTCACCTACAAAAATAATGTTCCATTTGTTTTATTAGCAACAGTAGATACTTGCTTAAAACTGAATTTCCCACTTCTCTTTTTTGTGGGAACTAGTGAACAGGCTCCTTAAAACATGCAGGTTAGGTGAAATTCATGTCCAGGACAAAGCATCTGTTGCAACAAACCACTTCAGACCAAAAAAGAAAAAAAATCAACCAGACATGGGCATGATATCCAATAAGAGGAACACACTGAACAACACCTCCGTCCACTCTAAAAAAGGGCACGCAGGGGGACAAAAGGAGTTGGTGTGTTGGCAAGGAAATGTAAGATGGGCTAACAAACGCAGCTTGTACCAGATTTGTATGCCATCTGCAGCCACCTGCCACAATTACCTCTCGTTACCTACTTAGCAGATGGTGATTTTCTGTATGCATTATACCAAAGGTGAGATCTCAAAACATGCTTGAATGTTCAGACAGCATTTTCACAGATTCTGTCATTCCTTCCTTATGTGCAGAGAGCAGATTTGGGGAAAGTGTGTACAAAACGTTCATAAGCAGAAAGCTGAAGCTGGCACTGTTGGTAAAAAAAAAAGCAGAAACCAACCTGGAACAAACAGCCATGGCAGGACTAAGCTAAAAAAAGTTTTGAAGACAAAACCAATGCACATGTGTATCTGACCTATGAACAAATAAGGCGCCAAAAGAGGATGCTAAAGAAACAGAATGTAACATGATAGAGATGGCTCTAGCAGAGCCATTCTAAGCCATTTTAAGGGGATAGTTTCACTTCAAGAGAAGCAAAGAAGTGACACTGCTGTATCATGCTGAAAGAGGGCCAGGATTAGACAACAGTTTTGCCAGTGCACAAAGTGAGAAACGTGGAAGTAGCCCCAAGGGTACCAGAAGCAGAATCCTGGTTCCATTAGAATAATCTTAAAATCCTCTAATGACTTCTACAGGGCCAGGACCTCAGCCTACTTAGAGAGATGCAGGCACCAGCAAATGTAGACTTCATCTGGATCAAAGAAAAAGTCTAAATCAAAAAGGATAGAACATAGATTTGAGTAACAGATGAGGGTGAAAATGCCCCCAAAAAACTAGTGGTAACCTGAAGGGAAAATTCAGGCTTTCCACGTTACAATCACAAAAGCACGATGAGTGACCTGCGGTTTTTTTCCTTTTAAATACGTATTTGCAAGGTGAGCTGAGGCAATTCAGAATGGCAATTCAGCCTGCTCCCCTTATGCTTCTGTACAGCAGTAGTGGGAAAAGCAGAATAAACATCCAGCAACCAAAGCCACAGTCAGCACTGGTGTTCACAAATGAAAATGCACACAGGGAGCTGCAAAGCCAATCAAACACAGTAATTTCATCAACTGAATTCAGGTAAAGCATTCTGGGCACAATCAATAGAAGAATACTAGATAAAAGCTACTCATGATCTTCTAAGATACATAACTTCAGAAGGTGCAGAGCAGTAGATTTCATCACCTATTCTCTTCCTGACTTACCCTCTGACATAACATGGCCAGAATGCATTGCAAAATTTTGGCTTTTCCTGTGGATAAGCTGTAAGCTATCAGATACAGCAGCACCCAACATGACAACATCTGTGAGAAAGTCTCTCTGCTATCTGTGGAGAAGACACAGATCGCCTACGAAGAATCAACCTGGCATTTGATCTCAGAGAGATCAAATCAACTCCCAAACTTCTTGGTAAACAGTTTTCTCCATCAATCATAACTTTCAGTTTCAGCTCACTCCACTCTACTACTTCTCCACACGTTTTGTCCTTTTCCAGAGTAAGTGCTTGGCTCCTCCTTTCATTTATTTTTATGCATTTTCTTATATAGGCATACTTATACGCATGTATACACACGTACACATTTTTGCTTCCTCCTGCTGTCTCACATGTTGACATGTTCCACTCTTCTCCCCGTTCATTCTTTTTAACCCCACCATATGAATGTTGTGCGCACAGTCTGCTTCATCATTTACTGTCACCTTTTCACAATTAGGGAACCTATCTCCCACTCTTTACAAGTAAGCCTTACAAAACTTCATTAAAAGTTGTTACCATTACAAATAGACTGATAACAAATCCTGGTAACAACTGCTTTGCAAAAAAATACTCATATTTAACTATTTTTTTTCCTTTTTAAAGTCCTTCTTCCAGAAGTAGCTACAACATGACATTTCAATGACCCAAGACCTTAAAATAAGGTGTTTCCATGTGCAGGTAGAAGGATGTTTAAATATATTATGGTTTAGCTTAATGATAGGACATCCGCTATTCTCCGCAAATAATCCCCAAGGTGAAAAACACCATCCCATTTCACTACATCATCCAACAGTACCTTTCCCCTTATGTTTGTTTTGGATTTATTCCAAAATTGGCTTATTTATGGATTGAGCTGCCAGTAATGGAATAGTTTATAAGGCTGCCTTTTATGTCATTTTTATTTTTCTAGTACACAGACCAAAAATCCCAATTAAAAGCACTGTATTACTTCTACTAGCACTTCTTAAAATTACAGATGTAAGGTAACAAAATGCTTTGATATTTTATTACATTTAGTCTATATTAAATACCTTGCACTAGAGCCAAGTTACAGTCACCCAGTGTAACAGCTTCCTTCTACATTTTCTACATTGGAATTAGAAAGTTACACTGAGGTATCTTCTGAGCACATATTATCTGTAAAGGAAGAGATTTTGTGCCTGAAAGCTTGTGCACTCTTTTTGCCAGCTGTATCAGCTGATATTCAAGACATTTATCCTTATCTCCATATACAAGCTCCGAGAAAGAACTGTTAAGCAGCTTCTCTAAGATACTTAGCAGGAAATCAGGTTTCTTAAAAAAAAAAAGACATTGCAGCACTCAATTCAAGAGTAAAATGAACGCCTAAGGGGTAGGAAAATATAGTTCTATTTTAAAAATGAGTAAAGAATAGAAAATCCTAATTACAGGAGTCAGGTTAGGGTAAGCAGAATCTAATTCCACCTGGGATGTGCATGCATGGATGCAGGGAAGTTTTAACCCAGAACAACAGATGAAACGAGGTGAAAGTTTCCTCCTAAAATTTTACTTCATTTCTTCCTTTAAATACTATTCAACAGTTAAAAAACAGGTTAGAATGGATTTTATGCCCCTCAGTTCTTAAGGTAAGCAATGCCAATGCTACCTGCCAGCTTCCCAAACAAGCTTCTGTTCTCCCTATTCTCAAACTCATTTTCCTTCTGTCCCTTTGTCCTCTTTCTTTCCTCTGTATCTTATTGTTCACGGAGCAGCCTGTGGTGATGGTTAGGACACAAGCAGCTGATGGTCTGTGTTCCCTTATCCAGCTCCTCCCCTAAACCCTGCAGCAGGAATCACAGGCCAATAGGAGCCCCTAGAAAGATGGCAGGAAAATACACACAGCAAGTTTCTTTCGGGATCACAATATGAAGGGTGAGGCACCCTATTTACAGGGTGAGTAATGTGGAACTACCCACTTTCAAATTCATTACCAAATCAAAACAGCACAGCTACAGCTCTATCTTGTCATCATGTTTAGACTGGCAAGTTGTGTTCTGCTTTAAAAAAACAACCAAATAAAAACAGAACAACAAAAAAAACCCAAACCCCTCACAATCTGGAAAGAAAAAGGTGTCATATTCTTGTGGAACTCCCAAACAGAAAAACCAAAGCCCTTGTTACTAAGCTCTGCAGATTATGAGGAAAATGGCAGCCTTAAAGAACCCACTACCAGCTTATTGATCAATGAAGGGAAGAACTGGCAAAATAAGCAAATCATTAATCAGGTACATCAACTGGAACAGGTACAACCAATAAATGTAAAAGTATTAATACACAAATTAAATAACTTTGCTTCAGAGTCAGCATCCCATTAAGATGAAACTGATTAATTCACACCTCAGTCTTTTTCATTTAAGTTCTCTGCAGACTTGGCAATGATTTCTTACATCCTCTTTCCATGCACAAGTCATAAAAACTTAATTAAACTAAAACTGAGACCATGAAACAATCTGACTGCTCTGTTGATTGTGAGCGTGAAGTCAAGGATTAATTTTATAACAGTACACTAAAAGAGCACAGAGCCAGCTATCCTCTGAGACAGGCATGCTCTGGACATTCTGTTGTGAAAGTGGCTTAAAAGAATCATTCCACTCAGGGATGGATTTTATAAAATGGGACTAACTAACAAATGCAAATAAAAACACTAGAACACATGTCCATGACAAATTTGGGCAAAAAAAAATCTGTTCCTATTCACTGAATAGTATTTCAAAATCTGAGTCATTATGGCAGGTAGGGCTATGAGGAGTCTGAATTTTTAAGGCAACTGGGGAGAGAAAAAACACAGTTAAGTCCACATTCACATAAACAAACTGCTCCATTTTAACAATCCAGTTTTGAAATTACTTTAGTAATCAGTACAAACCCAGATGTAATTATCAGAAAAACTTATTTTAAACTTATTTTAAATAACCTTGAATTGATTACTAATGGGATATAAAGAACATATATTACATCTAGCAGTGATTTGTCTAAACTGGTTTACTGTTATATCAATAATTAAATTCATGCAAATTTCTCGTATTAAGCCCTGAGCACTTTGTAACCAAGTCTTTTGTCCTGAAGGGTTTTTTTTTTGTTTATTCTCCCCAAAACATAGTAATTCTGAAGAGCAGTCAATGTTCTACGTGAATTTTTAAAAGAACCCCAAACTATTCCTGTGACAAGTAGTCCTCCTGATCTCTTTGACTACCTCCAATTGCCTTGATAACTGATAGTGAGTTTTAAAAGTCATTCGGTTAGATGGCAAATTTTACACTACTTACAGCCTTGAGGGAAGTGTGAAAGGTGCAAAGAAAAGAAGCTCTGACTCAGCTAGGATGTTCAAGGATCAAAGAAGGAAGAGCGAGCATGTAACACAATACAGCTTCTTCAATTCAAACCTCAGTGAAAGTTCTCCTCAAGATGATGCTGTTTCCATGCTACAGCCCCAACACATTAGAAGGACCAATGGTGGCCACTTAACCTCATAAATACAGACCTGGTGAGATGGTAAAAAAGGTACATCCCCACTTACCAACCCCTAATTCCCACCACACGAGTGCAAACCAAAAACCTAATGTGATGCACTGTACCAGTTGTTTCCTGGAATGGGGTTCCTCTCTGACACATCCTCCTATGTGATTTTAAACAAACAAAAAAGGTCCATAGATTTTTCTTGGTCTTCTCTCAAGTTCTCCCTGCACATGGTTCCTGTACAGGCTTGGAGAGCTCTGGTCTATGAATGACTGATGTTAAAGGCTGCGGGGTAAAAAAAAAAATCCCTGAGCCAGAGCATGAGGTCTCCTCCATTTGTTAGCTATGAAACTGAATTAAAAGACAAACAATGTCACCAGTTTCAGATTGTCACATAACTAACTGCAGTATTTGCTCTAGTAGTACTGCAAGACTTTAGGACTGTTAGGTCTTAACTCAGAACTAAGAAATGACAATCTTTATTTGGCCCAAACCACAGTATATATCTTTAAAAGATTCTACATAGCTTCTCTTATGTCCTCCATGGTTCCTGCTGAATGTATGGCTTATGCTGAAGTCAATGGATCCTTCAGGGATCAGCTGATAATCAAGGTTCCCACAGTGCACACCCTGTTTGGTCACATCTGAATTCACATTCATTTTCCCAGGTTTGTTTTAAGTTTTTGTGTATGGACATACAAACCCTGCAGCAAAAAGTAAAAAGTGGGACATTTGAAATTGCTGATTTTTCATTTTCCCTGGAAGAACCTAGAAAAGAGGCATGAACCAGAAATAATCAAAGTGAAATGCAACAAGCTGAAGATACCAAGTTTCAAATAAGCAGCTTGCAGGGTGAAGAAAATAAGCTTGACAAAGTTTGTTGGCACACTTGGTGATGTGAGAACATCAGAGAAACAGAGAGAGTAACAAAACAGAGAAACAAAGAAATTAACAAAATTAGATGTGATAAATATTAGCTTATTCACTGCAAATTCCATTAATTTTCCAGTATAATCAGGAAACTTTGTTTCCATTTCTGGCATTTTACCTCTCACCCACAACGGCAGAGAGGTTAACTTTAATTCTTCAGTTACATCCTGTTCCTGTGTTATTATGTTTTCCCACCATCTTCCAGAAACCTGTTTGCTTCCGTTCAAGTTTTAGGTGTATTCAAGTCTTTTCCTGGGTGAGAGGTTTAAAATTCATTATACCTTCCTCATGCCCTAAAAAGTTTTTGGTTTGTATTGCCAAATTACAATTGAATATGCCATCTCTTTGTATTACAGGTTTTTAACTTTCTTAAGAAAAACATACACTACTTCTACCCTGTTCCTCATGTGCAATATAGTTCTTTACCTTGGTACTATTTCAGGAATACATAGGTGTCTACACAGCTCGAGTATGAGATGTTCTTTCCATATTACGAGTGAAAAAGTTAAGAACAAAAAAACAGGTAACACGGAAATCATGACGTGGATAGTCCCTTTGGTAATCAGTAACCTAAATCCGGCCTGCTTGGACAGACCTCACTCATCTCCATAGCATTTCTTACAGCATCTTGCCTGGTGATCCTATAGTACTCGAACAGAATTAAAGTATTTCATTTTCATCCAGGCAGACTTAACTGACTCTGTCCAATCCAGCAGTGCAGTTTGCTGCAGCATGATTATGTGCCTGAAGTGACTCTAAATGGCATAAAGCAGGAGACAGAAATAAGCTCCATTCTATCATTCTCTCAGAACACAAATAGTGCCTGTATAAGATAAATGATGTGTTAGACTGCGTCAATGCTGAACTTTGACACAGAATTTCCCACATCATCATCGGCAGAAGCAGTCACAGAGCTATAGTTTTGACAAGGTGCTGACATTTTACAGTCTCGTCATCTAATCCTATTGAGAGCAAGTGCAGACATGATAAAGAGCTAATGAGCTTCTCTGTGCACACCACTCCACTCACCGCTGCTGCTAGCACAGGCACACAGCAAGCAGAAAGGTCGGCCAACACTGCTCCATTTGCATCTGCTATCATCACTACCGAAGAAGCCCCAGAAGAATTATGGGCTCCTCGTTCTGTACTTTGTCTGATGTAGGGCTAGCAGCTGTGAAGATAATGCCACACCTATACTTGCTTCTAGCAGCATCTAATAACCTCATTGCAAAAACATCAACTCATAGTTACAACCATCACTCCAAGAGGTATTTCAGCCAAGCTGTCCATAGAAAATTGTGTAACACCCCAAAAGCTTTACAATTCTCTCACACGCCCTTATTGTTAAGGGACAAAAAACTGAGTAGGTCTTCAAATAGCTAGAGATTTCATTTAACAAAATTATGTGAAAAAGGGTCTCCATGCAATTCCCCACAACGCCAACTTACCAAGCTACTCCCAGTTTCCCTCTGCATTATACAAGTTTTGCATTTATGCAGAGTAGATTTAGAACATGCTTAGAGTAATTCCATAAATCCCAACACACAGCAGAGCACTCTCTTTCTTGTCTTTAAGGCTCGTACAGGTCTTTCCTGTATACTAGTGTTATTTTCCTTTTAGAGTATGTTAGAGTTAAATATATATCTATAAAAAAATACCCAAATACATATATGTACATATATACAATGCTGAAAAAAATTCTTCCTCCCCTTCATAAACTCATACAATCCTTTTCTTGCACTGTGTCTCACAACAATTTTAAAGAAACAGTACACATTTCCTCACAGGATATATAAGGTATACACTGGAAAGTGGGGCAAAGGGGCAGGAATTCTATATTACAAATAGTAAAGCTTTAAAAATATCAACAAAGCAGAACATTCTAACATAACAAATGAAGAGCTCTACATTAAAAAAAGACTTCATTATTTCAGTATCTCTTTGTTTGCTTGTTTAATCATCCCCTGGGACAATCTGTACTGTTAAGAAACGTGTAGAAAACAGTCATCAGTTTTTGTTGTTGTTCAATTAGTGCTATACTCAGTGTTTGAGCTCATGCAAGTGTCCTTTGGGGAAACGTCCTGCGTGCCATTAGCACTATTCTTAATGAGGGAAAGCATGAAACTCCTTTAGTGCTCTGCCAGAATTGTTTTATCTTCAAGTCAAAAGAACAACTGCTTGGAGTAACCCCAAAAAAAGCATTTAACAATTACAAGTGGCAAACAATATTCCCAAGCATTATAGTCATAGCACTCTTCTATTTATAGGTTAACAGTTATTATACTGAATAAAATATGTATTAGGCAGCTTTATCATGCAGTCATGATTCCCCAGTTAAGGCTGCTACGATGGTTTCCATTAAAGCCCAGTTTTGATCCCTTTTACTCTTTCTGTGAGAGGTAGGGTGGGGAACAGGAGGATGTTTCATGTTTGGTTTCAAGACAAAGGAGAATATTTTTAGGAAGTTTGAGGTTAATTGGACATGCTGCTTTTGAGACATGGGACATAGGCGTTTCTTTATTCTTTTTTTGAGGAAAAAAGCAGTTTAATGGCAATGTTTTTGTTCATAAAAAAGCCTTTTAACTAGTTCTCCAGAATTTAAAGTACAAAATCAGAATTGAAAACTAGGTGAAAGGAAGGTCAAGACTTACAGCTCTTGGAAATACATAAAGACAAAAGATCTAGCACTTTTCCTAGCTACATTTATTTTCAGAAAAGCACGCAAGCTTTTTCCACTGCAAAAAAAGTAAAGCAACAATTAAAGAACACTAGACTTAAAAACAAAACCAAAAGCAACATTCTTACCTCTTATCACTGTTTCCCTCACAATTATAGTTCTTCATAAACAGTGGGGGCAGGGGCAATAAAGCACTGACAGTTGCTCTTTATCTAACTGTCCCCTCATTCCTCAGGTCTCTACATTTTCTATCTCAGCTTCATAATCCTGGCATCAAGCATCTTCACCTCTCTGACACCCCCTTGATCATGATCAAGATCTATGAGTCTTTAAGCCTGCATATTCATTTTTTTTGCCATCCCAATGCCTAACCAGAGAGCAGAGGATTTAATGAACAAGGTAGGAGTAAAGCTCTGGCTAAAAGTTTGCATTTCATACTTGTCATGCACACAAGCTCATTTAAACAATGCCTAAAAGCATTCCATGTCTTCTCAGTGACACACACACACATTCTAACACATGCCCTTACAAAACGTGCACATTAGACACCAGCTGGCACAAACTCCCCTCACAGAGGAGCATCATGTAGAAGAGCTAGAACTGAAGTAGACACTGTGGATGATCCACAGAAATGGATTGAAGGCAACTTACTTCAATTGGATTTTATATAGTCTTACTAATGAGTCACAAGCTGCCTAATTAGAGAAAAACCAGGGAGAGGTCAGGGCCAGGCAGTATTATACAACTGATGAGATTCCACAGACTTGCCACTTACTCATGTTACCTGAAGAGAGGAACACAGTAAAAGCACAGACATTCCCAGTTCTAACTCCAGAAATGCAATGGAGGGCTGCATGTTTCCATCTTTTAGTTCTGTCCACAAAACCACAAAGTTCAGGCATTTGTTTGTGAGACTGCACATCTGATTGCTGGAAAGATGTGCAGCAGAGTCTACTTCTCACCCCCCTTACTATTTAGTGTACTAATACCTCTTTGTTGTCATTTCTTTCTACCTAGAGAGGTCAATAAGATTCATTCTCTTAAGCTGTCTTGTGACTGTAGTAAGAAAATTCTTTAATTCTATGACAATCTCACTCCAAGTCCCATGCAAGTGTTAGCAATGTGCTGTTGTATATATAACTGTGTGCAGTTCTGGGCCCCACAGTTTAAGAGGGATCTGAAGGTCCTTGAATGTGTCCAGAGGAGGGCAACAAAGCTGGTGGAAAGACTGGAAGGAGTGTCCTATGGGGAGCGGCTGAGGACTTTGGGCTTGGCTACTTTGGAGAGGAGGCAGCTTAGGGGCAACCTCATTGCTCTCTACAGCTTCCTGAGGAGCAGCAGTGGAGAGGGAAATGCTGACCTCCCTGGTATCCACTGATAGGATGCATGGGAATGGTTCAAAGCTGCACCACTGGATGTTTAGACTGGACATTACAAAGTATTTCTGTACTGACAGGGTGGTGAAACACTGGAACAGGGTAACTGAAGAGGTGGTCGATGCCCCAAGCCTGTCAGTGTTTAAGAGTGAGGACAATGCACTCAGTAACACACTTTAACTTGGTGAGCCCTGGAGTGGTCAGGCAGTTGGCCTAGATGATTGTTGCAGGTCCCTCCCAACTGAAATAGTCTATTCTATTCTAAAAGCTTTGCAGCTGTGGAGGCATTCAGTCATCACATACATGCAGCAGGCCTCCAACTTCTTCTACTAGAGGTCTACAGTAATTTGGCCTGCTCTGCAATGGACAAATACATCTTAGTCATTTGAAGAGGCCGAGATTTAAAACGCTGGGGAAAAGTTCTAGAAATGCTGAATTGTTTCTGATAGCATATTTTCAGTTGTTTTCTAAAGAGTTTATTCAAGTCCATTTTGATATTAACAGCCATCTTTATGCAAGTCAGGAATCAATTATGCAGAAGAATCAGTGTAGTTGACTCTGCATGAGTGTTTACCGAACACACAAAGCAAACCTTAACAACCTAAGTTTTTCAAACCTAAGTTTTTCATTAATTTCTTTATTTTCAGCTTGCTATGGCTAGTTTAAGTTTACACATCTTACATTAAAAAAAATTTATTAAAAAAAAAATCTAACTTCAGGCTGGAAAAGATGCATTTTTTCAAAACCAAGACCAGCCATTTATTTTTTTAATCAGAGGAGAGAATCTGGAAGCAGAAACCTAGCAACAGGTTTGCTCACTTGCTTTGTAAGACATGGGTACACACAGAAGTTCTCACACAGTAAGTTTCCCTATCTCTGCTATGTAGGCATACTCTATTACGTGTGAGATGAATGCAAGCTAATTCCAGGCAAGCTGCTCCTCAGTAAAAATAGAGGTAGGTGTACCTCTCTGAATTTACCCCCACAAAGCCACATACTGAGAAAATAGAGACAATTCAGACGAAGCAGCTGATGCAGGGTAACTAGTTACCTCATAATAACTTTGCTCACGTGGCAAGGCTGATATCATGAGGTCTCACGAAGATTCACAAGACAGCAGACCTCAACTGCTGCTGTTCTATACATAGCATTACATGACTCACACAGGACTACAAACCTCAGGGGTTATTCAGACAAGGTTTACAAGTCTCAGTGAAGCTTTCAAAAGTTTTTATTCATAAAACTGAATGCAAGGATTTGCAGCTCTTATAAGCAGTACTTAAACTGGAAACCCAAACACATTTTCAGCATGTCGTGATACTCATACTCGGACTAGTATTGTTCACAGTTTGAGGGCATCTGTAAGTGTCAGAGTTTTGAACTATCTCTTTTCACTGCCTTGTAACAGTACTAAGCTATAAATATCAGCAAGACACATGCAGATGAAGTAGCTTTATAAGAATAACTACTTATATTTAATTTGAACAAACCAACACACCGCAGGTAAGCGGACTGTGGAATTGAAGACTACCATGGCAAATTCCTTCTGGTTCAGAAGTGCCAAACCGAGCTTTCTCTTAAGAGCTGTCTCACTCTTTACAAACTTAAGTTTGTGTATGACATAAATACAAGTGAACTTACACACTGTTTGTCTTCTAAATTACATAAATATTTTTGCTGCTGGTTTATCAAATCAATCCCATGGACATTTTTAAACAATAAAATCATTCAGGATGAATCTTCAGTTCTCCTTAGCTGAAGAAGTCTTGCCTGAACAAGGTAAAATATACAGGATTCCAGTATGTTTGAAACAAGATTGATAAATACAAGACAGTTTTATGCCATGACCAAGATGTCAAAAATCAGTTGCATATTTTACTCATGTGTTGCCACAAACAAGGCCTCACAATTTTAAGTAAGATTCAGATTGTCAGCAAAGATTTAGTAAAGAAATATGATTTGACAGCAAGAGTCATGAAAGCACTAGGACATAGTATCTCAAGGATGTTAGTAAAGACTGCTATTTACAGAGAGGAGCTGAAAAAGATGCAATTAAAACAGATATAAACTCTGATTTAATGCTTGTAATACAGAGGCAGAAGCACATTCTGAGCCTTTAGAAGAAAGAAAATGCTAATCTAAGGATTTTAATTCATTAATTTTATCAACTCAAAATGGAATCATTTCACAAGACAGTTGCTCCCATTCTCCTCCCAGAAATTATAACCCTTCAAGTGGGGTAAATGAATGTGTTGCACCTACTCCTCTCAGTAAGAGAGTGTCAATCAGCGCATTTGTTAGAACTACTCCCAACTTCAGTTTAGGTTAAGGTTCAGATTTTTCCAGTTGTAGTCTCCTGTTTAAATCTTTGTTTAACTGCAATGGTAAGACGATTGTAGGGAAATAGCCTTTCTAGTACCAGAGCTAATTTTGCTAACAACAAAGATTAATCTAAACCCCGATTTCTAACCATGGAAATGTGACAAATTCAAACCTGCAGCATGAAAAGGAACCCCTGCTACATAAAGAGAAACTGAGTTTAAGTGCAAAATACCACACTTTCCCTATTTTTAAATATTTTACCTGGAGATATAGCTCTGTGAAACTGATACATGTCTTCTCCAATCAGTTCTTGTGCAACCTGCTTAATCTTCCGTCGGACAGCATCTAGCTTGACTTCAGATTCATTTAGTATTTCTTCCCCATTGGGAGCACTGCAATCATAAAATAGAAACTGAAAAAGCAGCTTTCAGGACATAAGCAAACAGTCAAAAAATACTGCACATTTTCTTTCACTAACCAACACATTTCCAATGGCTTCAAGAAAAAGCAAAGCTGATACTGGAACGAGAAATCATTTAACTTTAATTTAACTTTAATTGATAGCTACTGCAGATTCTAAAATTCTGTAGATTCTTGCCATGAAAATAACAACCAGCCAAACATAGTTCAGTTCTGGTAGCATGATGTTTATTCCAGACTAGAATTTTAATTACTCCTTAAGCAAGAACAATGAGAAACACGTGCAAAGGCTTAAAAAAAGTATTCCGGAAAACTAGCAGTATTTGCAGAAATCCTTCAACCTCTTAAAAATAAATAAGTAAATAAATAAATATTTTGCATTGCAATACATTACCATATTGCAAAATACAATACATGATCTTCTACATGTGATTTATTTTTTTTTTTAGGAAGTAATTATGGACTGTGCTACTCAAAAACAGCTGAAATACCTGATTCACAACAATAATATAGACTTCGCATTTGAAGTTTAGTTTATCTAGTTTCCTTTAACCTTCCCCCTCACCCACCCCCAAATAATCTATATGGTATATTGGTTTACAGTCTATTTAAGGAACTACTGATACAATGGTCTCAAGAAAAACATTTAAAAGCAAACAGATTTCACAAAGTAAAGCCACAATAATAGTGAAAAGCAGAGAAGGAAACCAAAATACAGCATGGAAAGCTTCCACTCTTATAAAACCAGGTATGTCTTACAAAACAGGAATCTAAAATTCAGAATAAAGAGGAGTTTTTTGTTGTTGTTCTTTCCTCTACCAGTTCCCAGATACCTAGTCCCAGCAGTGGGAGCAGCTATTTACAGTCAAGGCTGTAGCAGTTACTAGAATTATCACAATGCCTCTTTGCAGAAGACGATCAAGTTAAAAAGAGGGCAACTTCACAATCCCTATTTATAACTGTTACTACTATGGTAACCATAAATAGTTACTACTACAGCTGAAATGCATTGATAGGTAACAAAAAATTGAATTAAATTAAAAATTAAAGGAACAGGGAGAGCTGTTGTAACTGCAACATGTCAGACCAATGTCTGGCACATGCAGCAAACATTTTATACTATGCAAAGTTTCAAATTTTCCTTTTATTCTTCTAGTTTGTCTGTAGCTTTCAAAGATTGCTTGAAGGCTCCTGAGAACACAAAACATGTAGAAGCTCAAAACTTTACACAAAAGCCTCTTAGGTTGCAGTATGTACTGAAGTAAACCCAGGCCACCTCCTCTTTGCACTGACGACCTAAGGTGAGGCTGCAAAAAACAAGATGATGAAGTAACTGCAGAGTCAACTAACCTGAAGGAAGGGTGCATGCTCCCCTTTCCCAGCTTGCTGAAAGCTGGAAAGCTCTTACTCATTTTTATATTCTACTACTCTGATCCCGTTTAATATGTAAAAAAAAAAAAACAACTGAGAAACCTGAACCAGCATCTTTTAATTCTCCAACTGGAGTGTGCATTCATTACCTCACACCCACCCTAAAGGATGTTTATGGGACATTAATTAAATTCCTCTCAACAGAACATTGCAGCTATTAATCTCAAATACAGAGAACACTGCAAGGCAGCTTCTAGGTTTCTAAGAACACTCACATGCTCAATGTGACTCACCTAGTAAACCTGTGGAGCAGAAATATTGTTCTTTTGCTCTCGATGGTTATATCACGACTGAGCTTCACAAGCCGCTCGTATTTATCATGCCTGGTGTCAAGCTCCAGCTGAAACGCTGCAGAGTCAATCATTACAGGAAGAAGCATGGTTATCACACATACACAGCGCAAGGGAAGAGCAGAGAGCCTGTGCTGCAGTAACTCCTGTGGTAACTGTGTGTTTTCCCAAGGTGGGCAGCACAGCTGCTCCTGCATGGGGCACGGCTGCGGAGACCACTACTGCCTACCACCTGCCAGAGCTACAAAATTCACCATTGATACTACCTTTGTTTAGTAAGTCAGGTTTAAACACACATCAACACTGATGATGCTTTAAGGCAGCCCAAACAATTTTAAGGTAAAATACTTGTTTTAACTAGTAAAGTCTATTCTGCAAGATAAATTCACTGTAGTAGTGAATTCCTTGCTGTTCAGGAAACTGACTTAAAACTTCACCGAAAGATAAATTAACTAATAAATGCCTACAATCATTAGTAAGTAGGATTCACCAGTCTCTAAAACAAACCAACCAACCAACCAAAAAAAAAAGCATTTCACTGAGGCAGGTATACTGTTAAAAATGCACCATTTAGTAAAAAGAAAGGTTGCATTTCACATCTCCACTAGATTTGGCCAAAAGTCAAGTATTTTAATAACCCTAAGAACAAGAAGTACTAAAGCAAAGAAAGATCAAGTACTTAATTAGGATTCCTGACTTACTCATGTAAATTGTCTCTGTCTAACTACAATGAAAACAGAGAAGAGAGGATGCATATCTGGTTACCACAGTCAAATATCATGAATGTTTCACAGATACCATTAACATTTTATAGACCATTGTTCCACCATTACTAGATACTTACAAGACATCTAACACATTTCCTGCATAACTGAGGTGTCAAAATCTCCATGAGAGAAGATGGTGAAAATAAGCTAAGAGGTTACATTTTTAAAGGATCTGACAAGTGAACACCCTTTAGAAAAGCATTAGCAGTTTGCTGGCAAGCAAAGTTTAGATGAAGCTACAAAAATAACTGCGTTTCTCATTGCCTTGATAAAAACTTGGTTCCTCTTGTTCTGCTCTCCCTTATCTTCTGAAACTCTAAGATAAGTCACAAATGCTCCTACTGATCTTTCACACATCTGATCGGTGTCTCTTCCAAATGCTGAGAGTCAAGTCCACCACTGAATTATAAAGAAGAAACTTTCTCTCTTATCACAGTGACAAGAACGTGAGGAAGGGTGACTGGTACTTTCCTTTGTAGGATGTCATATATGACATTTCCGATGACCACTTACAAATTTAATCTACCAGGAAATTCACTGTTCTGAAGATCTACAATATTAGCAATGCCCCCAATCTGCAAAATCAGACCATTAAAAATGGCAATCAATTTTAACCTTACAAATCAAGATACTATCCACTCTCTGTATCACTCAGCTGTCATATTGAAAATCTATTAAGCAAAAAAAGGTGTAACTGTATACTCCTTGGGTCTTGATTATTATTATAGAAGACAATTTCTCGTTAATTTTTATAGAAATCTTTGGTGCCACAGATGTCAGTTCAAGTACAACATTTTTCCAAAGAGACGAAAAAGAGCAAAATGTGTGTAACCACTTAATTTCATACATTGTTTTATAGATTCAGGCAACATACATAGAAATAGTGTGCCACTCCACTTTATAGAGCTTGCTCAATTATAAGCCATCTGGAACATACCTTCTCTTAACATTTGTGCCTGACATGGAGACAAAGACCACCAGTGTCTCCATCTGGGGCTTATAAGCACTAATGCAATACAAAGAGTGGATCTTTGAAAAGCTGAACAAACCACGTCCCTTACATGCTTTCTGAAATTAACCAAATGCTGCTGACTGGACCTCATGGGACTGGAGGGAAACATATTGTTTTGAATTTGAATTAATGGCAACCTTATGATGAACTGATATGCTTAAAGGTAAAAAATTAAAGTTGAAAGTACAGTTGCAAAGTACGAGCGCAAGCATTATGTCGCTTATTCAATATAAAAGTTCAGGGGTCGAAGTTAACCATCTGCCAAGCTGACTTACACAGAAAAAATGAAATATCTCTTTTAAAGAAAGCAAGGAAATCACATGATGTTGAAGTGACCATCTGGAACAGCCATTCAGCTCTTTTTCACCATCCTTAGCTTCATAGAAGAAATTTTACACTAAGAACTAAACTGTTCCCTGTATCACGTCTCCTTCCTTTTTCTGTCAAACCTTCTCATTTCTGAAGCTTAACTTTACCTTGTTATGGGTTGTCTCATGAGAAAGCTGGTTTATTCCATCACTAAATTCTAGTAATTTCCTAGCAATTCCTACACCACGTTTTCACAATCTGACTTTCCAAATGCTTACTTACATTTAAAAGACGTCATCAAAGCTGAGGACGGATTAACGTTCTCTTTTTCCTCTCTTCTTTGACCATGTGGAAAATTGTCATGCTTTCGTTTTCTGAACCCACCCGATCCTATCAATAGAAGATACACACAAAACAATATATTTAAAAATAAAGTAGCTTTGCCAGAGTGCAAGCAGCATCAGAATGCCGCCTTCAGAGTGTTCCTGGCTGTAACCATATTTTACAGGATAGAATAAGGTAACTGGATGAACCTAATTACCAACTGCCATCATCTTTGGTTAGCATGCTGCTTCTTCTACCACATTTTTAGTGAAAATTAGAAAAAAATCCTACCAATGTCAATGGATGAGTGTGGTAGGATCCCAAGGCCTCTTTTTTTGTTTGGTAAGGTTTTCGCACCCTTTTACGTTTCCTTTCTGCAAGGGAATGGCTGCACGGAAATCCCTGTGTGAGCAAGGGCCTACAGGATTTGACCTTTTTTTTTTTCTCCTTCCTTTTTTTTTTAATTATCTTAAATATGCAGTTTGACAGGAGTCATTAAAAAAGTACCGTTTTCATTACCATAATTATTTATGTCATAGGTCTTCAGTAATCAGAAAAAGTAAGGCATAATTTCAGTAGACTCCCATTATCCAGGTTCAGCTCCTGCAGTGTAGCATCTTAGGTCCTTACACTCTGCCTATTAACCATTTTTTCCTCTTTTCACCCCAATATAGCTGTTTCCTTCAACTGGCCTATACCTCTTCCGCAGCCTCCCTTCCAAACCCTCACCCACAACTCATTGCTTTTGGACCATGTTTTACTACTGATTTACACTTTGTACTGTTTCTTCCTTTTGTCCTTCCTTCACCTGGGGCTGACTCATTGTGTCATTCACCTTTTAACCATTCCTCCTCCCTCTCGCTACCTCCTTTTTGTGACAGCTGCATGCTCTATGTTCCTAACAGAGGCCAAAATTTGGCAGACTCCTACATACAAGCCTACCTTTTGAATATGTGGAGTTCTCTCAATTTCCTTAAAAGAGGAACAAAAGGAAGCTACTTAAAAGTTACAGACGAACACTGGATTTTCAAATGTTTCCGTTTAATTGTTTATTATCCCAAACCAAAACCAGAAGTGGGCGTAGTTACTTTCTAAAAGAGGAAAATGAAAATTTTTTCTTTCTTTTCTGTTAGGACACGGGTTCAGGGTTTTGTTCTTCCTGTAGCAATTGAAAAATGTTACAAACACTCCCCCCTGAAACAGCACAGAGAATTAAAACCATCTGCAGTGTTCTGAACGTTGGGAACATCACAGGAAAAAAACAGCCCCCCCTGAAGCTGGGGGAGGGAGAAATAGAGCAAAGATTCCACTGTATTACCGACAGCCTGGGTATCCTAGAATCGTTATGGTTGGAAGGGACCTCCAGGGTCATCAAGTCCAACCTTTATCCCATCATATTCCAGACCATCAGACCATGGCCTCAAGTGCCTCATCAACCCCTTTTTTGAACACCCCCAGGGACGGTGACTCCACCACCTCCCTGGGCAGCCCATTCCAGTGCCCAACCACCCTCTCAGTATCAGGTGGCCCCAGGCTGCAGGAACAGCAACTTCGCCTTAATGTTAAAAAACAGAATTGAAAAGCCGGGTTCCTTGTTGCAGGGCTTGCTTTCTGCTGAAGGGAGGCGGTGTGACCGCCCCGGCCCAGCCAACAGAGGCTGCAGAGCCAGGGCCGCGTTACTGGTGGGTGGGCAGGCAGCTATGGCTGCCAGCAGGCCGCAGGCCTAGCGCACACCCAGCCGGCCCCTCACGCCCCTCTCTGCCGGCTCAGGGACCTCAATGGGCCCCGGAGGGCCCGCACAGCCACCGGGCCCGGCCACCCGGCCCCTCGGCGGCGGCGGGAGGCGCCCGCCCA
>VZRW01001239.1:0-32284 GCA_013398125.1 Aegotheles bennettii | reverse complement strand
CGCCGGGCCGTGCTCCCGAGCGGGCGGCTCCGAGGGCAGCCGGGCCAGGGCCCCGCCGATGGGGCCTCCCGTACCCGGGGCAGGATGGGACATGTAGTGCTGGGGCGGGGCGGCCCAGCCCCCGGGGCTCCTGCCCGCCGCCCCCTGAGCGGGGAGGGGAGGCGGCGCGGCCCCAGCGCCTTCCTTCATCCCGGACCCGCGGAAAGCAGCTGCCGTGCCGCTTTGCCCTCACCCCGCCTGCCGACCCCGCTCTCGCCTCACCGCCCCGCTCCTCCCCGCACCTCAGGGCCGTGGCGCTCTGCCCCCGCTCCCACCGAGATGAGGTGTGGGAGCACCTCCTCCCTCTCATCCCTTCCATCCACCTGGCAGTCCTCTTTCTCAAGGACGGTCTGCTGGCTGCTAGGGATGTATTTTTCTCCAATTCTTGCTATCTTCGTGTTTTGCAAGTTCTGTTCTTATTCTGCTTGTCTCTTTGTCCTCCCTTATGTGATTTTTTCCCCCCAAATTTTACTTATTTCAATCAATAACCCACATCACAGCCACCAGGTGTGTGGAGCGAGGGAGGCCAGCTAGGACCTAGAAACTGGAGACACCAAGTGTGCACGGGAAAGATCTGATAGTGAAGCCACCTGACCTCTGGAAAAGAAACTCAAGAAGCAGCAGATGAGGCTGCTGTCACAGGGGAGGGAGGCAGTGGCCATCGTGGGAGAATAGAGGTCCCTGGCCTGCAGGTGGGGAGAGAGGGGCATGAGGGCACTGCGGATTGTAAATCTGACCTGGCTTGGGACCATTAACTACTGAACCCGCGTTATTTGCATCCGATGTTCTGTCAGACACGTTAAAAATAGTGTTTCGTTTGCTAGGGATTTAGTGTGAGTGTTCACAGGAGACATCACAGGATTGAGCACAAGGGAGATGGATGCACACTATAAATATCTCCCTGCACAGAGGGCACTTGATGACACTTCAGTTCTTACGGTGATGAGCTACAAAAAGTCTGCCTGCCCTGAAGATTGTTCATGCTTTTCTTTCCTACACACACATCCTGATGTGTTCCTCCACCGTGTTTAAAAAAAGGGATGGGTGTTGCAAATCCCAAACCCAAAAGGCTTGCAAATCATCAGTCTTGTTGCTCTGCTGCTAGATTCCATTTCTTGTCACAGCTGTTGCCTGGTTTAGTAGCTGGATTCCCAAGGAAACAAAGCCCATATGAGCACAAAGGCGGGGTGCTCACAGCCTTTGTGTGTGTGTGTGTGTGTGTGTGTGTCTGTCCTTCCTCCCCACCCTTAATAATTTTTTAACCTGGTGGTCGATCCGATTTGACAGAGGGAAAGAGCCTCCAGGAGTGATTATAAACATCCTGACTAGGAGAAAAAAAAATTGGGTGGAACTTGCACCTTAATAGAAACCAGATAAACCGAGCTGTGAGATGCAAATGCTTCATAGTCCTGAATTCGCAGAGCCCAGCCTTTGGGAGTTCTCACAGAGCAGGGACACCAGCTCTGGCTCAGGCCTTTGTATAAACAAATACAGCTATTAGCAAACTTGAATACCAGGTGAATCTGTCAACAGGTTCAGGAGGACAATAAATCACCTAAGTCAGATAGTAGAGGAGTAAAGCTTTGACAATGAGCTTCAAACAGTCTCTCGGCAGCCACGCAGGAGTTGCTAAAACCTGGTATTTCCAAATATCTAGAACACATGACTCTGTCATGCAGTGTTCAAAATTATTCAGAAGCG
Source organism: Aegotheles bennettii (assembly GCA_013398125.1). Classification (NCBI taxonomy): domain Eukaryota; kingdom Metazoa; phylum Chordata; class Aves; order Caprimulgiformes; family Aegothelidae; genus Aegotheles; species Aegotheles bennettii. Next base: position 30,544 of record VZRW01001239.1, on the reverse strand, counting down.
TAACATAAAACTGCTCTCCAATTTCCTAATCTAAGAAAACAGATGTTAATCACATTTGAAAAGCAGAGTACAAAGAGGATCCCGACAGAACATCCTCAGGCCTGATATCCGTATTGAGTTGTGCAACAGCTTGATTGCTGCCCTGCCAGCTGCGCAGGAGCTTTCTGCTTTCTATAGAGCAAAATCAGAACATGAAATGATTTGTATCACTGTTACCACTGCACACATTTAATCACAGCCTTTTGTTTTAGAAGATGTACAAAACTGCTTTTGGAAACACATGCATTCGTTGTTTTTTTTAACCGTGATATTTCCTTGTTCTCGGCAGCTATTCGGACAAAAAGCTGAGTGGTTTTGGTTATGTCACAGGACAGTGGAAAGAGTGTTGGCATTCAAATGTTTCCCAGCAGTGGAGAATTTTCAGCCAATATGGGGAGTGGAGGTTTGGTCTTCCACTGATTTCCGTTGGACTCAGTGACACTTTGCACATGCCCAGTGATACTCAGCAGCTTGCTTGGCATCCAAGAGGTTGTCATGAATAGAACTTCTTTTTTATCTTCTGAGACAATCCATTTAAATGTGGCAGTGTTAAACTTCTATGGTAACAGGTTGTTTGCAATATCTTTTCCTTTCTCCTAGCTGATAATTATACCTTTCCCCTTCCCCTTTCAGTTATGTTTTCTTTATGCCTGAAGAGAATGGCACCTGCACCTGCAGAAGTGTGAAGGAGGAACGCAACATTTTGAGGGAGTAAATGCTAACAGAAAGGAAATGCAAGGATTTAGGGTAGGGCAAAAAATTCAAACAAACTAACAAACCAACAAGATTTTCTCAGAGACTTAAGGGTACACTGAGATTTTACATATGGGTTGCGTATGACTGTGTTCCAGATCCTGAGACAAGGTTGGTAACTCAGCCTTCATATGGAAAAAAGTGTTTCTTAAGGCTCATGGTTTTGAGTGCAGAGCATAAGTAGGTGGACCAGATGTGATCTGTACTTTTCTGAGTGAGCAAACCACCTGAAAACAACCACTGCAGGAGGCAGTGACATCTTCGTGCATGTTATCCCTGAAGTCTGCCGCTTTGGGCAATGACCTACTTTAATAATACTCCTACACAATATTCTTCAGTGAGGCTTTTACTCTGCTGCAGTGTTGTCGGCAGAGATCACCTTGAAATGATGCTCAAAGGAGTGGAGAATGAATCTTTCTTTCTCTGGAAAAGCCCGAGTCTAATATCGACTCAGCTGAACACTGTGAAGGGCAGATATAGGAGTTGTGGCGGGTCCAACTCAAGGACCACACTAATGAAGCTGCTTCAACACCTACAGCTTCCAGTAATGGAGTTGTGCAGACGTAGGGCCCAAGGGATTTGTCAGACATGAAATCACCACATCTTCATGCCCTCAGTCATTTCAATGTAGCTCTTTGGAAACTGTTTACTGGCAGAGCTCACAGTGTACTCTCCATGGACCCGTACGGCTTGTATATCTTTAGAGACAAATGCTGTCTTTGCGGTGCCTTCAATGTTTAAATAACCAGCCTGCAAATGTCTCCTAAAGTCTCTGATAAAGTAATAGCACTATGGATAGTTAGAGCTGGAATTATCTCTGGGTATCCTTTAGGTTTCGCTTTATCTCATGACATGACGTACTCTTAGAGCAAGGTTGTGAGGTTACCTTGGAGATGGAGGGCTCAGCCACGGGGCTATCTGTCATGCTGAAACATCCACATTAGCCGATATAACTGTGAATGCTTTCAACAAACAATTCAGTGAAGCGAAGTGACAAAAAGCTTACGAAACGGTCACAGGGGAATTGCATAAACTGGGGTCAGATGTTCAATTTGAAACTGCTACATGACTGAGGAGATTTGCAGCTGGTTGATGAAAGGAAGCAGGAGGTCAGCTGGTCTCTAGCTGATATAGCAACAACCTGTTATGTTTCTCAGGCAACAGAGATGCCTATAGTCTTTTGGCAGGATGGATCGGGAGGATGATTTCCTCTTTTCCTGGAATAATGTTTGAAAGCTGCGAATGTTTTTCAGCTGGTTGAATTTGGGATTTCTCTTGGAAGTGGCAGGATTCTCCCAAGTCCTAATGCACCATGGTGCAGCCTTTGAGGGGATCAGTGGGAGGACTTTGGGAATTTGCCATAAATCTAGCCAATGTGTAAATGAGTGAGTGGAAAACAGAAGAACAGAGAGACATCCATCCGGGGAACAACCAAAAAAAAAAAAAGACCAAACTGTGCATTGCCTTTATTCCCAATTTTTAGTTTCTATCTTCCAAGGGAAAACTGGCAAGTGACCGGCTATGAATAATGTACCCATGGGGAAAGTTTGTTTCTAAACATGAAGAGTGAGTGTCTGGCTTACGTCTGGGTGGGTGTGCTGGCTATTTCGTAAAGACTTCATTCTACTGAGGCAACCACATGAAAGAATTGCTTTGGAGGAATTCAAGGTGAGAATATCTTTATTCTGCATCTACATCAACACCAACACCTTTAAAGCAATAGAAGCGAAGTGCAGAGACGAACCTTTCTCCCTCATCTCAAATACTGTGTTCAGTTTTGGGCCCCCCACTACAAGAAAGACATTGAGGTGCTGGAGTGGATCCAAAGAAGGGTAACAAAGCTGGTGAAGCATTCAGAGAAAAAACCTTATGAACACTGTCTGAGGGAACTGGGGTTATTTAGTCTGGAGAAAAGGAGGCTGAGGGAAGACCTTATCACTCTCTACAACTACCTGAAAGGAGGAGCTAGCGAGGTTGGTGTTGGTCTTTTCTCCCTAGTAACAAGCAATAGAATAAGAGGAAATGGCCTCAAGTTGTGCCAGGGGAGGTTTAGGTTGAATATGAGGAAAAACTTTACTGAAAGGGTTGTCAAGGATTGGAATAGGCTGCCCAGGGGAGTGGTGGAGCCACCATCCCTGGACGTATTTAAAAGATGTGTAGGTGGCGTGCTTAGGGACATGGTTTAGCACCAGACTTGGTAGAGTTAGGTTAATGGTTGGACTTGATGATATTAAAGGTCTTTTCCAACCAAAACAATTTTATGATTCTAGGTTTCTATGACTCTATGCCCCTCTCTTTGCCTGAGCCCCTTGCAAATCATAACTGAAGTGATATGAACCTTTATATTTCTAGCTGCTTCAATTTGGCCCATTTGATGAAACGCTGGGCTTTTCTGCTGTAGTGGCAGGACAAAGAAAAGGTACAGGCTAAAGTTATAGTTTGTTGTAGTTGAGAAAAAGATGCTGATGGAGTTAAGAGCTGCAAACAAAGCAAAACCAAAACATTTCCTTCAGCTATGGGAGTCACAAAAGTGAGGGAGCCTGAAGGTGCCGTTCTCATCAGAAATGGTAAATCTGATTGCATAACAGCAGAATTTGCTCTTTTTGGTACACATATCTAAGTGTCCTATCTGAACGCCACCAACCTTGAAGAGTCTCAAATACTCTTTGGTACCTACAGCCCTCAGTACCCCGTGGATAAGCAGTACCAAACACATTTTCTCCTTCACGCCTTTGCTCCTCTTGAATACTGCAGTTTGGAGGTAGTGGCTCTTCACAAAAGAGTTAATCTGATTAATCTGCAGTTAACCCTCTGTAAGAAGGAGTCTGAGAATGGTGTTTGTGCCTACATCTGAGAGAAGCAAAATATTTCATTATATATGAAAAACCCTCCTCCATGCCAATGTAAATCAGGAATAATTCTGTTTAAATTGAGTGCCATTCAGATGACTATCTGGTCTTGAGAATTCCCAATGTACAGAATATTTTATGCTGCGGTGTAGGTAGGGCCAAAAAAACACAGCAAGGCTCAGGTAGTTAGAGAAATGCTTTCCTAACAATTCCCACCAAAAAGTTCTGTTAAAAAGCAGTTAAGGTTGCTCCAGGGCAAAACACACCCACACAAGAAATGACAGGTTAGGGGAACCTTCTTCCCATAAGGTATCGTGCATGCCTCATATTAACCACTCCCAGTGACAGACTCCAAACCCCAACAAGAAGCTTCCCTTGTTCTGCGGGATAAAGAAACAAACTAAATATTCATCCCTCCTACACGCTTCAGTGCAAAACCCTCTGGCTCTGCAGCACCAACATTAGTGACTGGTGCATGTGTAGAAGACATGGGGATTATGGGGTAAAAAAAGAGACTAACAACTAAGTGCCCCCCTGAGCATGCACTCTGCTGATACTGCTGGTCTCAGGGACCTTCTTTGACTTTGTCAGACTCTGTTTTCTCTCTGGTTGACCACTCCCCTTTCACAATGCAGAGCTGAAGAGCGATCTGTTGCTTTTTATTAGATTGGTGAATGAGCTATTTGATATATTTACACCAGAGTAAATCTGGTTCCCTTGCTGCCAAAATAGCTACACCTGCACCAGATATTTGTATGGGACTTATTGCCAGCTGAGCCAGGACAGATTTTATGTGAAGGGTTTTTTTTCACCCAACACTATTGTGATCCTGGGCAGAATGATGATGGCACTAAGTTGTAGCTACAATTAAAGCTTTATTTTTTTATAGAAATTTATGATCAGCATAGCATGCAATTGTATGACCGGAATAGCACAGGATTTTTATAATCAGAATCAGTGTAGCCCAATTTTGTAAGTAGCATAGCAGAAAATTTGTAGCACAGGTGAACTTATGGTTCCTAATTACCTGGACCCTCTGCAGATCAAATAAAATCGTAATACTTGGCTTGAAGTATCAATATAACAAGCATAATATAGACTCAGAACACGTAAAAGAATACAAGTCACTCACTCGGTTCTTGGAGGAAGCAGATGACAGTGGAGGCATCCCTGACCACTGGGGGATCATGGGGTTTGCTGTCCATCAGCAGTTGTTGTCCAAGTCCCACTTGGGACTTGCAACTGCTTGATTTTATAGACAGTGCTCTGTGTGCTGCTATGCTTCTTTGTTCTGTGGTGGGGTCATCACAGTGTCTTGGCTGGATACCTGGGACCTTCAAGGCTGATAAAGAAGACAGTAGTCAGCCTGGTGCCCAGGAAGCTTGAGGCTGGTAGGGAGGGGAAAAAGAAATCTGTTTGGTGTGCAGGACCTTCCAGGCCTGATGAGGAGGGTAAAGGGGACTCATAAATGACCAGCTTGTCGCAGAGAATGGCCATTTGCCTTATAAAATGGCATTAGTTATGTTAACCATACTACAAGGGTTCAGGAACAGTAGGTACCAGTTCCAGACTTGCATGGGAGAAGCCTTTGCTTCAGAGTATGTTGGTCGTCTTACACCTACCTTCCCACATAGCTTTATACCTTCCTTCACCTAGATGCTACTTTCATCCAAGTTTCTTCTGCTCCACAGGGTCACGGTGACCAGTACTGACCAGGTCTCACCTTGTTTAAATGCTATTGCAGACTTAGTTCTGCCCTTTCTGTACCTAGGTGATCTAGGAACAATGTCTTGGCATCACACTAACAGACTTTGTCCATTGCCTCTCTGCCACAGGAGGCTCATGAGCCTTCTCATACTCTGCAGAAAGATAATGGTGTTGGTCCAGGCATAGAAACCAAAAGGTTTATGTTGGGCTTCAGGGGAGGGTTTTGATGCAGCTTCTACACACAGCTACTTCAAAACAGAGAATTAAAGACAAGTAGATGAAGTACAGTAGTGCTAACAGACCTTTGTCTATTGAAAATGAACTGGAGAAGACCTTGTCAAGAGTTACTAGCCTAAGAATATAATTTTGTGCCATGGGTTATGCCCTTGAAGACGCTGAGGGTGGCAAGACTGAAAACCTCCTCTCTGAAGCTACTATACACATGCCAATGCTGTAACCTGTAAAAGTGTCATTTGACCAGGTGTCTCAAAAATTCTGGCCCTGCTCTCTGCAGCTGCTGTGCTCTGTGATCAGCTCCAACCTGGAAAATTGAAATCATAATAAAACTGTGCTCATTACAGACCAAACATTTTATAGTTCTGTCACAGTGCAGAGGACCCAGAGAGCAAAGTAATAAAAGTCTGATATGCATTTATAACCTCACCTTTTAAAAGTCAGCATGAAGTTTTTATTTTCCTGTCCTCCAGGAAAATCTATTTAGGTCAAGAAATCCCAGAGAATCAATACTCATTTAGAAAACTGTAACAACTGAAACATTAATCCTAATGCCTTTTTAATGCTAAATACCTTTATTAATGATTTTTAACTTTACCATGGGTTATGTCAGGTTAATACACAACATAGAGTAAGCTTGGAGCAGGGGGTTTTGCAGGATACCTATACATGACATGCACGTCTCTACTCACTGGTCTATGATATCAACATGAGTGGAATCTTTTCTCTATTTCCATGACAAGTGTACATCCCATATGGAAGTCATCAGCATCATCACTAGGCTTCCCTGTAAGCTCTTTTGAGCCATTGTTATTAACAATAATTACACATACACCTGTACAAGTTGAAGCCTTGGAAGAACATATCTATTCCCCAGAAATCACAGTGCTTTCAGTGCAGATGCCTGCAGGGGACAGTGATCATAAAGCAGCCAGAGAGCAAAAGGAATGCTGAGATTTCAGAGTCTGCGTGATTACCCACAGCTGTACAAACAGTACAGTGGAGAAAACAGATTGACCTTGGCCATGTTTTGAGAGTGCCAGATATCCAGGTCCTTCAACAAGCCGTGTTTCAATATGAAGAGGGAAGAAGAGATGGTGACCCTGAGGAACGTGAGGAAACACAGTAATGACTAAAGCAGCAATATTGCAAGTCAGCAACTTGAACATCTTCAAGGGACTGGTCTGGGATAGAACTGGTTGGTGATGACAGACATATGCCTTATGTACCTGGCAGCATGAGAAGTGGATTAGACTGGATATATGACAGCAATAACTCAAGCACAAGTAGACATCACCATTTCAAAACATGAATTATTGTGCCTTAACCATCCCATAAATACCCATGGCAGTGAAACTTTAGCCTGTTTGCAGGGAATTTGAAATAGAATTTAAAATGCAGAAAGTGTTTTGGGGTACTTCTAAATCCACATGGCCATGGCTATCTTTTCCTCAACTTATTAGTGCCTATATCCTCCTGTATAGAGAGAACACTGGGTGGCCCCATACTAACAAATAATTGCAATGCTCATCTTGGTGACCTTCCATTCGCTCTTGCAAATAGGTATTTTCTTTGCTGTTTCCTCACATGACTGGAGAACACACCCTCCAACTTGCAAATCACTTGGAAAAGTGCAACACTATCATTAGGCTGACCATCAGCATCCCCTCTAACTCTTATCTGTGCCCAACTAGGGTTAAGTTAGATGCTTAATCTCAGGGAATCTCTCCCTCTCCTCCCAGTAGTGGATCACAGAATCATAGAATGGTTTGGGTTGGAAGAGACCTTAAAGATCATCTACTTCCAATCCCCCTGCCACGGGCAGGGACACCTCCCACCAGACCAGGTTGCTCAAAGCCCCATCCTACCTGGCCTTGAACACTGCCAGGGAGGGGGCAGCCACAGCTCCTCTGGGCAACCTGTGCCAGTGTCTCACCACTCTCATAGTGAAGAATTTCGTCCTAATATCCAGTCATAGAAATCAAAATCTAAAATCTAAGTCTAAATCTCCCCTCTTGCAGTTTGAACCCATTCCCCCTTGTCCTATCATTACTTGCCCTTGTAAAAAGTCCCTCTCCAGCTTTCCTGTAGGCCCTCTTCAGGTACTGGAAGGCTGCCATGAGGTCTCCCCAGAGCCTTCTCTTCTCCAGGCTGAACAACCCCAACTCTCTCATCCTGCCTTCATAGGAGAGGTGCTCCAGTCCCCCTGATCATCTTTATGGCCCTCCTCTGGACTCACTCCAACAGCTCCATGTCCTCCTTATTGGGGACTCCAGAACTGGACACACTAGTCCAGGTGGGGTCTCATGAGAGCAGAGTAGAGGGAAGTGGAGTAGAGGGGATGAAACACAGTGGATCAGCTAGCTGGTAGAGAGCCCACTAGGTGTGAGGCCCATGAACCACAGAGGCTTGATGCAGGATGAAAGCTAGAAATTAATTTCCTCCAGAATCTCCCATAACTCAGAACAAGCTGAGGAGATGATCCTCAGAATGGTTGTAGGAAATAGCTTGAGGATTGAAGGAAACCTTATCTTTGCTGTGCTGGAAAACTGAGTGTTACACAATACTTGTTTTTCTCACCTTGTGAATTCTGCCCTTGCGATGTGCAAATCCTCAGGCATACATGTGTTCACTGCCATCAAGAATCTTTGCAGCTAGGGAATAAAGAAGATATGTTTGGAGAGCTTGTGAAGATCACTGTGAAGAACATTACTGTAGTTCTGAAATGACTAGAGTTCCCTAAACAAGGGGAAAAAATGGCAGAAAGGATAGAAAGGGATCAGCAGGTGAAGGTCACTATTCTGTCACTCAGTCACGGGTAGAGGACTCCCCTCCTAGCACAGGAACTATGAAAGTGCTTCCCTGTTACAGCTTCACCTATAGCTGCTGCCAGCTTGGCAGGGAAAGCATCTCTCTGATGAAAACAAATTCCTGTGTTCCCCTGACACTGAGTTGCTCCTGCAACACTGCAGTTCTCAAAGGACCCGAGTGACTTCAAGGAGAAATACTGCATTTACCCTGGCTGTTCTGCTCTCCCCTTTCAAACACTAATGTTATATTCTACAGTCAGCCAAGCAACTCTGCCAATTTTATAACTCCTTGCCATTCTTCCCAGAGCTTGAAGGCATAAAGCATTCATACAGTGCACAACCTGAGAAGTAAAGCATAAAATACATGAAAATAGATAAAACCCGTACAGAAGGTACTGAATAAGGTCAGTGAATCTGCCTACACCTTCCAGAGGAAGCACTCACCTGACTGATAAAAGTTAAAAATAGACCGTGTTAAAAGCTGATGAAAGCAAAAGTAGGCATAGCATATTATTTAGATATGTCACACAAAAATCCCATATCTGATTTACAAGAAAGTGTATGGAACATGTCCTCATCAGATGTCTGCCAACTGCATCTGAGACCTTTAGAACAAATTTAAAGGAACGAATATATACAAATTGCATGTAATAAGTAGTTGAGAAACATGATAAGATGGAAGATGGGTCTTTCAAACCAGATCATGCCAAACTAAGCAATTATCTTTCTTAGCTGTGATAACCCAATCTCTTTGGCAGAGGAAGCATGGTACATCTCACCTATTAGACTTCAGTAAAGCATTTGATTCAGTGCCACTGCTTAGGTGATTAAAAGGCAAACTGGAGAAGATGGAGATTAGTAGGCAAATTGTAAAGGGGTGAGGAACTGCCTGAGGGGAAGAAGATAAGTAACTAAGTAACATTGGAAAGGTGCTCTACTGGAATGAGGGGGTTCCACAAAGACAGGTCTCAGGGCATTCAGCATTTTTACTGACAGTGTAGAAATTAAAAAAACAGGAGCATTGTGAAACATGACTGAAGTGTGATGAAATCAGTCAACAGCAGAAAGCTGGGGGGTGTTGCCGATACTAAAAAAGTTATGGATATCACAGGCAGAGATCCCTGAGAGATGAAATTATACAAATAAAGTCAAACACTGTAGTAAAAATTGGACAAACAAGTGGTGGAAATGATGCTAATAACATTGTAATAAAGGGAGTGGATAAACTTTGTCTGGAATACTGTGTACAATTCCAGTAAGCTCTATTTTCAGAAAGCCTTCAAACTGGAACAGGTGCTGTGAAGACAAGTCCAGGAAAATTATGGGGAATGGACAGCCTGTCCTGTAAGACAATTTCAGCAAGCAAGGGATGAGAGAGCTTATGATTTCTCTCTATTAAATACCATGGAGAGACAGGAGGGGGAAAGAAAAACTATTCAACTTTGACCCAAAAATATTTAAGTGCAAACTGGCCATCAACAAACTGAGTCTTGAAACTTTAGAGGAAAGTTCCTAGTTACCAGAGGCATGACCAAACAGGCTTGCCACTGAGGAAGACAGCAACGAATGCTGCCGAATTTCAGTATGAGGTGTATTTAGTTTCCAAAGAGCCTGTACCACATTGCTGCCTGCAGCAACTCGGGCCAGGCTCAGTGCTCCAAGGGATCAATTCCCATCTCTGTCCCTGCTCCTGTCGTTGCAGCTGCTGCCAGTGGTGTCCCAGGAAGGTGTTCCTAGAGTCTGGTCTTACACAAGCGGGTGTCTCACTGGTTGCACAAACTGGGAGGCAAATCTTTGAACCTCTGTCTCCCAGCCCTCGAGGAAGGTCGCTCCCTTTTCTCACACTGCTGCACAAAACACAAAATCCTCTCCTGTTTCTCCAGCTGCCCCAGGCATTGCTTAATACTTGCCAGTTTTCCAAAGTAGCTCTTCATTTTCATCTTAGGCAGTAGTTACACTGCTCATTTCTCCAGCCCATGTGCTTCCACTGCCAAGCCAACAGGGAAAGGCAGGCTTGGTGGCAGGCAGGTTGCTGAGCCCATGTGTAGCATTTCTGCCCCTGGCACCTCACTGCTCTATGCCCCTGCCCCAGGGCTGCAGCGTGCTGTGCTCTCGGCTGTGGTGGCACCAGTAAGTGTCTGTGGGGACCTGCCAGAGCAAGCACCAGGTCTGGCCGAAATACATGTGTCAGTGTGGCTGCCAGGAAGGTGCACCCAGGCTCATGGGGAGAAGAGGAGGAAGGGGAGACACACAGCTACTGCTGATTATCCATGTTATGGCTACATGTCCACGATGGGCCATCCACCTTTCTCACTGCAGGAAAGAAATGTGCATTTTGAAAAGTTTAGCATGATGTTTTCTGGACCCAACTACTTCAAAAACAATATGTTGACCATGGTGGATGTCCAGATGCTGTAGCACATCACAGAAGTGCTCTTTCAGATTTACGAACTGCAAAGCCTGGTGGTTGGAAGAAGGGGCAGAGAAGAGTGTGAGTCAGGCAATAGGACTGTGAGGTCTCTCAGTCACACCAACAGATCTGGTGCATCTCAGAGCTACAAAGCCATTGATCATCTCCCAGGGACTGGCTTTCTACATGTGTTCATAGTGAAGCACACTCTCATCTCCACTGCTTTGACATGCAGCTGCCTGCCACCACCCCCGCCAAGCTAGAGGCTGACCACCAGGAATATGCCCTTTGCCACCTTGGCACTGCTGGCCACGCCAGGTTTAATGAACCAACTGCCTTTTTTCTTTAGTGTGGTACTGGCCTTGCAATAAGTGGAGCTTTTCCAAACCCTCCTTGAAGCCGCTCCCTCTCTGCTCTCCTTCCTCCTTGCTGGCAGCCACTTTCTGTGGCCAGAGGAAGGAGTGGGTACCTGCAGGGTGTCCCCCCACACCCCGCACTTCCCCCCCCCCGAAAGCAGCATCTGCTGGGAAAGTAAAAGCCGACTTCTTTGCACACATTGGCATCAAGGAGGTGCACTGAACTTGTCCATCTGTGCAGCTCACATTCACATGGGTGTAAGTTCTCCTGGCATCAAGAAGTCCCATGGGCTTTGAGAAAGCAATCTGGCCAGTTTTCATAGAAAGTGTTAACAGGGAACATGCTGTGAGCAAGCTTCTGGAAGGCAGGGGATATGGGACAGGACCATATTTTAAATTCTCTGTTAGCACAGTATAATCCTGGTCTGGGTCCAGGGCTCCTCAAAACTGTCTAATGTCTATTCTAATGGTGACAACATTCAGAGATAAATCTGTTTCTAGGCAGAGGTGACATGCAATTGTCCCAATAAATAGTTCAAGAGTCTATTTTTAGGGCAGAACTCCAGCAGATAGGGAGAAAAGTTGCTATTTCACCCCCTCTTTTGTATGTTTGCCCTGATGTCCCAGTCTGGCTGACCTTTCACTAGCGCAAAACTTCCGAGGGCTATTTTCATCCTAGTGTAAATCAGCGTAGCTTCGGGATTGGCATCACAGGAGGTTCTTGTCTCATGGGGACTGTCCCAGCACAACCTTCCTCCCAAGCACACCTCTGGGCTGGAGATAACAGGATCTGCTGTACATGCTAACTGCTGCTGGCTGTGGCAGATGAATGCTGACCCAGTCATTTGGGATTTGCCCCTTCCCTTACTTAAGAGTGGCCCCAAACAACTACCGATATCTTCTCTTCAGGCAGTGTTTCTGCCACCCTGCTCCCTCACTGCAGCTGGACTCCTCCCAGGTGAGGGATGTAGCTTGTCTTCTGTGGTCAAGAGAAAGGGAGGTGCCTGCAGAAAGCAATTTATCCCTCCTAAAATCTGACCTGTGTCTCTCTCTGAGGGAGTGCCCAGGACAACTGTGCTCCTGACACCAATGCTTTGTTTAGACACCCACAATGAGGTGGGGGTAAATCCACACCCTTCTGCTTCTCAGGCATGATGTTTCACAAGAAGCAGCACAGTAATTCTCCTGCTTGTTGCTCTCAGCTGCTGCGTTAGGTAGGATGTTAGATAACGTATGTCCTCCCACGTTCTGGCAGAGCTCTTTCCCCCACGTGGCATAAATGATGACTTTCATCTTGCTACACTAGATGTTCAACATCCCTTAGTGTAAGGATGCATATTTTCATATCTGACTGTGATCAATAAACAGTTCCTATCTATGGTATCGACTACCTGCAACATTGAGGGTTTGGATTTCGTTATGTAATGGTTGTCGAAATCGCTATCTTTTGTAATCAATAGCTTGAGAGTCTTTCTCAGGCAGATTTGCATTGCATGATCAACAGCACCAGTAGTCCAAGCCAACCTGATGAAAGGGACAGTTAATCCCAAAAAGCCAAGTAATCGGAATGTGCCCTGCTCTGCGGGGGCATCATGCAGCTACGTGCGTACAGCTGGGTATGGCTGGCGCAGCTGAAGCTGGTAGTTAGCCAGAGGTTTGGGGATTGGTTCCTCATTTGTTTTTTGTTTTGTTTTGTTTTATAAGTAAGAAAAACATCCACAGTTGTTCCTTAGGAAAATAATATGTAACCTACCTACATGGAATATATGCAGTTGTCCTTGTTTCCTCCTTTGCTTACTTTCACCTTCTGCTAATGTAATTTGGGTGACAAGATTTTTCCAAATGCCAAATTAGGATAAACAGCAGTTGGGTGCAACAGATGAAGGGGAATAGCTGTCAGGCTTTTAACAAATGAGTAATGTGTGCATAGAGCAGACTCTGAAATGCATAAACCTTGCAGTGTTTTACAACAGTGGGCAAAGGCAGTTAACTCATCCACACAGGTAGAGTCTTATAGCTGTAGGGTGTCTGTGCTTCACTGCCCACTCTCCCCTTTCCCTGGAGGCTGCTGTTGTCACTGAGATGGGACAGCTGAGCTGCATGTGAAGCAGCTCCTAACCCACTGAAGTTTTCAACCTGACATGTTAAAACAAACTCCCCCTCACCCAAACAGGGGAGTGAAAAGAAGCCCAAGGCATGATTCTCCATGGAGGTAAAACACCCCAGGTGACACAGCCCCTGGTACCTGAGCAGGATCATTTCCACATATGAATGGCAGTGGTTTGCATCTGCTTTGCACAGATGCCTACACAGTGCCCAGCATGGTGAGGGACACACTCTGAGTCGTGTTCAATGCAAAGTCAGCTCTGAGCTGACCAGTTGTGAAACACCTGCCAGAAGCCAGCCTGTGAAGCAGGCTCTCCTCACCATTGATCCTGCGCAGCTGCCCACACCCTCACAACAAAGCAACATCTCTAAAAATCATCCCAAGCTTAAGAAGAAACACCAATGGCTGTCAAAGCTAGAGCCACATGAAACTGCATAGGTAGGCAATATTGCCTACGCTGTCTGAGCATCACTCAACTGCATGCAAAACGTCTGATTAACAAGTGCAAAGGCCTGAATTCAATTAGTTTTAATATGTTACTGTCCTCTTAGGTAAGGTCCAGTCACTGACTGTGTGCACTTTCCTAGGCTGCTGCAATATGAAGTAAAACAGGTCAGCATTAATTGCAAATGAAGGTGCCAAAACATGCCAAGCCCATGCCTGGTCCTTGGGAGAGCGGACCCAGGGAATGCTGCACTTCAGGGCACCTGGTTGGGTCTGTCTGGCCAAAGCCTTTTGTCTGGGCTCCCCAGCTGAGCCAGCAAAGCTGGCTTTTGCCATTCCAAGGATAAAAGGCCAGGACTGGGACTGGTTCACACCACCCACTGGAAGATGGAAATGGCCAAGCTGGAACAGGGAGCTGGCAGAAGACCTTAGAGAGTTTGGTATGCTGTCCTTGTACTACCACAGAAGGGGAAATAGCAGAGGTGGGAACAGGGACAGTAGTTTGTACCCTCCCATTCCAGCTTCCCAAGTTCTGTTGTAGCTAAAATATGTAGCAAACCACCATCGTCCCAGCTGCTTACTTTGACAATGGTGAGAGCCAAACTGACTGACGTTAGCATTCCTTGTGTCTTTCTGCCTCAGTGCCCAGAAGCAGGTCCATTTCTCCTGATGAAAGGAAGATGGTGTTTTTACTTAAATATTCTGGTTAACTGTTGTGTTGACCGTGAGGCCTAGCTATGCTATCTAGGACGGAAAAAGAGGTCACCTAGAGCTGCAAAATAAGGAGGGCAGCACCCTGGTGGGAGGTTGGATTCTTACTGGAGTGGCAGAATTCCTGCAGCAACACAGAAATTACTCATTTTCACCCCATCGTCCCTCCCCAACCATAAAAAAATTTTTTACTTTTTACATATTTCATGGGATATGTGGTTTTACTAGAAGTGCACTTTACACTCTTGTTATGAGAGGGAATCCAGTTCCATGGGACAAACCACTCTTGGAATAACTTTCAATGAATAAAGAGTTAGGACTGTACTGACTTTGGTGTAACAAGTCCTCGGGATATTGGTGGCTGCTGCAGCCATGTTTTTGTAGGCAGTCTGGATCTACTAGTTTTCCTAGTATAATAATTGCAGTAAGAACTGTGATGTTTTGTAACCAAACTAGTTTACACTGGCAAAAGTCCTACTTTGGATGATAGAGAAGTGACTTATAATGCTAAATTTCTTCCAGTTCTTGTTTAGGAATTGCTATCCTATCATAAAATGCCTTTATGCTGTCTGCACGAGAGGTGGGGATGATTACTGCTGCGTTGTTACAACTACCATTTTCTAGCACAGACAAGCTAAGATGTCTAAATGTTTATATTCTGTAAAATACTAACATCACAATATGGTTTGGGAAAGAAAGAAACTACTACCTCAAAACAAAACAAAGTAGATTGATGCCCTAGATTAGCCTGCAAGGCAAGTTCTGTGTGACAATGAGACAACAGAAATCACAAAAAAATCTAGAATATTTTCTTTCATTATTTTCATCAGGCTTGGTATCTGCACTAACCCAGAGCCTATGTATGTCTATTTTAACTTCCAAGATATAGGTTAATCTTGTTTGCAGCACACAGAGAAATTGAGCAGTATTCTATATGTGATACCACTTAGGGTCATACCCATTTAGAAATGCAGCAGCACTGTGGTACCACTGCCTGGCCAGCCCAAGGGGCAGTGGGACACCAGTAGCCTTGCCATTGCCAGTTCAGCTGTGGGCAGGTCTACGGAGCTTTTGGGAAGCAGATGTTGACTGGGAACATCTCCTGAAAGTGAAAGGCAGCGTGATAGCACAAAGCTGCAGGGGTAAAATCTAGGTATGGGGCATCTCCTGGAAGGTGGGATTTCATCTTGTATTTTTGTCAGGGAGAGAACTGAGATAGGCTCAGAAGGTTTTGAAAGCAAAGACAAGCAACTGCATTTGATGGTTTAAAATTAGAGGAAACTCAATCTGTCCTTCTTGAGAGCAGCTTTATAGTATTTCCACATGTACCTTAGAAAAACCTGCAGGTCAGTGCCATATTGTTCCTTAAAGTAAGCCCCAAGATAACTTGCACAATATCTCAGCAGAGGCAGGAGAGCTGGTGAAGGAGAAAGAGTTTATGTAAGGATCCTAGCAGGCGATCTACCAGGGGCTCTGGGCTACCTGAATGAGCAGATTGCTTCTGAGTGGCCCATCATGGATTATACTAATGAAAATCAGGCCTAGAGCCTCCCCTTAACAACCTGTTTCTTGACTCAACTTGAAGCTCACAGCAGTTAGGCTGCAGGCAGGAGGAATCTGCTCTGGGGGTGGCAGGGCTATTCTGGCACCCTGCAGCTGCCTTTCCCCAGGGCTCCTTGCCCATCATGGGAGTGGTGTATATCCTTGATGCAACAGCCATGCAGCCTTGGGACACCGGGAAAGGTGGTGCTGGAAACAAACAGGCGCTTCCAGCGATGGAATGGCCTGTGGTTCATTCCTGGCGAGCCCCGAGGGATGTGCGTGCTCAGGGGTATCACAGCAGCAGGACACCTCCAGCTGCCCTCCTTCAATTTTTGCAGCAGCTTTGTGAATAAATATCTGCAGGGCGAATGTGTATGCGTCTCACAACCAGAGAAAGGATGTTGCAGCAATCAAGGTACAAGAAAAGGAGAGCCTGGCACAGTTTTGGCTGTGAGGCTAGATAAAAAAGACCATATCTTGTAGATACTGTCCAAAAACAGTCTGCAAGGCTAAAAATAGCATGGCTCTATCAAGGTTTAAAAAGAGATCAAAATTGAAGTTTATGAAGATTGAGAAAGGCATATGAGATAATCAGCATGAACTTCACATCTTATAAAAGACAGAGAAATGGAAATTAAATTATACTAAGTTGCACTACCTACTCTCAATCTCCAGTCACCTGAGCCAAAACAAACAGGCAGTTTTATTTACTGAGTTTTCATTTTTCCTGGGATGTACAAACTGAAGGTGCCGTGTGCCAGACCTCCCATGCTTCTCCTGTACAGACCATGTTTCGTGCTTGCACAGGCCTTGCTCTTCTGCCAGTACCTCAAGCATGTGCTTTGGTGGCTACCTCAAAAATTGCCTGGAGGACTGAAAAGGGGAGAAACAAGAAACTGGCAGTGTCTGGAGAAGCAGGCAGTATGTGAATCCCACTGCTTTCTGCAGGTCAGACACCTGCCTCGGGTTTGCAGGGTTTTGCAAAGTATTTCATGTGCCACTTTCTCTTGCCAGTGGGTTAGGATGCCCACCAAATGAAGCCAGTGTCCTGGTCTTGAACAAGCAAGTGCCAAGCTGTCCAGAGAGCAGCAGCTCTGGCTACAAACAGGGACTGGCAACTCACAAGGGCAGCTGCCTAGCAAGTCTTGGCATCACCAGGGGTGTAGCCAGCTGCTTGGGGGCATTTGGGACTTCAGTTTTAGACTCAGGACCCTCAGTTAAGCATATATCCTGCTCAAGTACTCTAATCTTTCATCTGATTTAACCCTCCATCCCTTCTCAGAGATATTAAGGGTTTAATTAGGCATGTGCAATGGGACCCGGATAGATGAAGATCTTAAGGTGAACAGAGGGGCTGCAGCAGAGGTTGATCCTTGTGCCCTTTGGGGGACAGCACAGAGCCCTGTCGTTTGTGCTGTGTGTTACAGCAAGCACCAGACATGAGCCAGCTCAGCATGGCTTGGCCAGCCCCTGCTTGAGACAAGGGCAGCCACAGGAGGAGCAACCAGGCTGCTGGAGCAGCTACGGCACCTCCTGGGGTGGCATGGGGAGAGGAAGGGAAGGAACAGCCCTTCTCAAAGCCCCACTTAGCCAGTCATAGCCTGTACACAGCCATTACAAATATGTAAAGGGTGAAGGTCAGGATGATGGAGCCAAGCTTTTTGCAGTGACGTCCAATGATAGGACAAGGGGCAATGGATGCAAACTGGAGCATAGGAGGTTCCATGTGAATATCAGGAAGAACTTTTTCACTGTGCGAGTGCCAGAGCACTGGAACAGGCTGCCCAGAGAGGTTGTGGAGTCTCCTTGGCTGGAGACATTCAAACCCCGCCTGGATGCGTTCCTGTGTGATGGACTCTAGGTGACCCTGCTCTGGCAGGGGGGTTGGACTGGATGATCCTTCGAGGTCCCTTCCAACCCTAGAATTCTGTGATTCTGTGTGATTCTGTGATATGGCCACAACCAGGCTGGAGACCCAAGTCTTCTCCTGGATGTGGTTGATGGGTTAATGTCCCAGTCTGGCCCACCTTGGCTCATCACTATTTCCCTGCTAACCACCACTACCCTCCCAGGTTTGTCAGCAAAACTGCTTGTACGTGTTCCCTCAGCCCTCTGGAGTCAAAGTGAGCTGTGCTATCTCAAGCAGCTGAAATGCAAGGTCTGTCTGCATCTACTTCATTGCTAGTAAATAGGTCAAGGAAAGCTGGCAGGGTGTGTGTGTGCTGAGTGCTGGGCGAGTGGTAATCTCTTCTGCTGACAGACCTGGAGCTTAAGGATTGGTTTATACACCTCTGTAGCGATTTGCCCCATGCACCCAGAGCTAAGGCAGCTGACATTTGCTTTTCATGGCTTGTTGTGTTTGGTGCAAGCTATACCAAGAAGGTGAGTCTGGTCAGAGGAACTCCAGATGTGCCCAACCTTTTCTCAACCCTACACACTCCTTGATTGTCTCTTCCCCTTACCTACAGCTAGCACACAGGTCCACCTGGGGGCAAGCAAAGCCACACTGCCCTGTGCACACTGCCAGGGGCACAGTCCCTCCCTACTGGAAGGAGGTCTGAGAGCACGGGGGTGCAGATGGTTCTGGCCACACATGGCTTGCGTGCATTGCTCTGCCTCGGCAGGGCAAGAGAGCGGTGCCACTGAGCTGCCTTCTCGCACCAGCGATTTTCAGGCACTTAGTTGCTTGTAGCTAGGAGGAAATAGTTTCACTGTCAGGATCTCAACTGCTGGGCCCTGAGAATATAAAGGAGAGGGACATCTCATACATGTCCCGTGGTGTAGGTGGGTTTGGGGTTGAGCCTATGAGAGCACAGAATTTGCAAGTTCTCACCTCTTCCTTCCTTCTCAAGCACTCTCAAACCAACATGCCGCACACTCAAAACAAACCACTTCCTTGCAAGCATCTGTACTACTGAGTTCTATGTAATTCAGAACAGCAAAACCACTTTCTCTGGGTACCTTAGTGAGCATCAGAGTGTTCACTTCTCTGGACAAGCGAGAACCTTATTCTCTCTAAATAAGATGATTATCAAGGGGGTGTTTGTGCCCATTCTTGTTGGGGACTCTCCTTCCCCTTTGCTGCCATGACTCATAAAACTGGTTAAACCAGAGTATGCCTAGCAGGAGAACTTTTAATTACATAGCAGTGCAGGGTAGTGATGGAATTTATGTTTGACAGGCTGACGACAAGATGGCTTTATCTACAAAGCCGTTTAGATGTCAGTATAGCCAATTCCAGCCATAGGGCTGGGCAAGCCATACCAGGCACCAGAACAGCAAGGAGGAAGGGAAAATACGTGCCAGGAACAGGCTCAGGACACTGGTGGTTTGCATAAACAGCCTGAAAACGTGCCTGTCATCACCGCGTCTGGGTCAACGTGTGGAAACTTTATCTGGTAAACCAACAGCCTCGCTCCGCACAGTGACCTAGATAGGAAATACGATGCAGGGAGGGAGAAGGTGAAACTGTGCACTGTCGTAACACATGGATCAGGTTATTTGCTGCTGCTTTTATCTGGCTATAAGAATTTAATAGTCAATAAACCACGTGGAAACAAGTTCTGGCCTCTCCCTTCCTTCTCGGGCACTCTCACACCAACAGAGCATGCAGCCAGACCAATTTATGAACAGTGTATTTGACTAGTTAGCAAAATATTAACAAAATATCCTGAAAACCACTGTACACATCTAAGCTATGTGTGCACCACTTCAAGAGTACCACCTTAAGGTTTCTGTGAAGCTGCTCAGAGTGATTACACCACCATTGCAGTGACTACTCTTCTCTCCTGTGTGTAAACAGGTTTGTTTACATGAAGAAAACCCTTTCCACTCTGGCCTTTGAGATTGCAGTAGGTGATTCAGTTAGAGCAGGCTAGGATAGGCTAGGATGATTTTGCTCACTGGCATCCAAAAACAAAGGGAAATGTTTAGGAGCTAATGCATGCTACTGTTTGATATCACAGAATCACAGAACGTTAGGGGTTAGAAGGGACCTCGAAAGATCATCTAGTCCAACCCCCCTGCCAGAGCAGGGTCACCTAGAGTCCATCACACAGGAACGCATCCAATCGGGTTTTGAATGTCTCCAGAGAAGGAGACTCCACAACCTCCCTGGGCAGCCTGTTCCAGTGCTCTGTCACTCTTACAGTGAAAAAGTTCTTCCTTGTGTTCACCTGGAACCTCCTATGTTCCAACTTGCACCTGTTCCCCCTTGTCCTATCACTGGACATCACTGAGAAGAGCCTGTCTCCATCCTCCTGATACTTACCCTTTACATATTTATAAACATTAATGAGGTCACCCCTCAGTCTCCTCTTCTGCAAGCTAAAGAGACCCAGCTCCCTCAGCCTTTCCTCATAAGGGAGATGTTCCACTCCCTTAATCATCTTTGTGGCTCTGCGCTGGACTCTTTCCAGCAGACTCTTTCAATCCCTTCCCATTTGTACATTTTGTCACAGTATACTTAAAGTCGTACATATGACCAAGTAATTTGTCATCAGTTTTGGTTTTGTTCTTTTTTTCTTGTAATTTACCTTATAATTAGCACATTGTATCATACATTCTAGCCCATCCAAGATCATTAATTGTTCTGATTTTAAAACTCTACCATAAAACTTTAGCATGCTGAAAGACAAAAGTACTGTTCTGGCATGGAAAGCACATCTCCCTCACCTTTGAAGAAATTGTATCTGGATGACACTTTCAGGAAGGCAGAGGGATGATAATCTTGTAGGGCAATGATTTGGTGTTTCTATATTATCATTTCCATATTATTTTTATTTCAAGAAAATAAAGATCTTTCTTAACTCTGAAAGTTTGTTGACAGGAAGAAAAACATTTAAAGATTGCATATCAAAGGTCTTTGAGATCAAATGATAACTTGTCTACAGCCCAGCGTGTTCAATATTCAGTCTGTGAGCAGGAAAATGGTTTGCTTTCATTCTTCATTCTTCTATAGACGAATGTTGTCTCCCAAATTAGCTTTGTTGGCTTCAAATTACTGTGCTTAGTCAAAATTAAGCCTCTTTTTCAGATTTGCACATTTTCCCTCCCAAATATTCAAACAGGTAATGGACTATTCCTCTTTCAAATGTACAGTAACTGAGATCTGGATAATACCTTGAGGCTGAGCTATCAGAAGTCTGAGTGAAATCTTCCATTTTCAAACACATTTTTACAGTTATTTCTTTTGAAAATAATACGTGAAGCTTGACCCCAACAAAATTTTTGCCCCACATTTAAACTGTAGATAAATCTTGGAAAATACACTGTAGCTAAATTTTGGAAGACAATGCTTTTTAATCTGCTGCCATTATCAAGGGACCTACGTTAATGAAAATGGAGAGTGTCAGGACAGATTTTTCTAGCTTCTGTGGCAGTCAGTTGATTTTCTCCTATGTTTACATATTTTTAGAAACAAAGGTCCAAGTGTTTAGCTCTTGGGACTTACTCCAGAGTTATGTTTGTGATTATTCTGTTGCATATTATCTCATTCAAGGCAGTCCACCAGAGCAATTGAAAAAATTATATGTGGTACACTACAGTAATTTTTACAGCATTTATTGCTGTTTTCAATGATCCCAGTGAAATCATTTCTCCATTCACTCTGGAGAGTGAAAGATCTTCTCTTCAGGAGTGATTCTTGACTGATTAAGGGAATATCAGGTATCTTCTTTTGTCATTTGCAGCTGACGGTCACTGTGGCTGCATTTTCTACTCCGCTGGCAGTAGTTTCTACGTAGGATCTATGGGAATTTCTCCCTACACATATGTTTTTGGGAAGCGCCTTCCATCTTAGTTATTCTCCTCTCAACCTGTCCGCAGACTTCTTCTCACATTCAAGGAGACCCAGTTCCCCTTCCTGGTCCCACCATGCCGCTCCGTAGCTCTCCTGCTGCTGCCTCCATCAGAGCTCGGCACTCCCTCGCAGAAGAGCATTGCAAAACCTCCTCGGGGATGAAGACCTCCTCTATTTATAGAGCTAGATGAAAGTTTCCAGAGAGCATTCTGGAAGGGCTCCCATCTAGCTGCTTTGAAGGCTTACACAGGGAAACGAGCTTTCTACCTTGCTTCATAGCTTTGCACTGCATATAGCATTTACTAAACCTTTGCAGTAAAATATATAGTGCACCAGGCAAGCATTCAATGTTATACACTGGCATTTATGAACCTCTGAAGAAGTTTTCTTCCTGACACATCTCATCCATATCTGGATTACAAATGCAAAATCAGAAGTCTGGAGCAGATTCTCTAACATGAACCTACATTCTCTATTGATTTTTATCCCAGGTCTGCAATTCAGTGCTATTCAGTGCTAAGATAACAGAGAGGGAGAGCTGTTTTTAGCTTCATGCTGTAGTTTTTTCTTAAAAGACTCAGTCTCTTGAGGCTGATATTTTTAAATTGAAAATAAGGTTCCATTAACAAATCCGCTGCTGAGTTTTACTCCACAAAGATATGATTCAGCATTTCTTTCGCTCATGTCAAAAATGAAATACAGAATATTTCTTAAAATAGGGGAGAAATGGTCACCCTAGCTAAAACAAGGTAGGAGCCAGGCTGGATATGCAGAGTAGGCATATCCACAAACACACGAGCCTTTGTGTGTATATGAGCTAGGCATGTTTGGCCTCTTACATTGATAAGTTGCTGTTTATTTAAAAAAAAAAAAAAAAGAGCAGCAAGCTGTCCCTTAACTACTTTTGCTCACAGCACAAGCTTTTATAGGAAGATATGTTTGCACAAGGGAGGAGCATTGCCTCCCACCCAAATTTCAACAACGCGTACCATTTGGTAAATAGGTGAGGACAGAGTCTCTATCTATTCTGTTTATCCCTTCCAGTTCAAACTCTATCTATACCACACAGTGAGGAAACTGTAACCTGAGGAATCCTTTAAGAAAATCTGATTTTTAATGAAAACTCCTGAACGTGGTCCTAGTATTAGACTCAGTCTGAGGTTAAGCCCCCCAAAAACAAGCAAAAAAATAAAAAAACCCCCAACCACCACCACCACCAAATTTTTTGTAAATAAAGAGAGAGAAAAATACCAGGGAGAAAATGTAAACCTAATGAAACAGTAAGGAAAAAAGTGAAATCTGCTTCCTGAGAAGATAAGCACTATCATACTCCATTGCACTGTGGGTGGATGAAGAATGTGTAAATTGCTTGCTGACCTGTTTTTTGCTTCTGCATAAAAATGAAAGGCCATTTCTTCTAGTACCAATAAATGCCACCTTATCTCTAGGTCACTAATCAGCTAGCTGGGTGAGCAAGGAACAGGTTCAGGGGTAGCAATTCTAACAGTGACAAACCGATGCAGCATGATAGCAAGACTTAGACACAACCCAGCCCTAATTACAGCTCTGTAGCACGTACTATCACTGAGAACAAACCAAAGATGTTAATAATTCATATTCAGCGATGTGCTTGCACAAACTCCTGGTAACTTTAATTTTCTGGGACCTAATATTTAGGTACTGCTTTGTAAAAACTCTCCAGTGTACAATTCCAGCATCATTTTACTGGATTCATTAACAGCGCTGTGCCAGCTGAGTGTCCATTGAAAGAGATAAAATGGTGTCAATTTAGACCATGCAGGAGAAAGACAACCATTTTTCATACAAATGTAGGAATTTAAATAACTACGTATCAACTACTAGTATTCCTGGTTTAGTAAATACTTGTCCTTGGTAAAAGTTGTTTGGGAAGTGCTTTAAAACATGCTGAAATATCCTACTCTGGTATTAGACTAAGAGTATTTGCACAGAGGGTTGTGCTTGTTAGCATAGGAAACAAGAGGACAAGGGACATCATCATGCATGTGCATCAATATCACAATTTTTAATACCACCTTTGTTCAGTTCTAAAATCTCAAAAACTATTTTGATCAAAAGACAGAACCTTTCAACTTCTAAAACCCAGGAAAAAAAAACCCTAAAACTTACAAAATGTGAGTCGCTGGCATGCTGTTCACAGAATCCATAGCCTAAGACACCTTTCCCCACATCCTTAGGTAGCAGAGTCAGCTGATGATAGCCATTACCCTGCCTCAGTACAGAGTACCCTGCACGTTGGATCTCAATAGAGTTTCAAAAGTAAAAGGCTTCTCTCTCAATTAGGGGGAAAACAGAAGTGGGTCGGGTTATACAATATGAAGTAAGTAAGGGTGAAGTTACATGGCATGACTGAGTCAGTTTACCATTCTGACTTGGGTGGTCCTGCTTTTCCTTGCCTGACTCCTGGCCCTCCTGGCCCACACCCTCTCTTGCACCACATCAAACCACTCGGTAAGCCGATCCAGCTTGTTAATCCAACAGAAAACTATTCTCTCAAACTGACTCACCAAAGGGCTTGACAAGTGTGGTGCTAAAGTGCATGCTGCTGGAGGGAGCAGAACCATCCCTTCTGGGGGGCAGCAACTCAACACCCTGACTTAAATGTAACACAACCGAAGAAGGCGTTGCAGAAGGACACACACTGAAGACAAACAGATAATAATGGAGTAAAGGCCTGTGTCTTCAGGAAGGATGGAAATGCAAGAAAAGGCATCATAAAGCCTTTGAGATGGAGGAGACACCGAGGGGGGCAATGGCAGGAGAGCAACAGGACACTGCAGCCTGATAAGCATCAAAGGGATGCATGGGAACACACAGGCACTGTCCTGGCAGAAGGGGGAATGGGGAGTTCAGGAGAAGATGCTGAGCTCTCCTGAGTCCATCTAGATAGCGATGGCTCTTCAGGGTTCAGGCTCACAATGCTCGTGTGTGTGTGTGTCTGTAGCCAGCCCTGGCAAAGGTGAGCTCTTCAGGACAGATCTGCTATCTTGATAGTTTAACAAAACATGAGCTATATTATTGTACCCCCATTGTTCAGGAAAAGGGGGAGGATACCATTGTTCACTTGGAAAACAAATAAAAATGAAACCTGCCCCCATTCTTCTTGAGAAATTGCCTCATCAAAAAAAAAAATAAAATTAAAACCCCTAGGTCTTATTGAGGAATAACACTTAGTCAGTCTTATCAGCTCAAAAACTCCCTCACTATTATCTTTTCCTTCCTCTCTTAAATTACTGGGACAGGTTTCCCTTTTCATAGCAGCAAATGTTTTAAGCTCACAGTTTTATTAGAATCTCTTTTCCTGGTGCAACTACCTCAATAAGAATTTAGAGATATCAGAAATTTGTGCTAGCCAGATGGAGAAAGGGAAAAGAACCTGCATCTTCACCCAAAGATAAAATGTTCAAATTTTTAACAAAAACACCTTTATGGCTTCAGGAACAGATCTGAAGTTTCTCTCTTGTGCTCTGGGCAATAGTTGCTAGGGAACCAGAAAAAAAACCCCAAAAAACAGAGACTGTAACTCATTAAATAGCAGGATATACAGGGAGTTTCAAAAAGATGGACCCAATTTCAATTGAAGATCCATTTCAAATGGGTCATCTTTTTGAAACACCCTGTATTGTAATGCATGAGCTGAAGCACTCTCAAGCTTCCCAAACCGAAGGGCACAGACCAACCTGCCCTTCCCACCCACACCCCGGGGCATCCCTGTTCTCTTTTCCAAACACGAGGCCAGGCGCTGGCAGAAGAGAGAACTACATGCCTGGCAGCTGAAAGACGAGGAAAGAGAAAATACAATGTGCAGTAAATCAGGTACACACAAAATAATCATGGCAGGCCACATCATCCTAACACTGCTCGGCATTGTTTCCACCTTGATGATCTTTCAGCATGTCACCGTGCTGAATCATGATGACACAGGGGCAGGAAGCACCTATCAGAGGCACAGTGAAAAGGTCATGTTATGACTGTGGACCTACAAAGCACTGGAGAGACAATCTCGACACTGGAGTCCCTTGTTCTCACGCTGGAGAATGTGTCTTCACCAAGACTGAGAAAAGCTTCTGGAGCAGTTCAGATAAATTTGAGTCAGATATACACAGATAAAACAGGAAACTTTTTTTTCTAAACTGCTTATCACTGTATCGGTGAGTGGACTTCGAACAGCATTTAAAAAATGTTCTTTAAAAGTAACTTTCTGTCCATATCTAAGCACCCCATGGGCTTGCTGGCTTGCTTAAGTTAGAGGCCAAAAATGTACAGAATCGTCAATCTTTAGCAAGACAGGGAGTTCTTTTCTAACCAAAGCCAGAAATACTCCCCCTGGAGAAACCTCACAAACAATGTGGAAAAAGCTTTTGAACTTTCCATGGTACAAAGTTTAAAATGAGGACAAAACTGGAATGAGCCAGTCTGGAGCATTTTCTAAGCTCTGCTGCATTTCTATAGTTTTATAGATACAGACATCTGGTAGCAGCATTTTCAGTTAAAAAAAAAAAAAAAGACATTGTCTCGTACTTCACTAGCACAATTAATTTTTCTTTAAATTCGAATATTTTTAAAGCAGTCAAATATTTTTTTAATATGCATAAATCTCTCTGGATTAACCCTAACCATATTTTTGGTGTAATAAAAAAAATAGGCTATATTCCCAGAGAAGCAAATGCATATAATCTCAGATTCAGGGACAGCAAAAACAATTTTAGTTGAACAGCCCAGAGGAATCCCACAATATTAAACACAACATTAAACACAAGTTTACACAAAGTAATTGAGAATACTTCTCCTTTTAATATAACCCAACCCTTATAGTCTCAGATTACAATGAAAGGTTTCTCCTTTAAACATGACATTCAGTGATGAACAACCAAATTATTCTCTAATTTCAGAAAAAACTTAAGAGGGAATCTCTACAGTGGCATCAACAAGCACTAAATGGAATGGGATGTAATCCAGGGCACTGCACATTATTTTTGGGGCCCGATTCTCTGTTGTCCCAAGGGCTGTGTGCCTCTTCATAACAGTGACAGGAGAATACCAAGCTCTTGGCATATCAGAGAGCTGAAGCCTGAATCCTGAAAATTGCTCAGACCCCTTGGATATGCTGGCCATAGAGTGACTTGGAGGGACCGTGTGGTTGTGTGCTCCTCTGTAACGGCAACAGTCAGCACCGGCACAGCCAGTTAATAACCTACACCCTCCTGGTCACTTCTCACGGGTGACCCTCCCTTGCCTTGCAGAAACAGGGGGCAGGGGGGGTATTTCAGAGATGAACAAACCACACTAACCCTTTGAGTACCTCAGGAAAAGAGGGCACATCCAACAGAGGGGCACTTGCATAGCCTTGTGGATGTACTTTGTACGGTTCGTCCTGATTACAAAGGAAGTGATCTTAACAGAGAATCTCAGACAAACAGTTCTGCAGTTTTATTTGGAAAAGCTGCAAACCTGTTACAGTTCACTTGCTAGTATGAAAAACAAGCTCAAGAAATGCCACTGTTGAGACCAGTGAATAATGGCTTAAGCAGAGTAAGAGCAGTCAGGCTGAAGAACACAGTGGAGTGGTCTAGGGGGAAGAGAGCAAATGCTACAAGACCCCATGTTATGAATTTAATTGTGACGCTGTTGCAGACACACATCTGTCTGACTGATGCCTTACACCACTACCAACCCCAGGAGCACGTGGAGCTTCCAAGTGGCCTCCTGGAAGCTGTGAAAAACTTAACATGGAGTCCCAAGGACTTTTTTCCTGTTCACAGCAAAACTATCTGAAGATGAGACTACTTTTTATTTAAACTTCCATTTCTAAGCTGATTTTGTTCTGTGCATTAAACTTCTCTAATCTTGTTATTCTGCACTGCCTCCTCTCCTTGGGCTTCAAAGATTATTTTGGTTGCTTATACAACCTTATCGCTGCAGTACTCAAAATACACAAAACATGGTATAAATGCAGCTATTATTACTACTTAATGACAACAGAAAAGTTATTCATTGACCAACTCTTTTCTTTTTTCATTTCTAATAAACATATCAGATCCATATCTAAGTGGTGACAAAAAACTATGACCTTGCTTTAAGTTTATCCCACAACATCCTCAACATGAAGTTTATCCCACAACATCCCCATTGTGACTGGTATTACTTGGAAGTCTTTTATCTGCATTCTCTGCAAAGCAGTGTGTCCCATCATTACTCAGTCACCAGTCAAGTTACTTTCCAACAATCACTGACACAGACAAGAAATTTGCTTTCTTGAAAATGTCACATTAGGCAGCAACTGAAGAGTAACCAGCAGGAAAGAAAGAGGAGTAAGCCCCTTCCCCCTTAGTTTTGGCAACCACCATGTTGGTCATTTTGCCTTGTATACCATATGTTGCTTTTCACTGTGCTTTGTCCTGATGCTGTCTTTCAAGGAACAAGCTCTTTGGCAATGAATAGAGTCTTTATACGCTTGGAAAACATTTCTAGCATGTTGCAGACACTATTGTACTATAAATACTCATTGTCTTCCAGAGTTTCCTTACTGCCACCACTCTTTTCTGCAGCTTTGTCACTGGACAACAACCTTCATTAAATTGTTTTGTGCTGCTGCTGAAGTGCTGTAATCATAAAATATGGCAACTGCTTAATGTACCTGCAGATGGATTTTGTTGAACTTGTTATTTCTGTGGACCAGGCTGGGGAACAGTACGTCAAGACAACCTGCAGTAGCTCAGCACATTAATAAGTGTAGAAACTAAGACCAAGATCTTTAATTGCATCCCAAAAGACATGTGGGAAAGAGAGGGAAAGAACAGAAGACTTCAGAAGCCGAATTAGCCCATGAATTAATAACCATCATTAGGTTTAGCCAGGCATCATATTTTTACCTCAGTCCTTATTTGTTTCGCAGTCGGACTACCGAGTTTCAAGTCTGTGACTTTCATCTCCATTATGCTCGCTGAAGGAGTATGCAACAAATGCAAAAGGTCTTTAACTCTTTGGTTTCTTTCTGGCAGAACGTCGTTGTTTGCATTTCTGAAGTCTTTGAAAATAACAGCCTTGACTCTCTTCTCATTTAGCCTGGTTTAACAATGCTGCAAGTCCAAGGAATTCAGCTGCATTAATCTCAGTTTAAAGCACGCTAGAGGAATGCCCAGCCTAGTATTTCTGACATACCTCTTATACCTGTAGTTAAAGAACAACTCTCTTTAAACATAGATTAAAATTCCATCCACCTTACGCTCTGGACTTAAAACATGTTTTAAACTTACTTCTTTCTGTCTCTACCACTGTATTTTCCTCCTTTTAAGAGGAATGAACAAATAAATTAATAATCTGCAGTTAATAATCTGCAACTCTGTTTTTAGTTCCCAGCTTTTCCGGTTCATTCAGCTTTTCTTTTTTTTTTAATTCGGCCTTGAAGCTTGCTGATCACATTCACCTTGAAATCTCCTCCTTTGGGCTTTCATGACCTTGTCCTCTCAGTACTACTTTTGCCTTTCTAATAATTCACCCTGTTTTTCCTTCTCATTTTCTGTGCGTGTACCACAGGCGTTTGTAGCCTTAGCACACTTTGTTCTTCTTTCACATAGTACACGCAGTGCCCAACATTGCTCCAAGTCCTATTGCTATGTGAGTTAATTTTAAATCCAGCTCTGTAGAGAGAGATGGCAAGAACCAAACCATTTTAATTGCGTACATAAAGCCATCTCACTGTAATAAAAGTATATTACGGTGTTAAGCCTCACAATAGCCCGTGAGGAGCAAAGTATTGCTATTGCTCTTCTACAGTGGCAAAGAAAAACTGATTTATCCAAAATCACACGAAAGCCTGTGACAGCCTATCAGTTATCAATCAGAGGATTCGTTTCACCTTTTTACCTCCAGATCCACATATTGGCTCATGTATTTGACACTTCTTGGACTTGAATAGATTTGCTTAAGTTACAGGTAGTGCATGCCAACTGCAGGCACCACCTCTCACCAGCGCAGCCCATGGAGCTAACACTTGGTATCTGTTCACCAGATGGTTCTCTGAGGGGGTGGGCAGAAGAACCACCATCTGGGGAGGAGTCCTTGCTCTGGCTTGCCACCAGGCTCAGAGGCTCCGACCACCATGTCCGGCCATGTCACAGGGAACTGCAGAATGCACTCCACTTTCCCAACGTCTACTGCAAGCCAGCAAAGCCACAGTTCAGCCAAATCAGCTGTACCTTACACATCACCTCAGGTGTCCAGGGCCTCATGTGGCTCCTGACAGCTGACACGACTGCGTCGGAACCTTTGTCCCTCCACCGGCACTGCCTTGCCAAACCTGCTTCCTTTTTCCTGTCAGGGGCTTTGCCAAGCTGAACGCAGACAGCACTGGCCTCCCCTTTCCTCCATCACCTGCTCCTTCTTCCTGCTTTTGCGTTTCGAGCCGGCCTGACTCCAGCCTCCCTCACCCCCGAGTTCGGTGGGACACAACCCGCAGGTCATTGCCAAGGGAGCCATAACACGTCCTGCTCTGCCAGCTATCTGCTGGGGGTGTTCTGGGGCCTTCCACTGCACCTGGGTGCCACTGCCCCCCTCCGTGTCACTCAAAGCCACCGCACCCGGCTCCCACGCCAGCCCGGTGTCCCTCTGCTCCCGGGGCTGCCGCCTCACCTGCGGCGGGCCCGCACCTCCCCGAGGCCGCGGGGGACAGGGACAAGGGCACCCACGGACTAGCGACCCACCGCCCGCCTGGGGACGCAGGGGGTGTCCGGGCACAGCCCCC
>VZRW01001238.1:0-91397 GCA_013398125.1 Aegotheles bennettii | reverse complement strand
ACATCTAGTTTAAAACCCTCTCATTGTTTATTAAGATGTTATGTTAAGGTTTTGGAAGTATTGACATGTCAAGTCAATCAGAGAATAGACTACCTGCCTGTTGAATCTGCAAACAAAACCCCACATCTTTCCTTGCCCATAGTTAAATTATATGTTTTCAATCTGTCTGTTAAGCAGTTCCAGCAGACTGAACGGCCTGACATTTGATAAAATCAGAATTGGCTCTCAAATACATAAAGAAAGGTGCATTTGGTCTGACTGGGATGGAGTTACCTCTTCCCATATCAGTCCTCTCAGTGCTGTGCTTCGTATCTGTAGCTAGGATGTAGCTAGGATGCTGATAACACACCCAATGTTCTGGCTACTGCTGAGCAGTGCTCCCACAAAGTGGCTGGACAACATCTGGTGATGGGAAGTAGAGAATAAATCTTTTTACTTTTCTTTGCTTCCACATGGCCCTTGCTTTTTTTTATTAAGCTGCCTGTATTTCAGCCCATGAGTTTTTCATCTTATTTTCTGTGCTTGTCCCACTGACAAGGGAACTGAGACAGTGACTTGATGACACCTGACAGACAGTCAAGGTCAACCCACCACAAAAGGACAACACATTTTTACAATGAATTATAAGTTGCTATTCTAAACTTTATTCCAATCATCGTAAAAGGCATAGGACTTCACACACTTCCTACAACATTCCAGGTCTTAAATATTTCCTCTGCAGCCTCCTGTTGAAAGAAAAAAGGTCTGGAGTATAATTATAACTTGGGAGAGAAGCAAAGACAATTCAAGTTTAAGAAGAGTCACAGTCAATAGCCAAGAGATGGGAGAGTGTCTGCAGAGGAGATCTAGCAGTCGTGGGAGTCATAACTGGGAGCTGAAATGCTCAGAGCAGGCAGCTAGGAGAAATGGCAGCATCAGGACAGGACACACTGAGTAGTGCTGGAGGCTGGAGTTACTTCCAGTGTACTCTATAGGAATTCTTATTACACAGAAAACACATTGTTTGCATTTCCACATTTCTAGCCCAAATAAGCCAGATGGCTGAAAGTGTAAGTAAGTTCCACATGCTCTCTTGATAAACTGAATAAATGCTCTGTTACTAAGAGTGAAACATCCCTGAAAGTATCAATCATAGACGTCTTCATGCAGCATTACAGAAATTCTGTGAGTAGGATGCCCAGAGCAATTGCAGCTTGGAGTGTAGAATGAACACAAAGTCCCGGAGACACACAAGAGCTGCCTCCTTCATGGAGAAGGCTCTAACCAACATGTACCCTGAGGCTGTTCATGTAAGATGTTCTCTTCCGAGAAGCCCTACAGTTTAGGACTACTCTTCCCACATGGCTGGTAGACAAGCATCTTATTATAAGGCAAGTGCCTTAAGTAAATTTTGGCCAATAAATTCTGAGCAGACTTATGAATAGATTCATTATTTGGGATTGCAAGAGTTCTTAGAGGAACAAATAACCTGAAGTAGTGGATCCATAGACAAAGTAAAAAATATCTTTAAAAAAAAAATATTTTTTTGAGGCAATTCTCTAAATAAGCCAAGACTGAAAATAAGTTTAAGCTATGGATGACCTATTTCAGGTCTTGTTAGAAAGAGCATCCACCAAAAGGAATAGTTCTGCCCTTTCCTCATCTCATGCAGTTGCTTAGTCCTGCTGTCATGATGACCTTGCCTTATGCCAACACAAACATTCAAGCAGCTGTGCAATGAACAATACTGGAGGTCCAACCCATTTTCATTTGTGCTGGCATTTTTTGAACTGACACCAGTTCCCAGCTAGTTTTGAGTGCTGCTACACAAATGCTTACTGGAGCCCAAGGGATACAGGGCATAGTGACACTGAGCAGGCTGGTGGTAAGAAAAGGGTGAGATGGCCCTTTTCAGTCACAGCACTATATTGTGCCATCTTAAACAGATCATGGAACTGGGCTGTAAGAGACATTTCCCTCAGGATACAGGCATGATGTGGGATGAGAAAATCCAGCCTCCTGGTGTTTTAATGGTCTGAAAGGGTGCACATACCTTCTGCTGGACTCAGACCAGTATTATCAGACCAAAGTTGTATATTGTATTTTTACCAGTTGAGTTGTGCTAGTTGAAACACATGGAATACTCTCTCTTGCTTTTCGACCGTATCAGTTGATGTCTGATAGAGATGAACCAGGATGCCGTGTGCAAAATTTGTATTGTATTCCCCAGGAAAATAAAGAATGTGTTTTGATGTCTTATAGGGTAAAATATGAAATTGGATTAATCTTTGCACATCAAATACATATTATGTTTACTATGAAAAATACATTTCAGAGTATTTGGGAGTTTATTTATGTAGACAGAATTGTATGCCCTCTGATAAAAACTTCTTGTAATCTAGAATTTAAAGATATGAGGATGTATGTTTATGTTTGGAACTAAATATCTAAATTTTGACATGTAGGCCTTATACAATCATGGTCTTTTGATAAGTGTAATGCCTTGGCTATGCACCTAATTGCAAAATAAACTTTACACATTTCTAAATCTTTTTTTAAAGTGGATTATTTAAATATGACATATTAAGAAAAAATAGTAAGTGCATAGTGGCAATGAGTTGTATTTTAGATGATAACCTAGTAACCAGAGTACAGACCTGGCTTATGGTCTTCTTGGTTTTACTCTGCAGATGAAGGCAAGTTACCCCTTCACATGCCTGTTGTTTTTGCTATGCCTTGCTCATAGACTCCTCTGTACAGATGCTATCTTACCACTGTGTGTACATAGCAGTTGGCAAAATGCAGTCTGGCTTTTAGCTGGGGAATATAGACATGAATAAATAATGCTAATACTGTATGGTTGCTTCTCAGTGTTGTTTTCTATGGACTGAAGAATAATAACAGCTCATCAGCAGTCTCCCAGGTTTTTTGTGACACACAGGCTGGGCATGCAAGTGGGATTTGTAGAGACCTGGCACAGGTGGCACAGCTGTCTAGTAAGCCCTGTATCACGTATGTATCATTCTCTGTGATTCAGGAATAGGACATGCACAAGAATTGCTCAGGATCCTCATGAAGGACCTGTCCTATTATATGCTGGTTTCCTAATTCACTAGGTAGTGAGCAGTATATACTCCTAGGTGAAAAAGACATGTTTTCTGGGAAATTTGCAGTTTCAAAATTAACAAGCTGGCTGTAGGAAAATCTTCAGTGAACTGGGCTGAAAAATGAAAGCAGTAAGTCAATGAACCAGAATGAAAAGTTAGTACAGTTGTAAAAACACTTTTTTCTCATTTCACAGAAGCAGCTCAGCTGTTATGCACAAGTAATGTACAAAACAGAAACATAAGTAGTTTCCTGTCCTAAAATAAGGCATCATTATGATAATAAAAATAAATAATGACAACAGTGTCAACATTCATAAATGTGTAATAGTTCCTATTTCTTCAGAAAAAACAGTTTCTGTAAAAATGTGTGCTTTGTGTGCTTTATATGCTTTCAAAACTTTTCACTGCAGAAAGCTTGATTAATTATTTCCAGGGAAGAATATTGCCTTTTTTGTTTTATTGCAAACCCTGTAATTATTTTTTATAGGAATTTATGCTTTAAACAGAATATCTTTTATTACCAAGAGTTCTCTCCACAGCAGAACTGGAAAGAAAGTTAGCAGGCATAAAAATCAAAGGTAGAAAAGCAGTTGTTGTTCCCTGCCATTGCACTGGCTACTCTCCACAGCAGTGTTTGAGACTTTCTGCAGAATGCTCCTAAGGGCTTGATACACTGATTTATTATTGGGAGTGGCATAGAAGTGCCAGTGATTCAGTTCCTAAAATGCCCACACAGCAATGGGTTGTTTTTTCCCCATTTCATTTCCTTTCCTGGTGTTAATTCTATGTATACCCTTTGTTAATTTTATCCTATAAACTCTAAATAATATGTATTCCATCCAGTATTCTCAGTCTGATGTTATGACACTATTATACTGTTCCTGAGCTGGACTAGGCTTTTTCAATATTTCTTAGTAAATTAGCACTTAATCATGTTGCTCTTTTCTGAACATTCTCTGCTTTGACAAAATCTTGCTGGTAATGTCAATGTAGGAGCTGAATAAGCTGTTTGAGTTTCTCTTTTCATTACAGCTGCACAGGATAGGAATTCTGTGCTTTCTCTGCCTCTGTGATGTGTACATGCATTATTATTATTATTATTAACCTTAGAATACAATGTCTAGTGCTTTATAGCAGCTGGAGCTATAAACCATAAATAACTAGGCAATCCTTTCACAATGAAGCAATCTTTAACCTTCTCACATCTTCAACATCAAAGAATGGGAAAAAACCTCATGCAATGTGTTTTAAGAAGTAATTTTTTTCATGTTATTCTTTCAACCAAATGGTTTCTGACCTTTGCCTATGTTGCTGATGATAATTTGTGATCCAACAGCATCCACAGTGTGCTCATGATTTTGAAATGCAGAGGTAGAAATAGGAGTTCAGTGATTTGGTAATAAAAGATGGATTGGGTAATAAAAGATGGAATAATTAACCTTATGGTTCAGATCAAGTTTGGTGAAGTGCTGGTTCAGCCTAACGTTTTATTTAGGAGTAGTAGCAAGAGCTGAAGCTACTGTGCATGCTGATTTGCAAATCAGGGATACCAACTAGCTATGAGTCACAGGAGCTCTTCTAATCATGTAAATGGCCAGCTGGTTGCTTGATGGCTCCCGTGGAGGCTTTTCCACTGGTTCACTGCCATTGCAAGTGTGCCTTCTTTCTCCTTTTCACTGCTGTCAAAGAGGATATGGCAAAGCTCAGCAAAACCACAGGATAACAGCATCCTCCATCCTCAGTATAAGGAATAACCATTACATCTCAAAAAAACTGAGAAGACTCAAGTAAGTGCTTAGGCTTTTTTACACATTGTATATATATCATTTTATGGTGATGGCTGCTGAACAGAGCATTTTTTTTTTCTGTCAGCTTCCTTAATACAAGAAGCAACATACTCTTAATGCATATTTCTTTGATATACTGCAGTATCTCACAAATTTCTCTCTGTGGAGATTTAAATGTTCAGCAGTAAAACTCATTTCTCAATCCTGAATGCTTATATGAAACTTAACCTACATCACTCCCCTAAACCCTGAAAATTCTAGTGTACATCAAGAATGAAAATCAGACAAGCTATTTTAATTGGAGGATGCATAATAATATTTTTTATTTATATGTTTCTCCAGAATATAGGTTTTCATTTCAGAACTTGAAATTATCTTTTGTTGCATCTCAGTTAAATGGATATTGAATTCATGGTGATAAAATGTTACACTAGTCCTCTGGCACTAGTATTTTCTAATATAATTGAATTGAATGTAACATGAAGTCTCATTATCAGTGTAGATAATTACAGTGATCTTAAGCATTTGTCATAAAGTAAGTATGCTAAAATAGCCTTAGATGACTTAGAGTGATACATGATTGACCTTATTAGATGGTTTCTTGAAGTGTGACAGTAGACTAATACTTTCATGTGAGGAATGAATATAGTAAAAGTCAAGGAATGAAGATGACAACAACAAATCTGACTTTGAGCACTGTAAAGTGAAAGCCATTAATGATAATATATATTATTACAGCCAAGACATAATGTAGGGCTTGAAACTATGCAACAGAATTTATTTGATTTATTTCTATTTGATTTGTGCGCTTAATAGTGGGGATTGGTTATACAATGGGGAAGCAGGAGGATATATTATTCCCTACCCTTTCTTTGTCTAAAAGGCAGTTTACAATTTTTTCCCATGGTTTGAATTACTTTTTAAAGCAATGAAGACAGAAAATTATTTGCATTTTTTTCTGTGTTGAGCATTGTGCAGCTGAACTTACTATGATACCAAATGCCTTATGGCCTGTGTATTAGAAGTCATAGATACAGAAGGAATTGACATATTCTCAAAAATAAGTGAGGATGTTTTACAGTAGCTGCATTCCGAGGAGTAATGTTACTAGAGAGATTTTTAACCAAAGAAGAATGAAGGTAAAGGATGGAATTTCTGAGATTTTTTTTTTAAGTAACTCAGTAGGACTCATCTAGTGTAAAGATTATTGCCACCCTTGGAAGAAATTGTATCAATATGCATCCTAAGGGCCCTGGCACACACCTCTGCTGATTCTCCTTGGGGAGACTTCATGTGTTACAGCATCTAGCAAGCTTTATCTTGTCTCCGTGACAAAGGTTACCGGTGGAGTGGCCAGGGCAGTAGGATGGTTCATGGGTCTGTCAATCAGCTGTAACTCGGTTTTCTATCTAGCATTTTTAAGTAAACTTGCCATAATTTCTTGCAGTTAAAATGAGCTGGGTTAGCAAAGACTAAGCAGTAGTATTTAAATGGTTTAAGATAAACTGCCTCATTGCCTCATTTTGCCTGAAGCAGATTAGGCAACGCTCATAAACACAGCCTTCTTATCAGGACAGATAGTAAGTTCACAGTAGAGGTGATGAAGTGCAGGTGGGAACAGACACCTGCTCTAGTGGCACAGGAGGGGATGTCTAGCCACAGAGTCCTTGGCTCATAGCTCTGTGCTTATTAATACAATATCCACCCACTCCTGGATCTTCTGGCAGTGCGGGTTTAAACACTTAACACCTAGGTGCATAACCACATTTCAGATGGGTACTGTTGAATCAGCATGTGATAGCTGTTTTCACATACAGGCAGCCTCCCACTCAAGATTCCATTGTCAGTTGCGACAAAGCGACGAGGCTGGCTTCTTTGTGGGAAACACATCCTGCCGCATTGTGGGGATAATGGCATGGGACATCTGGGGGGGGGTCTAGTTTTCTGTCTCTGAAATCAATCAGCATCTCATATATAGCACCTAATCATTGTCATCTACATCTCACTGCTGGAAGGGCAGTACACCATCTTCATCTCCTCAGTAAGTGTCAAGAGCTTCATGAATATATGCTTGACAGTGGTTGGGCAGCTGCTGTGTACAACTGGGGCAAGGCTTCTTGCTCAAGGGACATGTTTCCCTCATCCCATGGTGGATGACACACAGCAAAGGAGGGCACGTGTGGAGATGGAGTTACAAGAAGTTCATTCTTGCTAGAAATGGTGATCATTCATGATGGTGCTGATATTGATCTTAAGGTGATATGAGAGGTAGTCAAGGTCAGAGTGACAGCCAGCACTGTGAGCAGGCATACTGTGGTTATTCAGAAGCTGGACAATTCCAAGTCCCTCTAAGGACAACACATAGGCATCCTTCAAAATTGATTCATGTGCTTTCCCCAAATGCATGGATATGGATGCTCAGTTGTACTTATATACTTTGCCCTCTCACCACAGCATTCTCACTGATAGCACAGTTCATCA
This sequence comes from Aegotheles bennettii, assembly GCA_013398125.1. Taxonomy (NCBI): domain Eukaryota; kingdom Metazoa; phylum Chordata; class Aves; order Caprimulgiformes; family Aegothelidae; genus Aegotheles; species Aegotheles bennettii. The sequence continues at coordinate 84,043 of VZRW01001238.1, read as the reverse complement.
TTAGGAAAGGGTGTCAGATTGCACCAGGTAGGATAAATACTGCTTTGTGACCTGCGGTTGTTCTGGCTAGCTTTGTACAAAACTTCCACAGTTCTTGAGTAGAGTCTGTGTGTATCTGTCTTGGGAGTACTTACAATTGCTGAAAGTTGCATGTGCAGGCTGCCAGGTGCATGATGTCAGTCCCATTCAGATCTGTGGAGTCATAACATCACCTTTCTTGTCTGGCAACCTGACTTACTCCTGATGACCTTTTTCATGGACTCATTCACTGGCAGCTTCAGTGATGTCCCTTATCAGTTCAGCTAACATCCAAGCTGACGACTACGGTATATACATCCTCAGGAGATTGTCCTTTCTACCAGTTCTGAAACTGTTATCAGCCTCCTTTTTAAGATCCTGTTGTCTGCTCTCTCTTGGCAATACTCCAGGGATGCCATTTCCTTCTAAGATAATTACAGTAATGTTTGGCTTGTTGAATTTTCCCTCCCTCTTTCAGCACAACAGTGGCAATCTATGGAGGGCCAAAAGATAATCCTTCCATCGTGAGAAGTGTCTGGAGTATGTTACTGTACTACTTCAGTCTAAAGAGCAGTTTCATTTTTTCAGCTTTTGAAGTATTAGCAGAAATCCTATGAACAATCAATGACTTCTTGATTAAGTATTAGACACAGATGTAAGCTGCAGACTACTCCAACTCATTTCATTTTACTGACATTTTTCTCCTCTTTAATTCAAGCAATTCTAATTAGGTTATTCTGTGGGTGCATGCATGTGATTTCTGCAGTGATAGTGGTAAGATGGAGGGGCGAAGGGATGTGAAAGGAAAGGGATGACATGGATCTTTAGGTTGCTATGAATACAAGACACAGCCTAGCCAAAACCACTGAAGCAGGGCAGAGCACAAAGGTCCAGGTCCTCAGGCTGTGGTGGGTGTGGAGCATGGCTAGCTGTGCTAGCCTACCTCTTTGGCAGCATGCCCAGACTCTGGCTGTGTTCCTGGGAAAAGAGAAAACCCAGAAAAAAACACCCCAAATGCAACAGCCAATAAAGTAAGCAACAAGCAGCCCTGGAAGCACATTTCCTTGCTTGAGAGGTGATGCTGGGATTCATCCTGGGGATATGGATTCAAAACCAGTTCTGCTATGACCAGTTCTTTGATACTGGGGGACCTTATCTCACCTTATCTGACAAAATAGCCTGATCAGCTCATAGCCATCTACTTCCTCCAAGGCAGCAAACTACTCTGGAATCCCAAATCCTATTGTATTTCATAACTATCTTTGTATCCTAGTTCAGGATGCAGACATGTTTCATGTAAAGTAAAGCAGTGATCACAGGCTGTGCCTATGGGAGTAAATTAAACATGTCTGGGAATGTTCTAGGTACCAGGGCCAAGTGCTAGTAAACAGTCTTTACCTCCAGAAGAAGGCAGGAAAATGGTTTATTGGGAATTGTCACTGGCTAGTTACAGCTGTTAAATGATGTCAGAGAATTTGGGAGGATTGTGGTAGCTAGAATGTGCCAAGTCTGTTCTGGGGGATATTCTAACAGTTTACAGCCATAGGATGCCAAATTCACAAGCCAGCTTTAATTTATTAGTACAGACACATCTACAGAGTTCAGTATCTTTCTCGTCTCCAGTGTACCTACACATAGACCCTTGTTCTTGGTTCTTTGTTGGTCCAACTTCCTTTAGTATCCTCACTAATGCATCTAATATAAGAATGATACAATAGAGTTATTCTGCATATTGGACCTGTTTTATGGAGTGTCCCATCCTTCTGCCCAGGACCATTTTGAATGACAGTAGATGGTTTCACATAAACACTACTGCCAGACACATGGTTTCAAATATGACTGCCTTAGAGCCTGTTTCTGATACTAGGCAGGCACAAATGCTGTTGGATTTGCTGGATGCTAAGGCTGGATCTTAGGGAAAAAACACTGATGTCAGCAAAATCTGAGATAAATGTCCAAAGTAGAGTCACTGGGGTTGCATTAACCTCTGCTTATTTTGTCCAAAGAATTATAGCATGTCTCTGTGTGGGAGGACATTTGACTGTGCTTTCATTCAGGATGCTCTGTCCTTAGCTAATTGTGTTATGCAAGTAATGATCCAGTGAAGTAGAATCCTGGCATGGAGCCTGACTGCAAAGCATTTAAGAGTGTAAAACATAGAAATAATATAATTTACTTTGCATTATTGGGAAGAACTTTTTCACTTTAAAGAGCTTTTATTGATTTGCAGAACTAAGAGACAGAAGAAAATGCATATACAGTCAGCTTCACATACATCTTCTAACCCTCTTACCAATACTGAGTAGCCCACTGAGTTACACAATTTTCTATAGGATCACTCACAGAGTAAGTCTCTTTTCTCTCAGTAAGGCTGGCATTAGTGAATACAGAAATAAAGGAATGTATTAAGAAATATGTCTTTAGAATATGAAGAAGATACCTGCAGATTTTGAATAATTCTGTATAACTAATATTACTACTTGGACTGGCTATTCAATGAGTTCACATGCCCTCTAATCTATTTATTTTGAAGGTTTACATGTTTCTGCACAGAAGTGAATTTCATTTTGTTAGAGTTGTCTGTTTGTTTGTAATTAAGTTTGTTCCTACTATTCAAAAGCAATTATCATTCAAACTCAGTAATACTTTTTCAGCCTTGAGTCCTTCTCCTGAGCACAGCCTTATTCTGGGGCCTTATTTCTTGACTGGAAATGGTGAAAGAAAACATTCAGCTACCAACTAGCACATCTGCCTTCTCCATGTGTTTGGATATTACAGTTACTGAGCTGGGCTTTGAGAGGAACTATTTTTAGCCCTCATCACCAGAGAGAAGACTGCTGTGGGTTGGAGAGATTGAGGGAAGGCAATAATAAATCTAATCCAGAGGGATCCTGATGTAAGATGGGAAAATGGAATTCAAATGGCCTACTGACAGCTCTTGTGTTGTAATTCAGCAGGAGGGATGTAGAATCTCATCTATTTTAAAACAAACAAATAAACCCTAAAACCAAGGAAGTTTGACACTATAGTAGTTAACTGTGCCTTTGCAGTCTGAGGTGCTTTTGCTGGGAAGTCATAAATACAAGATATATAACTGCCAGCTACCATAATTTAAAGTAATTTTGTGGTTGAGCCATATTAATGGAAGAGGTACTGCAGTGATTTACATTGTTACAATACTGATGTTGGAGTTTTTTCATATTAAGGTTAAAAATGTCAATTGTCTTGCTTGTGGTAGCAATGTTCTGAGCAAGTACTCTTTATAATGCTTAAAAATTGTCTAAGCAGTAAATACGTCTCAGCTTGTTATGACTCAGCTCATAAAAGACAGAATATTTTAATACAATGAAACAATGCTGATGCCTTTTTTTCAAATTTCTCCAGTAATGATTTTAACAGCACTAGACCAAAGTGTTTCTGATTGCTACTTGTCATCAACCCATCTGGCAGAAAAAAATAGTGGCTGGTATTTTCAAAGGGGCTTAGAAGGGTGAAGCACACAACTTCCTTTTAGCTTATGCTGAAGGGGTCCGTTCCTATTGAATGCAGACTGAGTCACCCCCCCTATAGCCATACTCTTGCTGTGAGTTCAGTGTGGGCAGATGCCCTTGCCAGATTAGACACTAAAAACAAACCATCCTTTTTAAAGACTATTATCTTTACTGATTTCCCATGTCCATGAAATACACTAAAAAACAGTCACTGGATTATTCACCATTTACTGCCTTAGTAATATTTTTCCCCTGTGAAAAGACAAGTCTCACTGTAAGTGGTGTCTTAGTTGGGAAAAATTTCTTATGTATAGACAAATAAGCACTAAAGAAGTAAATAACTAAGAAATGTGGATCTTGTTTTATACTCTCTTTGCCACTTGGAACTCCAGTCTGACATGAGCGAAAACTCTTCTTTTACTTTAGGCCAATAATGACAGGGCACTCAGCTACACAGCGCTTGCCTGAGAAGCACGAGGACAAGACTGTCTGTTATGCTAAACTGTATTAATAGGCAGTTGTAGCCTTCCCTATCACTGCCCCATTTAAACACACCTAGGTAAAAGCTATAGCTCCAAGCTAAAACTTAAAATATTACATACTGCTGGGGACTAGATCAAGGCCTTTAAGTACTGGAGAAAGATGGTTAGGGCATACCAGCTTCTGTAGCCTATGAATTTGGGTGTGGAGCAGTACAAACATATAAAAGTAAGATGCTGTTAGCAGACCACCCGATTGCCTTTGTCACCCAGTGCAAGTGTCCAGGTACAGACTGACTGAGCCTTGACCAAAGTTTCCAGGGAGAAATTCAAGTGATGCATAGAGCATGTGTAGAAACTGCCTTATGTACTTTGCCATTTCTTTCATTTTAGAATGATTCTTGCCTGCAGCTTGACCTTAAAGCCCTTTGTGACTAAGGATTGTAAAATTTAATCATTGACTGTAGAGTAATTAAAGTAAAAGGAAATAAATTATTGTTCAAGTATTCATGAAAGGCTTTTTTTTTTCTTAGTATGCTGCTTTAAGAATATGACTTCTGTCAGAAAAGTAGATTTAGAATGCTTCTGAATCAGGGGAGGGAGAAAGTGAAACAATGCTGGTATTCAGCTTGTTATTGAGGCCACTTGTCATGCTTCTATCAAGGTGCCTATATATTTCATGGAATCTCTTTAGCAGAGCTTTATGAAATATGGTTTAGCTTCTATTCCAGATTTAAAATGCTGGGTTCCCAGACTTAATAAAACCAATTTAATTCTGTTTGCCAGTAAACCAACTAACTAACTAACTTTTCTAAATAGGTGTCACCTTCTGTTAACCACCTGGCTCAAAGGCCAGGCCTGTGTCAGAATTCAGTTGTTTCCTGTGCGTTAAGCTTGATTCCAACTCATATCATCATATTTTAATAGTCTACAACAAGCTAAAATTCCTGAGTAAACTTACAGTAAACTTACACTTATCAATAGAGGTGGGAGGTCTGTATGGACTGCCTCCAGAAAACACAAAATGTGCTTCTTTAAATACTTGTAGAGTAGAAAAACCCTGGAGTCTTGCCTGGGCCCTGTGAGCATCCCCAGGCTGCAACCACCTCAACCATCCTCCTCCCAAGTCCCACCCAGATACCCCCTGCCCCTGGAGGCTGTGGGACAGTGTCCATCAATGAGGGCACGGCTTCCGTGGGGTCATGTGCAGTGCAAGGCTTGTCTCATGTGGAGCAGGGTCATCCACTCGGTCTTGAAATCTATTATATTTTTTTTTTTAATTCAGTTTCCAGAAGATACTTCAAATGTGTTGATGAAATCTTCATTGTCAAAATAAAAGCATTTTCCCTAGACCGAAAAATGACTGTCTGACTTGGACACACTGAAATACTATTTTTCAACTTGGGTCTATCATTATCAAATCTATCTATCAAATCTATCTATCAAATAACTACTCTTACACCACTTTTTAGAATAAGATATCTGCACAGGAATAGATATAGTAATATGTTCAATTGCCTGCTTAATTTATACAAACTCTGTTAATCTATGATCTACTCAATAGAGAGACACTATACAAATTTTCAGCATATAATATTTTCAGAACATTTACAATTTTTCTAGGCTCAAGAGCCATTTGTAAGTTTTTCATCACCTGCAAACATGAATTACTTCCAGGTGATTAATTTGAGATGAATGTTTTTATTTCTTCCCATGTTTTCAAAATTTGGGGACAGTGGGTTTGATGGATAGTTATTATTTTGCAGTATGTTGGTGATTCAAAGACTAAACTTGATGGTATACAAGACCTGCAAAACAGCCATGGTTCTGTTATTTCTCTTTGCCTTTGTCATGTCCTTGAAAGTGTTTTGCCATGCCACAACAGCAGTAGGAAAAACAGCAAGAACAATTTTCCTGTATGGGTTCTTTGGCTAGATCTGTCCTTCCTCATTCCTCCCTCTACTTACTGTGTCAGAAGCAACTTGGTTTTGGGGAACCTCACTGTTGTCACTCAGGTAATTCAAAGGAAGCAGTCTGTGAAACCCGTGTGATTATAAAAGCCACAGTCTGACTGGGATATTTTCTTGATCCTCCTTAGAATCATTCTTTCTCCATCTCTCTTAATGGAGAATTTGTCACTAACTGCAGTTTTTGCAGAAATTGTTTTTTCCTCCTTTGCATGTTCTTTGCAGTTTAAAATTGCTTGTAAATGTAGTGCATTTAAATGGGAACAATTACCAACCCTTTGCAGTGGTTTAATCAGCCATGATCAAACTGTCTGTTCCACTCCTCTGCCTTAAAAATCCCCACAGATAACCAAAGGTATTAAGATTTTAATCCCATACAGTATAATATCTAAAGTTAAAACAGTTTGGAAAGAACATTTGGACTGATGTAGGTGATTTGCTGTTCATGTGCATTAGTTGTGGAGTTGATGGCCTCTAAGTGGTGAGCTCTGGTGAGAAACCGGAACAGTAATATTTATAAATGTTCCAACTAGAAGATGAAATGAATTCTCAAAACTGGAGTCTTTTCCCTTTTGTTTGACAGCATGGTAGATGTGTGACATACCAGAAACCATTCTTCCAAAACCATTTAAAATGGACATAGCAGGAAATGTGATTAAGCAAAATGCTGCTTACAGTGTATCATATATAATTTATTCATTAGCACATGTACTACCTTGCAATTTTAAAATCTGTCCGTCTGATTTGTATGACACCTACCACAGCATGATTCTGGGACATGAGAAGGCCTCATTTTGAAAAACATCTAGGAATATTTTCTAGCTCCATTTTTATAAATGAAGTAATTTATATAACTATAAATGAAGTAGTTTATATAACTATGAAACCAAATAAAAACACATAGCTGTCTGCTTTTAATCTTCACAAGCTTCATTTTACAAATATTAACTATCAGATCCCTATAGCATCTTTACATAGTGGGTAAGTATGACCATTTCTGGTTTACTCATCAAGAAATAGCTAAACAGACAAAGAATCTACTTGCCCTACACACTGCTGACGATGAAAAAAAACCAAGCTCAGGAATGATTTGTCCAAGGCCAGCCAGTTAAATCAGGGATTATAATCAAAGCATGTCAAGTCTTCAGTGCTATGCCCAGACCAATGACAAAATTGAGGGGGTAAAATCTTAAATTAATATTACAAAAGTGAAATTAAATCAACCTTTAGGGCAGATGCTGGTCTCATCAGTTATATTTATGATTTTCTTAAATAACCCTCTCTTAAATAACCTGGAAAAATATTACAGATTAGTGAGCTGAAATATACATATTTTGACTTCTGGGAGCAACATCTACAGCCCACAGCATCACGTCAATGATATGAAAGGGTATGTAGGGACCCACAGTTGGCTATCCATGCCATACGGAATTTTGAAGTAGAATACTTAACCCTTCAGTCAGACTAGGATAAGCATAGATGGATAGCAAAGCTTTTTCTACATTGAGTCTTGTAGTCCTGTAGTTAGCAGTTTTTAATTCAGCAAAAACTTGAAAGTCTTTTTAGAGGCTCAAAAAGAAAAAGGGGAGAAAGAAAATACTCATATCACCTGACTTGTTAAAGAATGCATTTATATTTTATCTTTAAAAAGGGTGCATTATTTTATTATAATGGAAGAACAGTTATAAAATAAGTTTTATGAGCATTAAGGTCAAATTACTAATAATTTAAAAAAATAATGCTCAGTATTCAATTTGACTTTTCAAAATCTACAGTGTTCATATGGTTCAATTTACATTATTTTTAATTTGAGTATACAAATATAAATATAGTTAGATCTGTCTCTTTTCTGCCTAGAAAAAAAAGGTGACAGAATGTCATATTGAAGCCTCTGTGAGTCCCCTCATCTCATCTGTAAATGCTGGGAGTTTTGTATGCTTAGTCTGAGAGTGAATTCAAGACATAAAGATAATTACCTCTTCCAGTCTAAAGAACAAAGATCATCTTCACCTCTTTCAGTCTAAAGAACAAAGTGGAAAAAAAAAAGCCAAACTTTAAAATTCCATCTAGGTATGTAATCAGTACCAGAACAGTAACTAAATTGCCATGGTTAAAATAATCTGGTATTATAGAATAAGATTAAGGTTTTAACTGGAAGGAAAAAAATAAAGACTTTTAAAGTACATTCAACTACACTGAACAAGGTAGGCTTGATGGTGTGCTCTCTCTGTCTTCTCCTGTTTGGTGACTAAAAGGATTTTTCATTCTTGATTGTGATCAAGACCATTTCTGTATCAGTTGCAACACAGAACCTTTTGTTGCATTAAACTCTCAAAGACAAAAGATTCACAACAGGTCTAACTTCAGGCCTTCCTCAAAATCTACAGCATGCTGGAGTGCTCAAGTAGTATATGTACAATGTAGAAGTATATGTACATCTAGTATAGATACAGCCAACTCTACTCTCCCACTTGGGGTTTCTCCACCTGTGCATTGGAGAAAAAAAAAGCATGTTGATTTGCATCATCAGAATATAGAGACACAAAGCTGAGAATCTGTCCTAAGATTGTTTGCCACAAAATCTGGTATCTTATGTCTTCAGTGAAATTATGCATTTAATGCCCAGTTCTCGTCTTGTGATAATTCACCAAGAACCAGACACAAATTGGATAGTGAGTTCACACACTGAGAAGTCAGTATGGGGTTAATCCTCTTCTTGTGTTGATCCGTAATACTGTCAGAATACAAATACAATACATGGAAACATGGCTAATTTCCTGTGGTCCAGGGCGTGTTCAGTAACAGATGACTGCAAAGAAGTAGTGAGTAAAAATCCCATTTATTTGTAAGTTACACAACATCAGAAGAAAGCATTATCTTGTAACAGGCTTCTGAATGAAGCCTATGGCTGTGAAATGCCTTTCAGAAGGTCAGCTGGGGCTGTGGCTTTCCCAGAGCTCTGCTGGCACGTATGGCCAGCAGTGGAGCTCATATCCCAAATGCTCTGAGTGCTCTTGGCCCTAGCTTTGTGTTCATAAAAGTTGTATGAACTAAAACTTGAAACCGAAACAAGAGAAAGCTAGCTGTCTTTGCAATAGTTTGTGCCCAATTCCTGAGGGCACTATGTCACTTCCCTTGTTTAGATTGGGGTGATGGAGTGGTATTTAGGTGTGAACACAGAAGGCAAAGCTTTCAAGGCTCAATCTACTTGACAAGTTTCTCTTATATTTTGTGGCTGGCTTGTCACTAACAGTAGAGTTTTCCTTGGGTCCCATGGTCCTCACACATCCATCTTGACCAAGATTACCAGCTACCCAGCATTACAAATTCAGCCTAATTGTGGGCTGTGATCTAAACCAGACCTATGAAATAATCCACTAAAGAAAAAAGAGTCTAACCTTGTTGGGGTAGGATGATGGCATATAGTGAACCAGCCATTTGATAGCCTTTTGATTAAACACGCAGCCACATACCAAAGGTCATCTCGAGGAGCAGGAAAAAGAAAGTTTCCAAGTTGGACACAGGAAGGGACACAGGAAGAGACACCAGGAAGTAAGGCAACATTAGTTCCGAATGATGTGGACAGTGATTACCAGGAAAAATATGGACCAATGGGAGTGTTGCTAATTGGACCAATGGGATTGTTGCTAACACGCATGACTGCCCCACGTAAGAGGGACATTAACCAATCAGAGAGCACGTATTAGGCGCATGATGCAAATGTATATAAGGGATAGTTAAGTAAATAAAGAGGTCTTTCGCGTGATTCATATTGAATTTGCAAAGTCCATCCTTGATTCCCCCGCATAACCTAAATATGGATATATTTAAATAGTTGTCATTACAGTTCTGTTGCAGAGCGTGACTGTACAAATAGCCCCATCAGTACAATTGAGGAAACAGCAGCTGTAGGACAAAAGGGAAAATGAAAGTGCAAGTGTAGGCAAGGCTGGAACCTCATTAATGCGTTACTGTGAAAGGATTTCCAATATATAACCACATTTTCGGTACTTCTTAAAAATATCCACAATATACAATTTACATCAAGTGACAACTCTTTCAAAATGAAGACACGCTGTGGACCACACCTCAAATGAACAAAAAATGGCTGACAGTTTCTGAAAATTAACTTTTGCCATTTCTATACTATTGCTCATAACGCCAGTTTTCGTTATTCCTGGAAGTCCTAGCATTAGCATGGACCATTACAAACCAGTCACTAAGTTTGATTGAGCTTACAGTAAAGAGCTATACTGAAAAATTGACTGAAATAGCTTGCAGTAAGAGCCTTTTTCTGGTTATCTCAAGTGGATTAAGTTAAATTTGAAAGAGGGACAGGGGAAGCACTCTGCAGAATAAGGGTTCCCTCACAGGGAGCTACTTCAGAATAGCCACAACATTTTAAAATTGTCACTCTGCTTTATTTTGAAATAAATTCTAAAGGTAGATAAGGCTAAGTTTCTTTCATATCTCTGTTAACATGAAGGATCCTTAAAGTGGATGTGAATGTTATTGAATTTAGCACCTGCATTCCATTATAATTTACACCCACTTTCAGGCTGCATTACACTGCCAGAAAGGTGAAAAGAGGCATTTGTATCAGTCCCAGGGTATTTAATTTGTAAATTACTCTGATTACAGCAATGTTGTTCTAACAGTAAGCAGTGTAGTGTTATAATAGACTGTTACAGTCTGTATGGTTGGAAGTTTCACTGGTTTTGTTTTGTTGTTTTTGTTCCCTCCCCCCACTCCCCCAATTGTTGACTTTTTTTGGTGTTAGAAGAGGACTTCAGTTCTAGCACAGATATTTCGAGGAGGGAGTGGGATAGAAAAATTCTTTGCACCTGCAGATGCTTCAGATCTCTAACTGGGGATCCCTGTTCCAAAATGGTCCACACTGTTATCCCTGGCTGTGTTACCATAGCAATGCAAACTCTGTTGGATATGAACATTCTTCCCCACAATTACTACAGCTGATGAGCACAGTAATTATCATAGCTTCCTAAGGTGCACTTAAAATAGCAGAGGCAAGGGACTACATTATTGGAATATATGTTACATTCTTTGCAGGCTGCCCTGAAAAATCTCTCTCAGTGGGAAAGTTCAGCTTGTCTTCTGTGGTTATAGATGAGAAATTTAAGATTTTTTAGGATAAAGGTTATACTGGGACAAGATACAGGAATAAATGTAGAAAATATCCAGTTACTGTAACACAGCAAGATTTATATTATCATTGCTTAAATCATCTTATGCTTACTAGTTCTACATACCCCCAGACATGACAGAAGAGGCCCAGCAGCAATGTAAACTGGTGTCACACAGTGGAACAACTTAACTAGGTGTTTTTCAATATCAGAAAAATTAGTATCTGCGGTACGCTACCAGCCAACTATGCTGCAGCTTCACAGGTGAGAAGCTGCTAAAATAGACAGAATTCAGGCATTTTTTCTATAGCAGAATGGCAAAGACCAAACAAATAATTGCCTTAAAGAAAACCTGAAAGCCTTTGTAATCCAAAGTTTATAACAGTGGAGAGTGTGTTTTCAGTATCTTATGGGTTCACAGAATCACTGGGACTAATCTTTCTTTCTTCTTAATATATAAATTTAAACATAAATTCTCAAACTGTGATAATGTCTGATTCATTGAAAAGGAGATTTAAGATACAGCTTTGTTCTATGGAGGTTTTTTTCTTGTTTTAAGTGCAGTGAGCTCTAATAGGAGATATTGCACTGCAAGTGAGTTGCTTATCCTGTCTTAACCCTGAAATAGATTACTAGCCATATATTACTCATGATTATAAAACCACAGATTTTCTTTCTGTTGACTGAGCAGTCATCAACAGATTTGGCAGGAAGACCAGTTGTAAAGAAAAAGTAGGATATTGAAGAAGGCATCAGCCTTCAGAAATTTTGTGTTTATTAATTCAAGATATAAGTGGATTTAACTGGTCAGATAGTAATCAACTTGTAACTGAAGAAAACATTTGAGTAAAAGTACACACTGGGAACTGTTTGGGGAAGGTGAAGGGAGAAATCTGAGAGTGCTGACGATTTGGGTAGTCATGAGCCTTAATTCAGATGTCTTCTCATCCAAATAGCTTCTGAAGCTAATGTCTATTATCTTGTGATTTTTGGGAATGTTAATTATTTAATTATTATTATTGGTGTATCTTCGTTAGCAGGACTTCAAAACTCATCATTTGCTGTTTTTCCTTTCCAGCATACATACAGGAGTGTATGTGTATGTGTTGTTCACAGAACTCTTTATCTACAAATGTATGGGTTAAAGGGGTAATAAAGAGGTATTGGCATACCAGAGGACATATCAACTACCAATACTTCGTGAAAGTGTACTGAGATATGAGTTATCTATCTCAATGTAAAATGTTGGATGAGAAAACATAAAGGTGACACAAGGGTAAAGACAAAATCTATTTTATTCCTGAGAACTTCCTGAATAACTTGCTCTGCTCTGTCTCTACTTGTGCTTATTTCTAGATTTTAATAGACATAATCAGTCATTAAATACCAGTCATCCAGTGTAACAGACAAGCAATTCTCTCACTATAACATCCTTAGGATTCTGGTCTTTTAAAATATCCTGATGTGTACATAATCTTGTCATGTGTTACAGCACAGGCATCATTCACTGGATATTACTTTGACCTGCTTTTGCTCTGCTCTTTTTGTCTGCTCTTTGAGTCGCCATCCGTATTATTATTACAGAGACTTTCTGCAGTATACTATTGATTGTTCATCTGACTTACTAAAAGTAGTTTAATAATTTACACAACTGAGTCATTATTTTCCATTTGTACAGTATTGGCTTCATATCTTCTGTTTTGATTTGGGTTAGCTTATATCACTGTGGATTCAATGCTTCAGGAATCTATTTTCCTTACAGAGTGTAGATTTCTAGTGAAATCTTCTGGCTTATTATGGTGATTATACATGACATTTTATCTGATGCTTTCTTGATTTCCTGGTCATTGGCAGGGTGTCTAAAATGCCAATATGCTTTGATCTCAGTCTTGTGTGCTGAAGTTCGTCTTGTTATATATGTAATGACGTATACCTGGATGCAGAATCTGTATGAAATATGACATGTATATGATTTTCGATTTCCAGGAAATGTCAGCATGGTGGCACTTTTATTCAGAGTGGCTGAGGTGTGTGAAAAAGGCATTTCCAATGAGTCAAACATTTGTTTGTCTGTCTACTTGTTTGTTTAACATTCTTTGTGTTTTCCAATATTAAAATCTCTTCAAATCCAATACTGGAAATGTTAGTCTGTCTGTGAAAACTTTTATCTGTGCAGAATGTAGGGGGAACACTGCACTGTGGACCTAAAAAGAGAGTTATGACAGTTATGTAGTTTTCTATCTGATTGCTGAACCAGGCATCAGTGGTTATATGTACTATACAAACTAACCCAACCTTATCTCCTATAGCACTTTGTCATGAAACTCCTGTGATTAAATGGCCTCACTGACATCTTCAGAAAGAGCAAACAATAGTGGTCTAACACTGCCCAGTATGGTGTCACTGACGGTGGCTAAAGTAAATACTGCCTTTGTAGAAAGCAGCAGGCCTACTGCCCATATTACAGTGGAAGATTGTCCTCACTGCATGTCTGCCTGTCAAACTTCTTTACCTTTTATCCAGCCTCTATGTCCTCCTTTATAGTTTCACTATTTAGACACTTCCAGTACTTTACTCATTTACCCATATGAACCTGTACCACAGAATGGAGCCAGAAGATGTTCACCAGCATCTCTCAGGCTCATTAATTTTCATCAGCCTACCTGGCACTGGTTTCAGAAACCTAATAAATATGTATGCTAACGTCCATTTAACTGGAGAATGTCTTCATCATATTCCTCTAACTCTTCCTCTAAATTATTTTTTTTAAATCCCTAGGTAAATGCTATTTTTAAATATAAGCTTCCTTACAGTCATTACTTTGACTAAAAGGTTGAAAACTATAGTTTGGTTTTGACTCTATAGCCCAGCCAAATCCCTTCTGGAATCTGGGTAGGCTGAAAGGAAATGAAAGGTTGGGGAATACAGTGGCTAAGGAATACTCAGATATTACAGAACTGGTGAATGTCAGTGGTTATCTGGCCCATGCAAAGGGCTCCCTCAGACAGCATTGCCCAGCATAGATGCCAGAAGCCCTCTTTTTCAGACAGGGCAAAACTAACTGTAGTTTATAAGGAAGCCTTTGAAAATTACATGTAAGTGAGACTGTAAACTCCAGAATTTCAGCCACACTCTGACTGGAGTGGCTGTGGGAAGGCCACCAGGTGGGAGAACATCAGGTCTACCTACATCCTACATCCTCCGACAGGTTTCCCACCTGCGGGAGAACCCCAGGTCTACCTACATCCCACTGCAGGTGTTCCTTGCTGCTACTCTTACAGTGCTCCAACATTGTCCTCAGTGATCAAAAGAGAGTGTATACTTTTTCATAACTTTTGCCATGCGTATGATTGTATGCAACCTGTTTAAATAATTTCCTTAAGACAATTTTGAATGCTTCTCTGCCTAATTATTTCAAATAAGCTGCAGTTATAGTGGTGAGTGAAAGTGTAAGTTATAATCTACAACACCCATTGATGGATTCATTAAGTTCATTTAGATTCTTATTTCCCCTGTGTTTTGATGCATGAATAGTTATTCAGACCAACTGTACTGTCCCAGTCTGAACTGTGTAATGCAATATGAGATAGCATTTGACTATGTATACAGTTAGGAGAGGCTGATCTATGGTAATGTGAAGTTCAAGAATTTCTTACTGCATCCAGGACAAGTGCCTGGGGTAATTTTTGCATCACTTGTTCTTGTGATTGTCTGTTAGGAAAATATGTGTAGATTACTAACTTTAGGCAGCTTCCTTCTTTTTTGCTTTTTTTTTTTTTTTTTCATTCATCAGCCCTTTTGTACTATTGTTATAGTTTGTTATTACTTGCAAGAGTGAAAATTTTCAACTATGACCCCAAGCAAAGTCTGCTAATTTTGAGATTAAAGGAAGATGATCTTCAGCAAGTGCCAAGACAGAGGACTGCTGTGGTGTTTTTTGAGGGGGAAGATTACATATATTCACTGAACTATGGTCCTATGGGACATTTATCACCTTGAGATAAATAATAAAGACAAAATGCTGAGTAACATTGACTTCAGCCTTTGTCCTTGGATAATGCAGGGTTAATGTTGAACGTCAGAACTACCCCATTCCTCCCTTACCCAGCTCTCCTTCATACTGATACTTAACATCATAAACAGAACATTTTATTGCCTATTAAAACTGAAAATGTTTTAAAACCTTTAAAATATGACTATGCTCTTAATATTGCATGTAATGTAATCAAACCATCTTCCCTCTGCCCCCTCTGGAGTATATTGCCAGTTGTCTAGAATTTCTGCTAGAATGTATGTCTTTTTCTACACAAAGTAGGTGACCTTGCTAAGGAGCACAAAATACCTTGACAAATGGTAAAGCAAGCTAAGGTCCAGTACTATGAACTGGTTTTGGTACTAATTTGGAACGCGCAGTCTGATATTAGGTCCTTTAGTTAATGGTAATTTGCTTCTAATGGTTATAGAATTGTGGGAAAGGATATGGTTATGGTGACAGAAGCCACCTGAAACTTTATTGAAATCAGTAAGAAAAATTATAATAAGGGAACAGTACTAGTACTTGCAAAGTGTAGGTTAATAAAGGTACTGCAACTAAAAAATTGTTGAAGACTGTAGAAGTGCTCTCATCGTTTGTGAGCGTATATGGATCAGGCCTGTGGAGAGTCAAATACTTGTCAAACAGATCCTTCTTGCTCTCTTGTGGTACATAAATACCAAAGCTTTAGTGTTCTTCACTTTTAAAAGTGGATGCATTCATGTTACAACTCAGAAAACAGTTTGGTAACACAATGTAAATATGACAGGGAATTTGTCCAAGTGAGGAAGAACATTCTGTTTTATTCGTGTCATTTGTCATTCATGATGACAATGTTACCTGAGAAGAAGACGACCTGTAGTATTTATTTTATTTTGAGAGCCAAAGCTGTACAACACTTTTATTAACACTTGGAAACTTTACTGTTGAGCAATATTAGTACACTCATGGATTTTGTGCAGTCATTGTGTCCCATAGACAAATATTAAAAGCCTTTTTTTAATTGCTTTTGACAACAAGAAAGCCGCAATTTCCTGATTTCAACATGATTTCAGATGAAGTGATTGTACCTTTCCTAAGTTGGATTTTGGTTTAACTGAAGTGAATGTGCTTTTTCAGAGGAGAGAGAACCTATACAAATAAAGAAAACAAATAGAAAATATTTATGAAAAAGAGCTTGTGTTATTCCTTCCTACTTCTGGATACAGAACAAGGAAATAAACCATAACTTATACCTTAAAAAAAAAAGGTGAAAGTTGAATATAGACAGTCTAATTCTAGGAAAAAAAAACCCAAACCACAACAAAAAAAGTGCTTTGAGAGCTCACCATTTCTGTACAGCAGTTATATTCACTAGGTACCCAGCCTTTAGGCTGACCTACTAAAAAATGACAGATGAAGAAAACAGAAAGGAATTTTGTGGTCTTTTGTTTTCTTCCCTTCTTTCTTATCAGCCTAAAATATTTGATATAAAAGGCTTATATTGTCTCTTAGAATTTGTTTTTCTTGCACTTGTTCTTATACCTGGAAAATATCAAGAATGTTGTATTTTAATTTCCTGTTTTGTTTAATGGTTCCCTGGAGGACCTGGTGATGTTCATGATTTCTTTTAGACCCAGTTTCCAAAAAAAGGTTATAAGCGTGCTTACTTTACAGAACTTGAATGCCCCTTGATTGCACATTTTATTTAACAGTAAGACTGTTATATGTTTGTAGTTGGGATCTAAAGTCTTAACCAAATGGTAGAGTTTAATCTATAATATTAACAACATTTAATTTAATACAGTGTCAGGTTATTGCATTAGATAAATGTTAAAAATAACAAAGGAAAACAGGTTCAAACTGTCTGAATAAAAAACCTGATTTCCTTTCCCATCTGTTTTTTAGTTGCTTTGCAGTTTAAATTGAATGAAAACCCTAGTTCTCTATCAAAATTTTTTATGTGTGTAATTTCTATCTTGAGAAGTAAACATGAAGAAAAGTAGTGTGTGCAGGGTAGAAGTCAACTTTACACAGTCTAACAGATTAAAAGAAGATATAAGCCCAAATTTTATTTCAATTTCTAGATTTTGTTAATGTTCTAAACTCAGAAGTAAAAACAAGATACAATGGAGCATATTGGTTATTTTCCAGTTTAGTGTAGTAAGACTGGTTGCTTTTATGCCTTTAGACAAATATGCTATTTTTTCATTTATCAATTATTTCATGAAATATCCTACACCTTCCTTCTCTGTAGATGTGTGTAATACATCTTCAGTGTTAGATATCATATTTGCTAGAGTTTTAAGTCGCTGAAATTTGTGATATTTAATAAATACTTTACTGGAAAACATTTTTGCCTTTATTTACTTAGAAATTTTAATTATGCTACTGCAATGAACAACCTTAATATATTTTATTTTCCTGTCCGAAATATTTTTTAAATTAATGTTAATTTACTAAACATTGATCTCATCTCTCTCTGTTTCTGAGACTTCCTCTATGTACCATAGGAAGAAGTTATAGGTACTGAGGGAAAAGAAGAAGTAATGACAAAATGTACTCTAGAAAAGCATGCTTGACTTTCTAGGATCCCTCTGTGATCAGTCAAAAAAAATCAGCCCTGTCTCCTCAGAGCCAATGTCTTCATCAGTAACCTAACTGTAGGCAGCCATCAGGATGTGACACCACAGTCTCCCTTCATCTTGCCAGTGGCTGAGTCTCCTGCCATCCTGTCTGTTGTGGCACAACACATTTGCCATGTTGTGCAACTCCGGGTTTGGTCAGAGCAGCTCCCTGATCCAACTGAAACCCAGAACTCAAAAAAAAAAAAAAAAGTGTTTTTAGTCAGTTCAGTACCACAAGACTAAACCATTACTAGATCCAGCACCAGGATATGTATGGTATATTGGGGGGTTGGGGGGTGAGGGGTGGAGGAGCAATATCTTTTCCTTTTGATTGCAGGTTGTAGTTCACAGATCAGATAAACCATGCTGTGAAAATGTCACCCCACTTAAACGTTCCAACTCCCTCAGAGAGGACTGTATCACTCCATTGAAGAATGCTGGTGAAATTGGCTTCAGTAGCGTAATATCATCTTGCAAGCAACCTGTTACTTAAATGCAGTAAAATATGGAAATATTCATCATCATTCGCTCAGAAGACCTGCATGTCTGCATACATCAATACATTTAGTTGCCTCCGAGAACGCAAAAAACAAACAAGGATCTGTCATTACTGCTTAGGAGAATCTATCTTTCTTAATCAAATTCAGATGAATAGATACTCTCTGAAGACAGCCAAAAATGCTGGCTAGTAGCCTGGAGCATTCTTTGCTTTTTTTTTTTTTTTTTTTTTTTCACCACCATCAGAGGCTGCCTCTGATCTCACATGGAGAGAAGAGAAATGTTCAGTGAGAAGTTTAGTGGATCCAGATGCTGAAACAGGAGACACCCAGATGTATCTGTATGTGGAGGAAAGGCTGATAATGGCTGAACAAAGCTATGAAATAGGTAGGCAGATGAGAGTAGAAACTGGTCAGACATGCAGAAGCAGAGCAGAATGGCAAAAAGGAAGAGACAGGTACAATATGAAGGAGGAAAATAAAATTAAGTCAAAGCAAAAGAAGCTCTATATATTCATATACACATAAATATGCAAATAAATAACTGGATTTAAAATAAACACATACACCTATATATTTCACATATGGTGAAATAAAGAGCAAAGACAGAAAAAGATTACAGATAAACGGTCTCTCCTAATCACATTCTTTTCAAGTGAAGATCAGTCTTGGAAGTCTTATCTAATTAAAATCATCTACTGTTGCACTGATCAGCCTAGTGAGTCTCCAAAACTCATTGCATGTTAGGGGTTTTCCTCAACCTGAGATTTCTTTTGACCTATATGGAAATTCATATTTATTGACATCTACTTTCTTCTTATCTATCTATCTATTCAAATTAGAACCTAAAATTCTGTGGGTTATTTACTTCTAAATTGTCTTCACAAACTGGTAGTGGTTTGCTGTACATTTTCACTTCTCTGATGAATGGATAAGCTTGACATTATCAGGGATAGGTAGAGAGCAATTGCCCTGGAGCAAGTATCTCAAGAAGTTTCAGAGGGCAATTGTCCTGCGTGTGCCCAGATAGCTGTGTACCACTGGTGATATTTAACCATGCTGCATAGAATAATTCAAGGCATTTAGTAAGGAATGGGAAGATTCATTTTATGTAGACTTAGTAAAAAAATCCTCAGTGATTAGGTGAAGGTATTAGACTATTGCAAACTTTTTCCTAGTGATTACAAGTAGAAAAATTGGCTGGGCTTAATGTGTCAAATCAAGGACATTAAAGTGACATTAGCACATCATGTGACTGAGCAGAGCCAGCCATGTGGAGCAAGGCAGCTGATGCTGGTATCATGACTGAACATCATGTGTGTTTCAGGAACACTTCATGCTCACCTCATCTCTGTCTTTAGGATGCTCATAAGAGCTCCAAGGGACATATGAACACCTCTGAACCATCATCTTGTCTTCGTTCATAGTCCTCCACAGGGAAGTTAGTTCTCACACTCTGAGAATGCTTCAAGTGGTGACTCAAAATTCAGTGAAAGACAGTTAGGAACTTAATTTCCAAATCTAATATCTGATCTTAACTAAAATGACACTTTTGGTGCACTTTGGTTAGGTATAAAATTATGTCATTTTTATAAAACAAGGTGAGAGGGGTTTTCTAATATGCCCTCAGGTTCATGTGAGAGATGCAAATATTAAATTCCTGAGGAGGACATGCTGTAAGATTACTTGGACATAGTTATCAGTTTCCCCTGGACTTTGGTTTAATGGCTTAAACTTCAAAAATATCTTCCTAAAACTAAGATTTTACTTAGCTTGACTCTCAGACCATTAAGTGCTTTTTCTGTATGCTCTAAGTGGATTGTGAGCAGCTGGAGACATGTTGTATCTTAGTGTGACAAATTAATAACTTATTGAATTATAGTATTCTGGGACTCAGGGAATTACTTTTGAGCATTCCAGAAATTTTATTATAAATGTCTCCTCTCTATTCTGAATTCTGGGCATTTTTAAAATACTTTTCTGTTTCAGAGCTTTATAGCAAAACCAGTGTAATCTTAGCAAATTGGTTCAAAAGAGGTCCACATTAACTTTTTCATTTCATGTGGATACATATCCCCCAAGTTTTGCTTTGAGTACTGAGTTCAAACAAACCAAAAACTCAAAGGAAAACTCCACCCATATCATTGAATTTTGTCTGGGCAACTTTTTTCCCCTTTGAGTCATAACCAGAATAATAATGAGTAACAACTGGTTTCCACCCAAACTATGAATGACAGTTTTTTGCCTTCTCTATCTGGGAAAGCTAAAAATCGTGGTGACAGTTTTTGTAGACCAGGTTTAAATTTCAATCTTCTTTTTCAAGACATGTAAATAATTTTATTTTTTTTCAGCTGCAACCTGCCTATAATTGGGACTTTGCAAATTTTTGTGTATTTATTTATTTAATTTAATAGGAAGGATAATTTATTCACTTTTCCTCCTATGATATTTTTCTTCATGGTATGACTTCATCAGGTTAAGAGTACTCAGTGTGGCTTTCACAATCTACTGCCAAAAGAAATATTTACAAGTGCAACTGGGGGAAGACAGACTCTATAACTGCTATAAATTTATTGCTGGTTACACAAATATGTCATGATTCTTAGTGGTGCCATGTCTAATTTAGACCAAATGTAAACCTTTGTATAGGCAGTGCTCTGGCATCCCAGTTAAATCTGCAGAAGGACTAGTTATTTGGATAGAAACATATGATCTCATTCTAAGAGCTGTGTTTAGTACCAACTTGCCAAAAGTCTTTGGGGAAGAGTTAGAAGTCAGGCATCCTTCTACAAGGGTCTCATCCATGCCCCATATTTTTGTTTTCTTCAGTTTCAAGAACCTTTTCAACAATTCTATCACATATGTATACTTAAACTTCTAGGAGTCTCTTTCATCTGTATTTCTATGGGATGTAACTTTGTCTTTTATTTTTGCTTAATTTTAGTTTAGTTACCAGAAATCTAATTTTTGAGAACCTGTTTTCTCTAGCTCCACTATTTGGTCTGTTTGACTTTTTCCTGGTATTTTCTTACTTTTGTGCATTTAGATTTTAATTAGTTGAGATCACTGATTTCTTCCAGAATCCTAATTTAATATTACCTTTTCTGCCTCTGCCTGTGTTTAATTAATGTACTAAATAATTTCTAAATCATTTAGCAAGTTACTATCTGTAGAAAAGGCAGACTTTAGTATCTAATAATTTAGTGAAGATAGACTTTGGTTCCATCTTAAGTTGATATGAAAATTTAAAATTGTGCGAAGAAGCAGATTTCTGAATGAATATGATGATACTAAAAACGATTAGTATATGTATTGTGAAGTGATAAAATATCATTATACATAGTAATTGCTTATACTAAATAGAGAATGAAACCTTGATTTCATGTGTCATGCCTTATGCACAGAGACTTAAAACTCTTCAAAGGAACAATCTCTCTGTGTAGAAGTAGAGCACAGTAGGCCGAATTTCTTACCACAGTAGTCCTCTTAAACGCCAATGGAGGTTTCTGAAGACCATAATGATATTATTTTTCCTCATGACTGGATGTACCACACAGGACTTACTTTGATGTACTGCCCCATACATACATATATTTGTGTGAAGACAGTTCTTGTCTTCTCCCTGTTTGTACAGCTTCTGGAGAAAAGAGTAGCCAGAGCTAGCACGTTGTTGGTAGAACAGTATTTGGAGATTGTTCCTCATCACTTTCTGGAAGGTATTTTCTCTGCTTCCCTTTCACCCCTTCTCCCCCTCCCCCCTTTTTTTTTCTTCACTTCATTTGTATTGCTGGTACTAAAAGCCTAGAGGAAACACTATTCTTTAATTCATATAATAAATTAACAGATTTCTCTTTAGTGCAGTGTAGAGATGTTCAGTATT
This sequence comes from Aegotheles bennettii, assembly GCA_013398125.1. NCBI lineage: Eukaryota > Metazoa > Chordata > Aves > Caprimulgiformes > Aegothelidae > Aegotheles > Aegotheles bennettii. The sequence goes on along the minus strand of VZRW01001238.1, from coordinate 61,928 downwards.
TCCAACCTATGTAAAAAAAAATGCTATAAGAAATCTTGCATGAGGAATTAAAATACCCCTTTGGTTTCTGCTGTCAACAGAATTCTATGAGATTTGGGTAACCCTTTAAATGTTTTGGACTGGAAAGTTCTGGTGGAACAAATGATTTAATATATTGTTTCATCATCATTGAGAGCCTGGATCAAATTCATGGAAGTCAAATGAAACTCCACAAATCTTAATTCTCAAGAAGTGACTCCTCAGTAGCAGAGACAAGTGCTTATAGCAGAAATCAATATTTTGACACACTGTAATATTGCCAGCCTTTTTTTGTTGTTTTTTTTTTTTTTAAATAAGTAATTTTCTGCTCCTTAAATATAAAAAAAAGCAAGTTGTATTGAAAATTAGTACAATACATTTTTACTCTTTTCCTGTCCTGTTCCTTAGCAGGTTTGGAAAGTTAACTATAAATAGCTTTATATTTTAAATGAATCATTGTTCATGAAATAGTTTTAATGATTAAATATGTTGATACAATTATGTCTTATCTATTAGTTATGAAATGTATTCAAAAAGGACACAAATGTTTCATAAAAGTTCCTAAGAATCGAGTGTTATAGACTAACAATAGAGCAAAAATTAGATAGAAAATTGAATTTAAAATCAAAATGTTCCAACTGGGAATTTTATTCTCTTTAAAGACTTCAGTAAAATGTGTTTATTAATTCCTTCATTCTCCTCTGACTTATTTTCTCTACAATCATCAGAAAGATCTATTTTTTTCTGACACTTTATATGTTTTCCTAGCTTTTTTGGTTTAGTTGCTTCATTATGTATTATGGAGAACTCACATAGAAGCCCTATAAAGTTGCACAATAATTTCCACTGTAGCACTCTTGTTTTCATTTGCTTCTAAGGTTGCCAGACTTTAACTGTTTAAGCTGAAATGTTTCCTTCTGTGTAATTTCACTTGGTGAGTAAAGGGAAAAGACGTTTCAATGAAATGCAATTTATTTGAGGACAGGAAAACTTCATTTAATTGCCAATGTCAGAACTGCTGGTAAGTATTGCACTCAGTTATCTTCTATTTTCTGTCTAGCAACACAGTGAGGTCATTCTGATTTCAGAAATGCACTTGTTGCCACATCTGTGAATCTTTGGCCAAATTGTGAACCTTCTTAAAACTCAGAAGCTCATTAGAGACACATTCACGATACAGATTATGAAGGTAGAGAAACTATCTGAAGATTCCATTAGAACTGGGAATGCTTAAGTCCAAGGCTGGAAGGTTTGAGCAGAATTTTCCTTAGAGTTGCTGCTCTCAGCTATCAGTGACTATTGTCATATTAGGCACTGAAAAATGGCTATGAACTTGTCTTTTGTTTCCTCCATCATTGCTTAGAAAGGGAGGATGCACCAATGTGTAGAAAGAACAGTGGTGAAAAGTTGAATGAGGGGTAGGAGATTGGGGTGAAGAGTTAAGTGAAGGCTAGATAAACTTTTTGCTTAGAAATGATTTGGACTCTGTGCTCCTCAGTTCTCCCACCTCTGAGACATGGAAGTGATAATGCCAACAAATCTCACACAAATGCTGTCAAGAGGTTTTCATTATTATCTCCAGTATATTTAGGTATTATATTGATAGCAGTACAAAAAAGATCACAAGAAAATAGACGATGCATTCAAAGGTGAATGATATAGAGTAAATACCGGGCTCCATACTGACTGACGTATCACGAAGTATCAACTACACTATCTAAATAAATAGATGTCCTATGGAAAAAATAATCATAATTATGTGTGAAAAAAATAAAATCCTTACAAATTGTGAGATACCTATGAAGCCCTGATTCATAAACTATCCCCAAATCTTAGCAAAAAAGTGAAATGAGCATTAACAAATTAGAAAGTTAAGAAAATGTTCTGAGGCTTGCATTCGTCACTGTCAAATGCCTCTGTAGCTTACCTTTCACACACTGTCTTGAGCATTAGGAGCAGGCAAAGAAAATATTTTCTTTGCTTCTTGGCTCAAATTCAACATGTGTTATGATGCCTCATGCCATTGCATAAGGTTTTACAGTCCTTTTTCATCTGAAGATAGGCACCTTTTTTTTTAACATACCCCTTAATCCACATATGTACTTAGATCACAATAGAATATCTGGAGCACTTTTAGAGTTAAATGGTGCTTTATCACTTTAGTATGTAAATTAGAAAAGTTTACGATTTTAATTGCAGAAGTGTGTATCATCAACAAAAGAAAGAAAACCTAGTGTACTTTGTATGTCCTTTTTTTGACTGAGTTTCCTTTTATTTGTAGCACATTTTACTTACTCTAATTTGTAGGCTTAGATGTGTCCTCATTTGACTTTTGGCTCAAACACATAACTCCAGAAATGAAGGATATGCCTACTGAGATCACTTCCTGCTGGAGTCTGGATTCTTGGCTGGGAAACTGACTTCTCTTGTTCCTGCTGGAAAGTATTTACAATGGGGATGTTGTAGTATAGTGGCAAAGTTATTCCAGGACATGTTTGCAAGTATAAATAGACACATGAATAAAGGTATGCTAAAGAATCAGAGAAGGCAATGAAACCATAACCTACTCATAATAATTTCAATCTAGATTTTGAATCGCCTTGTTAGTATTCCTACAGTTTAACTCATTGCTAAGGGATATAGATATTCCAGCCAGGGAATGGCTATCATCTATTTCTGTTCATGAAGTTTTTTTGTGAATGCCAAATGATCTAGATACCTTGAAAAGTTATAAAGATACACCAAATCACAGAACACAGGGAAGAGAACCACTGTACTACATTATTCCTATGAAAGCTAGCATGTCAAAATTTCTCTGGGTACTCTTAATATAGAAAAGTGTCAGTGTCCTGTGTTTTCTCTTCTGCTGCTGGCTACAGTACTGGTGCTGACCGCAATAGTGCGAAACACAAACTCAGGCAAGGTGGCATCTGCGAGGGGTGGCTGTTCTGTGGAACAGGGCCTGGAGATGTGGACACAGACGTGAGGAGCCGGGAAGAGCTGGGAAGAGCACTGCTGCTTGGCTGCATCGTTGTCCTGTTCATTCCTGACCTCAGGTCTGGTGTGAACCATTCTGCACCATTTTCCCTATAGGAGATACAAACAGGGGTTTTCAACAGTTGAACCCATGATTGCTCACCACTTGCTGTCTTCAGGTATTCCTATTGCTCAAAAAGGAATTTTTATTAACTGTCCTTTTTGTAAAGGAAAATACAGAAGGCTTTTTTTTGGTAAAAGATGCACACAAAGGAGGCAGAATATTTAAGACTATGTCAATTCAAATTTGAAAGGAGTAAATTGTTACAAAAAGATTACTTGACATAACATGTAACTCTAAGGTCACTGGCCTCTTAACGGAGAGAAATAAATAATGAAAAATACACCTTTAAAAATCAGGAAATTCATCTGTATAACAGTCTAAGGGACTGAGAAAAAATTAAGAAAATACGGAAAATTGTTAAGCTATAACTGAAGCATAAAAGCAACTGTCACAGAATCACAAAATTGCTAATGTTGTTAGAGGCCTCTGGAGATCACCTAGTCCAACTTCTGCTCAAGCGGGGGCACCTAGAGCCAGTTGGCCAGGATCACGCCTTTTTAATATCTCCAAGGACAGAGATTCCACACAGTAAAAATATGGGGAGTTTTATGTCAGAGTAAATTTCTTGTGTTTCAGTTTGTGCCTTTTGTCCAGTTACTGTGCACCACTGAGGAGAGCCTGGGTCTGTCTTCTTTACACCCTCCCATCAGAAATTTAAACACATGGATAACTCCCCCCGATCTTTCTCTTTTTCAGGCTGAACAGTCTCACCTCTCTCAGCCTTTCTTTTTGTGAAAGACTCCCTAGTCCCATAAATATCTTTGTGGCCCTTCACTGGATCCTTTCCAGCATGTCCATGTCTCTATTGTACTGGGCAACCCAGAACTGGACACAGTACTCCAGATGTGGCTTTACTAGTGCTAAGTAGAAGGGAAAGATCACCTTGCTCAGTCTGCTGGCAACACACCTCCTAATGCAGCCCAGGATACCAGTCCATGTCTGCTGCAAGAACATCTCTTTCCCAGGGACTGAGGTAAAACTGACCTCTACTTTCTTTCTTGAAGACAGAAGTGACATTTCCAGTTCTCGGGAAGCTCCTCCAGTTGCCATAACTGAAATTTAAAGGATCACAGAATCACAGAATCCTAGGATTGGAAGGGACCTCGAAGGATCATCTAGTCCAACTCCCCTGCCAGAGCAGGGTCACCTAGAGTACATCACACAGGAATGCATCCAGGCGGGTTTTGAATGTCTCCAGTGAAGGAGACTCCACACCCCCTCTGGCCACCCTGTCCNTGGCTCCATCGTCCTGACACGCACCCTTTACATATTTATAAACATGGATGAGGTCACCCATCAGTCTCCTTTTCTCCAAGCTAAAGAGACCCAGCTTCCTCAGCCTTTCCTCATAAGGGAGATGTTCCACTCCCTTAATCATCTTTGTGGCTCTGCGCTGGACTCTCTCAAGCAGTTCCCTGTCAAAGGATGATAAAGGCTGGCCTTGCAGTGACATTGGCCAACCTCCACAGCATTCATGGGTGCATCCTTGGACTTGTGTCTGTTTAGTTTAAGTGTTCCCTAATTTGATCCACTTCCACTGGGTAGGTAAGGTTTACTATCTCCAAACTTTTTCACTGGTCTCAGAGGCCTGGGAATCCTGAAATCCAGTCTCACTGATAAAGATTGAAATGAAGAAGACATTGCATACTTTGGCCTTTTCTGTGTCCTTTTTCATCAGTTTCCCTGCCCCATTCAGCAGCAGGCCCACATTTTCCTTTGACTTCACTTATTGATGATGTACCTGTAGAAGCCCTTCTTATTGCCCATCATGCCCCTCACCGGGCTTCAAATTCAGATGGACTTTGGCTTTACCAACCCCATCCCTGCACATTTGAATAGTGTCTCTGTGTTCTTCCTGGGTCACCTGTGCCAGCTTCCACGTCTTGCATGCTTTCTTGTGTCACACAATTGTAGCACAAAAGTGTGTCCATGGGTTCAGAAATATATATATAAAATAAGAAAAAAATAACAATATGAAAAAAAGTAGGGGGAAAAAATGTAGAAAGGCCTTCAGACAAATTGTAATTGTTGCTTTTTTTCTAAGTTTCTGGACTGTATACTCTAACAATTCATAAGAAACTAAAGTTGAGCAAGGACAAGAAATTAGAAGGGAAATGAATATTTGGTTTAGGCTAGAATCATTTAAATTTACCAACAGATAAAATCTTTTCGTGTTGTGTCAGAGAAATAATTTCTCTGTAATTATTTTGTGCAAGTGTCAGACATATTCCCCTGCACCTGTTCAATCTGGAAAAACAAGGAATGGTTTTTTTTCCTAATTTTTATATTGTTACTTTTGTTCTTTATCTTCTTGTTTCCATGGCACTTCTGCAGATAGCTTCTGAATTGCAAATGATCAGAAGGTCACATAACTTTTAGGCTGTATGGCTTGTGCTCTTATATCCATCTGACAAAAGCTGCTTTACTCGGCAAAGTACTGTAAAAGCCAGTGTCATTAGCTGCAGCTGTCAAAAGGGGAATTGCAGGATATCACCCTGAAGCTTTCTGGGTTTGTGTTCCTCACTCAACTTGTCACAGTGCTTGCAGCATGCTTGGTTTGATGTTATGCCATTTGCAGTCATTACTTGCACTAAGTGTAAAATATTGCAGTAAATATGGATATGTGTATATTTAACACGTATGTATGTGACATAAAAATACTTTATTTCTCTACAGACACAGTTGCAAGAAATAGTTCAGTGATACAGAGGTACAAATGCCATTGATTTTCATTGGTCTTTATGTACTTAAGTGCCTTGGCTTGAATATCTACTTCATAATCTGTTTAACAGTTCTAGTAAAACTGAGACCTAAGCAGAGTGATGAAATCAAACCTCTCTTTTCAACAGTCTCTAAGTGTCTAAGAAAACTTAGGTTTCACCCTTTGCAGCTTGCAATGGTTGGTAAAACTTGATGTAGTCATGCAATGTGCAAAGAAAATACCTAAAACATTAGAAAAAATACTTCTTAGTGGCTGTTACACCACTTCATACAAAACAGTGTTTATTCTATCCCTTTTCTCCAAAGCTTTGGAACTATGAAATAATACCCTTTTGGTATTTTAAAATGTTTCAAACCATTTCCCTGCCCTTCAGCCAGGATACCTGAGAGTCCATATGATTACATATAAGTAGTTTAACATTAATATTATTTTCTATATAATTCATTAACCCTTGCTTTTATTATTATGTAAGTTTAATTAGAGATATGCTGCTACTTCTAAGAATTTCATGTTGAAAGCAGAAACTTACGCAATGTGTAGCCCATTTTAGCCTTTGATATGAAAAACTGTGTAGTTAAATCTAATGGCACCTGTTTTCTATAGTTGATATTCTGTTGACATATTTGCTTATTAACCATTGGAAAAATGTCAGTACTTCAGTATGAACTTTTCTTCTTAACCCTTTCATACATAGGGTTCATACCTGTTAGATTTAAAGGTATTCTTATTACTACAGTTATTTTATATGTTCTGCTACTTATGTATTTTATGCATATCTATTTATTATAAAGTTATTGTAATTGTCAAAAAATGTAACAATCCAATGAAAACAAATAACCATTTTTGATTAAACATAATTTTTCCTTATTTTTTTAATTGAATGTTCTACCTTTTTGAAAAAAGATCTATAGAAAAACCATGCAGAAATTGCTGATTCTTTAAAAATATTCCATTAAGTATATTCTTAAAAATTAAAAATATACTTCGACTTTATGAATGAATGTGTTTATAAGGCAATGGCATCCAGTGTATACAAGAATGTGTAAATAAATATGTAGTTCCTGCTTATATTACTGTTGATATCATCATTGTTGTGTTTTGCCCAGAAAGAGACTCGAAGTCACTCTAGCTTCTCTTTCTTTCTGAGTTACACAGAAGCTTCAGCAGCCTGCAGCTTGCTCGTTTTTTGTACATACCAAGCAGATGAGATTACCAGCTTCCCTGTTTTCACTGCTGAGGGTTTGTGCTTGTTGCCTACCTATGGCCTTCAGTGTATTATCTTCCTCTTATAAACAAGCATCATTTTAGTGCATCAATGTGAATCTTGAGTCAAATGAGGTGATCCAGCCTGTGTCCTCCTCTACATAACACCTCACCAGTTGGTGCTCATCTTGGGTCTCCAAATCCCATTTGTACCTCTATAACATGTATTTACTGAACAGCAGGACAGACTGCTGATGCTATGGATGTTGCTGAAATGCTAGCATTAAATCATGATAAAGGAGATGATAATACCAGATTTATATTGTGGAAAAAAGGTACATGTGTTCCAAGTCCCTCATGAAGTGTATTGAGTTTAATATTGAAACTATTATTTCTTCTTAACAGAAGAGTCTATATATGGAGTGAGAGCCCAGTATCAGTAATAAAGGCACTGTGCAGTTCTGCGGGGACAACTTGCCCTTTATGTAGATATTCAACATTAAGAAACATTTGTTCACAAGAGCAAAAAGACCCAGTGGAAAGGCATCTTTTCAACTGGCATACTTTCAAATACTTCTGATGAATTAAACTGACCTTTAGAAATACACGTCTGGGCTGGCACTAAAGCTAGCGTTTCTATTTTTTCAGAGTGTGTGTATATATGAAGAAAACAGTACTTAGGGTTACCGAGCTATTGTTTGTGTCCAAGCAGGTGCCTGTAGCAGGCACACTCTGCATGCACACTAGTGACTGATGGTAGCTCCTCTGTTACACTCCCTTCCTGGATGCAGAACAGAGTGTCGAGCTGTGCAATCAACATCACCAGGGTGTTTGAGGCAAGGAACACGGTGATCTTTCTTAAGACTACTCTGGTGTTTTAACGATCTAAAAGGTTATGTTGAATTATAACAATATCTGTAGACAGACCACTGGGGAGGAATGGGGGAAACTCTCAGCGTTTTTATTTTTTCAAGATGATTTTTAATTTAAAAACTAGTGCAGATGGGACAACTGTAATAAGAATACAGACCTTTGTTACTTAAAATAAAACTTTATATGCTTATATGGACTTTTGATTTGTATCCAGTTGCCTAATAATAATTTGTTATATTACAAACAAGTCAAATTAGGGACATAGATTTTAAGGGTCATATTTTTAACTTAGAATCAGGCCCATCTTTCCAGAGGAAACAAAATCATGTTCATAAGCTGGAGTGATTAATATTTTTGAGCAAAATTCACCATATGAACTGGTTGATCCGTTGAAAATCCTCACTGGAAAAATCTTTGAAAAGCTTGAAAAAAACTGTTTGGGACCAGTTAGAAGTTGAGACCTAAGCTTTTTGGAAGTTCTCCTCCCCCTCTATTCTGCCTTGGTGAGGCCACATCTGGAGTATTGTGTCCAGTTCTGGGCCCCACAGTTCAAGAAGGACATGGAACTGCTTGAGAGAGTCCAAGCGCAGAGCCACAAAGATGATTAAGGGAGTGGAACATCTCCCTTATGAGGAAAGGCTGAGGAAGCTGGGTCTCTTTAGCTTGGAGAAAAGGAGACTGAGGGGTGACCTCATCCATATTTACAAATATGTAAAGGGTGAGTGTCAGGACGATGGAGCCAAGCTTTTTACAGTGACGTCCAATGATAGGACAAGGGGCAATGGATGCAAACTGGAGCATAGGAGGTTCCATGTGAATATCAGGAAAAACTTTTTCACTGTGCGAGTGATGGAGCACTGGAACAGGCTGCCCAGAGAGGTTGTGGAGTCTCCTTCACTGGAGACATTCAAAACCCGCCTGGATGCGTTCCTGTGTGATGTACTCTAGGTGAACCTGCTCTGGCAGGGGGGTTGGACTAGATGATCCTTCGAGGTCCCTTCCAACCCTAGAATTCTGTGATTCTGTGATTCTGTGATTCTGACCCTGTGTAACTTGTCAAAGGAGAGAAATCCAGCTGTGTTTCCAGAACTTACTTTATAACATGAGCAATAGAAAATTGTCAAATCCAAAGCCCTGATTCATCTTACTTGATTTTAGACACCTGAATGAGACATTTAAATTAAAACTAATATTGTCATCTAACTCTCTTTTTAGACAGTACTGAGGGACACAGAGAGAGAGAAGCACTTCAGAGATATTAACGTCCCACTGGGAAAACTTACTCTCCATAGGTACTTCTTTACCTACATTTCAGTCAAATTGGGGTATGAGCTCTCATCCTTCTCTCTACTTTCTTCTTAATCAACTGTGTTCTTTTCTTTATTCCACAGCTGGACCTCTGATATTATTGTACCACCAAATATATGATGTAAAAGAAATGACCTTATGTCTGAAGTACTTTAGATTTATTCACAAAAGGATCAGATGTAGTATCTTGATGCAGGAATAGGACTATTGCCAGAAAGTACTAATGAAGAAAGAGCACAAAACTCTTACATATTTATTTACCTAGTATCTCCTAAATGCATATGTATGATGAATACTCAAGATTAGAACAAATATTCAGATGAGACCACCAAGTTTTCAGCCAAACTTCAATTAAATGTTCAGCCATGAAACTTTAGAATTTAATTTGGTCTTTTGAACTGCAAAGAGTTCTTAGTGGATTTGTTATCTGTAGTATAGCTAAGATTTGTACGTTATTTTTTTCTGTGCCATAAAAGAATAATTGTCTTTGTTGGAACTAACAGTAGCTGGCAGGTATACAAAAATGTTGCTAGTTAAGAGATGTTTGAAGGTTGCTCTTGGTTACCTGTTGTCTCAATTATGTGAAAGAGTGGGGAGAAAAAACTCAACTGATGCAAAAAAAATCTTTGATTAATTTGGTTAGATTGAACAATTAACAGGGAGGGATAAAAAAAGATTGGTGTAAGAAACAATGTAAGTATTGCATTCTCGGAATGGAGCAATGGATCCTTTCAGGATAAGTATAGGTATGAATCTTTTGTAAAGGTTACTAAGTCATGTAACAACCACAAAGAATCTTCGTGCTCTAATTTGTCAGCTGAAAGCATTGTGAAATTCCCAGCTAATTCACTAGAGGAGACATGAAAAGGGTGCTGCTCTAATGACTGCCTGTCCCTCATTTAATGTTCAATTACGTTTGAAAGATTTCAGAAAAAGACTCTGTCTGAGTTTTTTAACTTGCCGAAGAAGGCCCCCTTATGATTTTGTGGTCTGAGAACAGAAGCTGGAAAAACCAATGTACACCAGATTCTGCAGAAGTATTAATTGGGCAGCTGAGGGAAGGCTTAGTAAGATACTGAAACACAGTATATACTTACAAATTGTACATCTTATATTCTGTTAATTAAACAAGCACTTGCAAAATGTAGAGGGTAAAATTGTTTAATATACTGTTAAAATTTTAGAGTAATACTTACAAAATCTTAATTTTTGTTATTTTGATGCTGCTAATACATCCCATATTGTTTTTTGAACAAGCCTGAACTAGTGAGAATCCTGAAACTATTAGAGAGAAATTATTTGAACACACATTTTGCCATATCACTATATATGCTTATAAGGACACTCTATGACAAAAAGGAATGCCAAAGAAAAGAGAGGATCTGTGTTAATTCCTAAGAATCAGGAACTCTTTCATGAAGCTGCTAATGCCTCCTACCTATCTTATTTTTGAATTCTTCCTTCTTTCAATTGTGAGGTGACTGATTTCATCACAGGAGATAAAATATTTTAGACGATGTAATGCAAAGCCAAACCACCTTACAGAAAGGCAGAGGTGCACTATTTCAGTGGAAATTCTGAATTACAATACTGGATTTTTTCAGAATGACTAAGCCAGGATAACACAACTTCTATTTAGAAGAATCATTTACTTCGAATTCCACATATCACTACAAAACATTTGAGATGCAGTGCAGCTCTACTAAGAAAAAAATATGTCTTCTTCAGGTCACTAACGGTGGTTATTCTGAAGTTTTCTATCAACTGAGTTCGTATGGTTTCTAAAATAATCATCATGGTCATAAAATGAAAAACAAATGCAGATAAAGTTTCTGTATATATAAGAAATGAAAGACATAGAAATATATTTTGGTTGTCTTGGTAGAGGCAGGTGGAGATTACAGTGAACTGATTACCCCAGGACACGGTCTACACTTAAAGGGGGATCTATTCAATGACAGAAAAGAATGTCAAAGAAAAGACAGTACCTGTGACTGGACAGAAAATGTATCTATTTTTGCAAAATCTAAGAAAGGAAGTGTAAGTCAACTGTAGGAGTATCCATCTGCCTCAGAGCAGGAGATTTTGACATTTGCTTTGGGTCAGGATATATAAAGAACAGACACCTAAAACTTGGCCTACTTTTTTATGCTTCTGGGAACTTCTGGGAGCTCCTGAAGGAACAGCCTGCTTGTCTGCATCAGTTTTCCCTGGATCCTCTATACTGAAACTTTCTCTCAAGGATAGCACAAAATTACTATAGCAGGCGAAAAAAATCTTTCCTGTAATCTTTTTGCCATTGTTTTTCCAGGTGATCATTGAGAACCACAGGCCATTCTATAGGTCCATAATTTCCTTGGCTCTCCTGAAGTATTTGCAAGCTAGAAATTGTCCTTGGGAACTCTTTGCATACATATTTATTCCCATCTGCCCTCATTTCTGATTCATGTTCACAGTTTACACTTATGGCTTCTGGAGAGTTGCTCAGGGTAAAGCCTATCTCCCTTAGTGTTGCTGATCAGCTATGTTAAGGACAATTTTTCAATGGTCCAGGGTGCATTTGTATGTTACTGCTTTCAGTCGTCTGTCCAAAATCTGCAAAGCACTGTATCCAAGAGATAAAAATGCATAATACAAAAAACACTGCATAAAAAATGATAATATTTCAGACATTAATGTTTCAGATTTGTACTAATACTTTCCAGAAAGGCAAGGAAATAAAGTGGGCCAAATTCGTTCCAGGGAAATTGCAAGTAAATCCATATAATTCTGCCAGGGACAAAATTGACACTATAAATATTATTTAATCAAAGAATTATGCATTAAAGTGTTCCATCCAAAATTTTCTTATTCTTCAGCTGATCATGAATCAATATTTTCAAAATGCATTAAAGAGGGCAAGCACTGTTTATATACCACAATTAGTCATTGTTATAATTGTTGTTGACTTGATTTGAAGAGTTCTATGTGATGACTTTTTGAAATACTGGTGGAATGAGAACTGTAAAGTGTATGAAAGCAAGCTCAAAACACTAGGTCAATACAGTGTTCTGTATTCTTCTTGAAAACAGTTTTAGTTTTTGAGTACGTCTTTGTGTTGTGAATTAAAACATGTCTGGGTTATTTCTAAGAATCTGGAGAACAAAGGAAAATAAGATGCAGCATTCCTATCTTTTGATTGTACTTTTTATTAGTTGCAGATTAAACTACAATCCAAGATCCGAGCGCAGTGAGGTTTTTAAGGAGAGGACCCCAGCCAATCTACATGTGAAATGTATGAGAGCATCTCTATACCACTCCAGGCAACATAATGCCAAGAGTCAGCTTGGCTAGCTCCAGAGGGACTCATCCCTCTAAACCACACAGCTCATCACTCTTAGCTGGGCTCCTGAAAAAAATAAGATGGGGTAAGCTCATTGCTATGCCTCAGCAAATAAGTCTCTTTGTGGCTGATATACCCACACTATGACCATTTTGAGAGTGAACCCTACTGCAGCAAAGTCAAAGATCTTTACAAAAGGCTCAATTATTCAATGTAGATTTGCTGAAAGTGCTTAGGGATACCATCCATTTGATTATTTTTTTATTATTATTTGGCTCAGTATAGAAGTGGGAGATTGTTTTAAAAGCCAAGTTCAGATCTGGAACCAGACTGCTTCATAGAAGAATGAAAGAGTTCTAACCTTCTTGGTTTCTGTCAATCAGTGACTTTGGTCTCTAGCCTCTTAGGAGCTTTTCCTTGATCATTCTTCTATCTGAATAGTATTTTGAATTATCATTATATTTACAAATAGAAATATCTTTACATATACATTAAATTTTTTTTTATGGAAGATATGTTTTAAAGTGAAATTGCACTAAGCTATTTGCAAATGGTATCCATGAAAAAAATGTGAAAACTGTGATTGAGTAAATATGACACCCACCAAGCAAATTTTTAATTCAGAAATCATATTTTGAAAATAAACTTCTTAAATTCAGAGACAAAAAATATATAGACTAAGCAAGAAATAATTTTAGTTAACTAAGTAATTATCCATTTAAAAAAGATATTTTATGCAGTTTCTTCCAATCCTTTTAGGTCAGATTACTTTACAATTAGATTTCAGGATGATAATTATTACAATACACTGTCTTCTCATAGTCATTGTTTTATCCCTTACTTTTTTGCTTCAGTAGCTTTTTAAATACATTCCCTACTATTTAGTATAGCCATCTAATTCCTGTAATACATTAAAATACAGAGAATCCAAACTTTTATTTTGAAGTTTGTAGTTTTATCAACAAATTCTCTGTTTTTGTAATTCTGTGACATGGACACTTGATCTTTTTGAGATATTCCCAAGACTTAGGTTGGCCTTAATTTATATTATGTAAGTAGGGTCAAGTCTTGCTTTCAATAACAAAGCTTTTAAGTGGTGAAAAACATCCTAGCAAGGTTTTGTTTGGGGGGATTTTTTAATCAAATAAAAGAAGATTAAATTTGCAAAGAATATTTGGCTCATTGACATAAAGTAAGCATGTACTTTTCTGCTCCTACCAGTTATTATAAGCATCTTTAATAAGTACACCACACCTGCTTAGTTAAACACTAACTCTTTCTCAAAATAAATCTTATGTTCTTAAGAAGGAAAACTACTGATGTCATGGTGGTAGTAGTATCAGTCTGTTACCAATCATATAACTTCCTGAAGTTCGTTAGAAGTTCAGGTGACATATTTACAAAGGAATCCCCTGCCAAAAAACTTGATTCAAAGAATGAAGTCTGTAAATGGACCTGAAAAGAATATTCAGTGTTTAATTGTTTCATCCCAAATTAGGTAACAGCTTGCTGTGAGATATGGGAGATTCTGCAATACTAGTTCAGCGAAAATATATGATCTTTGCTCCAGACAGGAGTGACTGATAATTAGATGCAATATCTACTATAATAGTACTTTAGAATTGAGAAATCAAAATTGCAAAATGATACTTAACCAGGCCTGATGATCATTAACTGTTTAATACTCATAGAACTCTTATGAGAGAAGGTAATCTTGTTTTTCATTTACATTAAGTACTTTATACAAAATTAATAAAAGAAATAAGTATATTACAAGGCTCATATAAGAAGATGATGGCAGGATGTCTCTGCACTGCCCTGTATGCCACTCTTGAGATCCACAAACAAAATGGAAGAGTGAGAGGGAAGGGCAAAGGAAGAACTGGAAGGCTGGGACACAGGTGCTGGGAGGAGAATCCAGAGGTTACAACACATCCACTTGTTCCTAGTGTTCTTGTGTGAGGACAGATACAGAAAGTGGAAACATGGGAAACCAGGCTAAAGTGCATGAACTCAATTCAGAGGCATAGTTACACTTTTCATAGCTGGGTGGGAAGGACTTGACTTTTTTCCTTGATACCATAGACAATTGGTTGAATATTTACTAGTGGGCACTGCAAGGACCTCTAATGGAGGTCTTTCATCCAACTCTGAGGCACAACACTTGCAATTAATTAACTGTGGCTTCCTGCAGTGTTTGAGAAATGTGGGGACTGCATCTATAGGGGAGCAGTAAGATAGAAACTTTGGAGAACATTGCAGAACCTTTTAATCTTTCCGTAGGTATTTCTTTAGGATGCTGTAATCCAGCTTTCAGGGATTTACAGTGTATATATGGCTTTATTATCTCAATTCTAATTTTGAGTACACTGAAGTAGAGAGATGTTGACTGACTTGCCCAAGGCCAAACTCAGTGTCAACATCAAGATGAGAAATGTGTTCCTATCTTCCAGAGTAATGTCCCATCATGATGTGCAAAATAGGAAAAACAGAGATGCAGAAAATAATATTTTGTTATCTCTAAATTCTCCCACACTGAACTTTTCAACTTACTTTTTTATTAACATATTAATGCATGTGCTTCCTATATTAAAAAAATCCCCAATAATTTTAAATGTGGATTTATATACAAAATGTAAATGTTTCTGATTTGTTAAAAACCAGACTAATAACAGAAACACCTGTAATAATACTTTTATACAATTTTATGCTCATGATATAAGTATCATAAAACTTGGTATTGTGCAAGATAGAATTTTCTTGTTATTCTATCCATCACTTATTCATCCAGTTGCTCTCTTCCTTTATTATTCTTTTACGTAGTTGTGAATAACTTCCCAAATTCCTAATTGGACACGTATATTTTTAAATGTGTTGACAAAAAATGCCTTCCCCTTACTCTCTTAAATTGCAACAGACTCAAACCACATATTAGTAATACACCGTCCTTGATCAACAAAAGGAAAAAACATGTCCTGTCTCTTTACTCTGCTGTAGAGATTCCCTTTCTGGGAAAGGAGAGATTTCCAGGTTGCCAGTGGGATTTTATATTCACCTCTAGCCTTGGAATGTCCCAGATACCAGATTATAAAAGCATGAAATTCAAGATATTCAAGAATACAATTAAAGAAATTAAAATTCAATTGTTTAAATAGGTTTTCATTGTATTTGATGACACTTTTAGAAATGGCTTTGTTGGTATCTAGGTAAATTGTTTTTATAGACAAATGGCTACAGCAAGAAGTCACATTAAAAATGATACTGCTTTTAAGTATTCTAAAGTGCCTTTCTGTAATAAAGGTGGTGTTTGTGTGGCCTAGTGTAATGTTTTATTGGCAGTAATTTGGGTCTCCAGTTGGAAGGTAATGAAGCCTGTCCAAGATGATTTATATACAGATATATATAAATATATCATCATATACATGTGTGACTTGTATGAAAATAATCCTAGCTATTCAACTGAGACTAGCCCTTTTTTAAGTGCTTCTCAGAATCTGTCTAAAGGTACCATGAAAAAGCCTGATTTTTATATGGGAAATGTATGTGTAATAGATTAAATTCACTTTTACCTCTTAATGTCATTATGTATATTGTGGGTTTCTCCTTCCTATCTTGTAACATTTATTTTAAAATTATTTCTCTGTTACTTCCAGTTACTTTTTTCTCGTATATGAAAACACTCAAATTCAGCAAAAGCTTTTCTACAAGGAAGCTTTATCTCATCTCTTCTTGACTATAGCAAATACAGCGGGGAAAAAGAAAAGGATTATGTTTTGTTTAGTGACCTAAACTAGAATTAGATGGTTGTTGAACATTAAACCTTCAGCTGTATGGGATCAGGGATTTGTGTGTGTGCTTGCATCGAGTGTGACAAAAATGCTGTTTCAGGAATTAGTTACCACTCTGTCCCCAGTCTACTCCACTTAACAATGATGTTGTTGATGGCAAGTGAAAATGACAAACAAATGAACAGGCAGTTGTGGAAAAATCCTGGAAAGCTATGAGTTTTGCTTGCTTGCTTAAATGCTGTAAAACAAAGACAGTCTGTCGAACATAACTTGAAAAAATATTGTGGTTGGTTCGTGTGTGAGTTAACAGCATGAATGGCACCTAAAGTCATTACAGAGATTACAAAAGTGAAATTGAATAGTACATTAAAGCTCAGAAATGTTAGTTCTGGTCACACTGTAATATTCTGTAATATTATCAACATTGACTCTTTTGTATTAAGCAATTGACAGAAAATAGCATACCCTGATTTCACGATTTATTACGGTCTCCAACTATATACATTTATTTATCGGATCATTTCAGATGATGCTTTTTCTCTACTTAAAGTTTCCCTGTTTTAGTTTGAAAATTAATGCTTTAGATTTTATAGCTTTCTCTTTATTCTGCTTGAAAAATGATCTCCTTTTCCATTTGTTGGGTGGTGTTAGCTACAGTAACTTTCCAAGATACTTTAAGGGTGTGTTTGATATATGTTGGAAAAGGCACTATATGGACCATATCTCACCTACAGAGCAAACAGTAAAAAGAGTGTCTCTAATGTCTGTTCCTCACTTATAAATGTATGTTGTGTTTTCAAAAAAGTAAGCTAGCATTCTTTTAAGGTAGCAAAGCTACCATTTTCCTGTAATAGAAAACATCTATCTCTTATTTGAAGAGACAGATACCTGATTTTATTTCCTCATTTGTTTGTTTTTAAAGAATGGTAAAATCAGCTTTCAGGCAGAAAATTTCCAGCTGACTTGGGCAACAGCAAAAATTGATGAGACTAGTGCAAGAGGGGGCTTTGCCACAGCTATCTATAAACAGGAAGGTATTGTTAGTTTATCATTCCAGAAGCAGTGTAAGGACTTTCCTCACTGCCAACTCAACTCACTCCAAGAGAACTTTCCTCTGCATTTTAACCATGATAAATAACTTTCCCTTTAGAGCTGCTCTCGATATAGCACACTGGCTAGTGTAGGTCATGACTAAGTTTGGAGGCTAAGCTTTCCATATAACAAAGTATGATCTGAATTCTTCACTTTGAAAATACCTTTTTATCACTTCATGCAAAGCAGGCAATTCGCTGAGCTTGCATACATCATAATTCGAGTTGTCTCTTTCCATCCTGCCCAAGCATATAAGCAGACACAGCCCCAAAGTTGAACTTTAGGCTGCTAACAGGGAAGCTGGCAGATCAGAGAGCAGGCTCCTGTCACAGTATTTTCCAGGACCGATCTCTAAAGAAGTATTAACTATTAGTCATCTTGTGTTTCCCTGAGCCAGGAACCACTTGAAGCTCATGTGTTAGTTTCTGGGAAAACATTGTATCCCTAAACAGTCCATATATTCTCTCTCTGTTATTGTTTGCTGCCCAGGTTTAGACCTCATATGATCAATCAGCTGTTTCTCTTGTTGTGACAATCTGAAATAAATGTAATCTCTAACACACCTGAAACCAACGACACATTGATGAAAAGTGTTTGAGGCACTTAATGCTTATGTGGAGAATTAATTGAGGCCAGATCATTAAATGTACAGTTTCCTTTTATTGCCTCTGTAGTCAATATCGAGAGGAAGACTTCTCCTGGAGGCAATTTCAGACAGGATAAGAGCCCAGCTGGGGTTCTCAGGGCTGCCTGTTTGGGAAGTCTATCTCCCATGGCAATAAAAAGAGCCTACATAGTTGGGAACTTTCACCAAAACTGCCATTTATAAACAGCCCCTGTCCTACACCAAAGCACGGTGTGAGAAGACAGAGACACCTTGGATAACACACTTTTAGTTTTGATGTACTTCTAGGAAGTTTTTATAATAAAACCTGTGTGGTAACTAAGGACACTAAAAGATTGTCCTCAGTTCTGAAATTTTCTTAGCCTTGGGATACATTACAGAGTAAAGACCTTTGCATATTCTAGGAATAGTCACCAAGGATAGATTTTTACCATTCTGTAAACTCATTCAGTTAGCGCAACTGTTAGGGGCAATTTAGCAAGACACTTAAACATATCCTGTGTATAGCTGGAGGATATAAAATGGTACAATAGCTTTTCCTTTGCTCCCCTGTGGAAGGAACAAGGCAGTCTGACCCTGATCCTCCTATTTTGTCCCTAAACCTCTACAGAGATGTATTACAGAGCGATCTGTTATGTCAGGTCAGGTGAAGATAATGTAATTGAAACAGCATATCCACATGTACATGTATACAGACATACAATAAATATTTTGAAACATGGGTGTCCCCTTCCAGTGGGTAATCCTGTGAAAATCCCACACTGCAGACAGCACACTCCACATCCTCTTAATTCAGGAACACTTGGCAAACTGACTCATACAAATATGCCAAATATGCCCTTAACAATTCCTCAGGCAGCCAGAACACTTGGGCAGGAGCATTGTTGTGGAATTGTATAAATATAACTCTTTTTTTCATTTTTAAGTTCAGCATAGGCTTTCTCCCATAGTGTAGTCTTTGTGATAACAGCTTTGGTTCAAGAGGGGAAAAATGTCATATTGGGAAAATGTGTAGACAGATCCATCAGATAACAAATAACTGAGTAGAAAGTGAATTGAGAGTGACAGCAGCAGCTCACTGGAGATAACAAGCAGGAAGCCAGTGAGACATGACAAAGAGAGTAAATGATATTAATCTTCTTCCTGCTGACAACAAATTTTAGGCCAGCCACGGCCACTCAGCTTTGCATTACCCACAATTATATTCTGGCTAAGTATATTTCCAAATTAACAGGCACTTGCTGTGGGCTTTGATCGACTGGATTTGCGACATACAGGAATAAAAAGTAATTTTTTTTTTATGGGTTTGTGGATGTGTTTTCTATAAAACATTAGGCTTTTGTCATAGTATTACTCTATCAGATGTTGTTGGCATCAGAAATTAAAAGCGTTTGTTGAAAAGTCATGGAGCAGTCACAGTGTCAAAGCAAGAATAACAACGTGCAGTTTTGAATGGCAAAGATTTCCTTTCTCTTCCATTAAAGATTTTTGATTTAAGTCTCTTGGTTTAATGTGAGATAAGCATCTGAGCAATAACTGCATTGCATTTCCCTTGAGAGTTTTCTGTGAGTGGTCACTTTTGCAGAGTGGTAAGCAAACACAAATCAGAACTAAATGTCGGTTTTAAGTAAGGTATAATCTTCTGTTTCTTTACACTGTCATGATCACAACTGATAGGAGAGTCTAGAATCATAGCATAGGATGGAAAGGTTTGACTCTAAATTAGACATTCACTGATTGAATCTAAACTATGAATAACTGGAAACAATCCCACTTGCTCTGACAAGAATAATTGATTTTACTGATGCTCTTCCTCTGCTGACTTTGCCTGATACTTCCTTATCAGTCATTCATGACATAAATTGTTTCAAAAGAGATAATGTAAAGAATATAGTGCTTACTACCATTATGTACACTGCTCTACTTTATGAATGGATATGTTGAATTTCAAAGAAAAATATTTCTAAATGAGATCTGCCAGACATAATACATCAAACTCATTTTTCTCTTTGTATGTGGAGCTAAATGTGAGTCAGTTATATGAGTAGTCCTAACTGTATTGAACAAAGCTGTATCTGACCAAAACTGTATTAATCCAAATGAGAATCTGGCCCATTCTATCTGGTCAGCACAGCCAACACAAATTAGTTAGTAAACTAATATAAAAAGAGTCTTGCATGTCAGCTTTGAACTCCTAGTTGCTTTCCACATTTACTTGATTTTAGAGAGATGTTTTTTCTTTTCATTTTGTTTTATTAATACTTTCACTAGCTTATAGCTATTAACCACTGCTTTCTTCACACAGGAAAAATGACCATTTGGTAGAACTGTGCTTTTTAAAGTGCTGTTGCTTTCACATAAAAGAGTTTGTAAAAATTAGCTATTTAATATATGAGGGATACAGAGGTCAGAAGTTGCACCAAGCACCCCTTTGTGTGTGCTTATGTGTGAAAATGGACATACACTTGCATTGAGAAATAAAGAATCACATTGTGGAAGTCAATGGATGCCTTTACGGAAAGGTTGGACAAACATCTGCCAGGATTGCCACAGGTATAACAGGATCAAGCCTTGGGGCAGGCACATGGACTAAATGACCTTTCTAAGTACCTTCTTATCCTTATTTTATGCAAAACATAGGAGCATTTAAAAGCACAGGTTATCCTCCCCCTGTACTCTGTCCTGGTGAGGCCACATTTGGAATATTGTCTTCAGGTCTGGGTTCCCCAGTTCAAGAAAAACAAAGAACTATGGGAGACAGTCCAGCAAAGGGCTAAAAAGATGATTAGAGGACTGGAGCATCTCTCTTATGAGGAAAGGCTGAGACCTGGGTCAGTTTAGCCTGGAGAAGAGAAAACTGAGAGGGTATCTTACCAATGCTTGTAAATATCTGAAGAGTGGATGTCATGAGGATGGGGCCAGACTCTTCTCAATGGTGCCCAGTAACAGGACAAGGGGCAATGAGCATAAAATGGAACACAGGAAGTTCCATCTAAACATGAGGAAAAACTTCTTTACTTTGAGGGTGACAAAGCACTGGAACAGGCTGCCCAGGGAGGTTGTGGAGTCTTCTTCTCTGGAGACATTAAAAACCATCCCAGGTGTGATTGTGTGCCACCTGCTGTAGGTGAATCTGCTTTTGCAGGAGGGTTAGACTAGATGATCTCCAGAGGTCCTTTCCAATCCATACCATTCTGTGATTCTGTGATATCATAGAAAAGCATCATCTTACCTCACTTGAACCACCACACCTGAATTATTTCATTAATTCATTGAAAGATAGAGCAGTTGCCAGAAATACATTAACTGCAAATTCCAGAAAAAGCTGAGAAAACTCTGAGATAAACTGAAATCTAAAAAGCACTAGGTGTCATTTCTCTAAGTAAGCATTAAAAGAGGTAAAGCTGTATGAGCTGTATGAGCACATGTGATTACAATATAAACATTTAGAAATTAAGTGGAAATATAGGGGGAAAAATAATTTTAGAATATAAAAATAATTATCATGCTCAAAAAAATACCAGTCAATGGAGAAATCTCCAGAAGCAGAATGTGAACACCCTGTTACATATATGAATTCTACAACTAGATGAAAGTCTGAAAAGGATGTGTTAAAAACAATCACTTTCTAGATGGAGGATAACAATATTCTAAGGCATCTCTTCTCTTATCCTCTGTTCTAGTTGGAAAGCAATAAATAAAACATCCAACAACATCATCCCCAATCTGACTAGGAAACATAAATCACATGTTGAAAACCTCAGGTCAGATTCAGAGCTGGCATACCTACTCACATCATGTGTGTGATTGGCCAACCCCTCATTCAAACTGTGAGCACTGTGTCCAGTTGAGTACTTGAGGACTTGAAGACTTGATTACTGTGTCCAGTTCTGGATTTTCCAACATAAAAAGGACATAGAGCTGATGGAGTGAGTCCAGAGGAGGGCCACGAAGATGATCAGAGGGCTGGAACACCTCTCTTATGAAGACAGGCTGAGAGAATTGGAGTTGTTCAGCCTGGAGAAGAGAAAGCTCCAGGGAGACACTAGAGCAGTCTCCCAGTACCTGAAGGGGGCCTATAGGAAAGCTGGAGAAGGACTCTTTGTGAGGCCATGTAGTGATAGGACAAGGGGAAATGGTTTTAAACTGAAAGAGGCTAGATTTAGTTTGGTTATTAGGAAGAATTTCTTTCCTGTGAGGCTGGAGTCACACCATGCACCTGAGAATATCATCCAAATGCCTCTTGAACTCAGTCAGGCTTGGTGCTGTGACCACTGCCCTGGGGAGCATGTACCAGTGCTCAGCCACCCCCTGGGTAAAAAACCTTAACCTGATATCTAACCTAAACCTCCCCTGATTCAGATTCATAATGTTACCCCAAGTCCTGTCTTTGGTCACAGGAGTGAAGAGATCGGTACCTGCCCCTTCTCCCTTTGTAAGTGAGCCATAGACTGCAATGAGGTCACCCCTGAGCCCCCTCTTCTCCAGGCTGAATAATCCAGGTGACCTCAGCCACTCCTCATAGGTCATTCCATATAAGACATATGATCTGTAGGTGTAAAAGACTTTTCACATGGAGATTTCAGAACTTCTCGCTTCAGACAGGAGTCCATGGAGGAGCCATTTCACAAGTCTAAAATACTCATCTTGGTTGAACTATGTCTTCCAGTTCTGGGTTTTCCTCCAATAAAAGTGGAAATGATGTCTTATCATCACTGATAAGGCCAAATTGCCTTGTGACATTGGTGTGGAGGATCCTGCCGCCACTGAAACCTCCCCAGCTGTGGTGTCAGCTAGGTTCCCCATCCACAGACACGGCCAAGATAAGCACTTTTCATGATGGCAATGACTACTGCTCACCTTCTCCTAGTGCATTGGTCCCCAAAATTTCTTCTGTTGAAAGTCCAAACGTCATCCTAGCTTGCCAGATTGTAGCCCTGGGAGGTAAAAAAGAGACTTTGACTTAAGAACCTGGTTACTACTTAGCATGCAGGAGTCCTGCTCCCCGCTGTTGTTTTTGCTGGGAGAAATGACTGCTGCCTTGGCAGCTGGGTTGGCTTTGGCAGCCTGTGTTTGCAGGAAAAGCCTTGCTCACAGAAATTCCTGACCTGGACTGCCAGTCACACCATGGAGGGGCGAGGGCGTCCTTGGCCCCTTTCTTGATAGCCAGAACTAGCCACATTGAGCCCACAGGAAGACTGCAGAAATATATTTCAGTGCTTGGGATAACAAAGACAGCTACAGATGAGTTAAATAAGCTGTGAGCCGAACCCAGATGTAAACTTTTTTTCAATTCTAAACATCTTCTGTGCCAAATATTCTAGTCTGACCACCCCTTAGCTGTCTGAAGCAAATGGAGCTCATTTTTCTCTTCCTTCTTTCTGTTTTTTTAAACAACAGATGGCAAAGCTGTTCATAGATTCCATTTAGACTAACATATGCTGTATTGTAAATAATCACAAACTGAACTTTCAGTCCGACCATTCCCCAGCCCTCAAATACTTTTATGCAACATATGATAGAGTGATTCTCAGAAAAAGTTCATGTTTCCGTTGTTATATTGTCTAATTGTTGGGATTAATTATGTCAGGTGGATGAACAGCCTGCCAAACTCCAGGAAGCCAAAGAGCATGAGGCCTTGTGAGCGTTTGTTATTCCTGCTTTTTTGCAGAGTAAATATCTGTACTAGAAAGTGCAGATTGTGGTATTTCCTTAAGGGTCTAGTGTATCAACAACAATGTATTATAGTTTTCAAGTTCTGACATAATATGCTTTGGTGATTTATTACTTTGAAGTGTGGTGACATAACATGACAGCTATGTATATAAAATGATAAGTTGATCTTCTATGTTTTCTGTTTCTATGCGCCTTTGGAACTTGGCTAGCTCATCCTGTTCTTTCTCCACTTTTCTTTATTATTGTACAAAATGGCAAGATAATGGTTCTTTAGGAAAATTACAAGTGCCTGCATGATGAAAATTATCTTATATAGTTAAATTTAAACAATTTTATTTGAATGATACAATGTCACAAGCTGCAAATATATTTATTCTTTTGAAATAGCAAAGGTATTTTCCAAAAATAGTGACATGTTGCAGTAGAAAATGAATCCCACAACTTGAAGATATGTCTAAAGAATTTTCTATTTATAGTCCCTTGGAGATATTGATATATTTAATTTTCTACAGGTTTACACTCTTTTATCACAAAAAAATGATAAAAATATAGCCAAGTTCTATCTAAAGATAACCAGTCAGAGACAGATCAAAAAACTGGTGTCTGATAAGACTTAGATGACATTAAGTTTGTGGCATCTGTCATACAGGAAGAGAGGAGGAAGAGATCCTGCATAGACCTGAACTTTTGCTGTATCATGTGAGAAAACTGTATTTATGCTACACCTAGTGGTGTTAATAGAAGGATAATAGTTTGCTTAATCCTTTCTTCACTCTTCCCTATGCAGATCACCTGACAATACAAAAAGACACCAGAAAATGACATATGCCACTGACTGTTTTTATTTTCAAATCACAATATAAATTATTAACAGTCCTTGCCTTTTCTTGATGAATTCTAGTGTGGGCTTTTGGTTATAAGGCTTGCAGATGCATTGTAACATAAGGTGAACATTGATCAGTCTAAATTGAGAGGTGTGGTTTTTTTCCATAAGAAAACCAGTGTTCTGGACCTCCCATAATCCAGAGTAGAAGCAATGTCATTATTCACACATCAGCAGGTTTGTCTCATTCTTCTTTGTGCAACATCAGCTTCATGCTAGCAGAAGTCCATTGACTGGACTGGCATTAAACTTTTACAGCTGTTGAACAGCTCTCCAGCTTCTACATTCACATGGCTTTGAAATCAATGGGAATATTACTGCCGGGCTTTCTCCCGTGGAAAGAAATCCATCTCTTGGTACTCCTCAGGGAGACAGCCTGATTAAAATAGAAACAATTAACAAAATTTTCTTTGGCTGTGTGAATGCTTAATATGAAAATAGTTCATAAGACAGTAGGAGAGCTGCATTTATACAAACTATTTTATATCAGGCATAAGTAGCAAAACCTTTAACTGTTGCAGTTAAGTGTAGTTCCAATTATTTCAGTGCCATGATACTAATTGTCAGATATAGAGGACGTTTTCCTAGGGGATAACTTCTATAGATGCTGCTGTTTGCTAGAAGGGAAATCTGTGAGTTTCCTCAGATGGTAGAGGAAATGCCCACTGAAGGGGACATGTAATGCTTTCTGAGATAAATCCCGCAGGACACACAGAACATTTCTTCAGCTTCACTTCCCACCGTGATATTTAGGAACTGGATTTAGTGTGTTTTGGTCCCCACTTACAGAACTTCTTCAACAGAATTACAAAGTTTTTTGCTCATTTTGGGGAAGATCTGAATCCTGTAGCCCAGGTTATGATATGTGCTTGGTTATGTGACAGATGGTTGCAACTGGGGGGTCACCCTGTGAGCAGCCCAAGCACTGAAGACCTTATGCTTAGTAACAAGGACGGCTGAAGGTGTTGTTGTTTACGTTGCCGTTTTAAGAAATAGGAGGTAAGCTTGAGCTTGCCAGGATGTGCCAGCTGCAGTGGTTAAACTGTTGTTAAACTGTTGCAAAATGTTCTGAAACCATGGTTACTTGTTGAGCCAATAGGAATAATGTCGCTAACACTTATGAACCAATCAGCATCTAACACGACTGCAGACGATGTGTATAAAATGACAGCAGTGCTGGAATAAAGCGACTTCACTTTGATTATATTAATCAGTTGTGTGCTGTCCTTTCTTCTGTCGCGACAGTTATGCTGAGAGTTCAGCTGACCTTTCGTTGCCTGAAGAGAATGCTAATAAGCTCCAGCCTGTTGGATCTCCCCACACTTTCCCAAAAATACTATATACCTGTTTTGTCCCTAATTTTCTGTTCACTAGTCAAATACCATGAATATTAGAAAGGAACTTTGCTCATCTCAAAGAGCTGTTACTGCCACAGAGCTTTTGGATTCTATGCTATAAGGCACTGAGCACCCTAACCCCACTTCAACAAACAACGTAAATACACAGGGGAGAAGAGCAGGGTTGCTCTTAACCAGATTTAAATATTTTTAAAAATATTTTTAAAATTTACATTATGAAATTTACATTTAAAATTTACATTATGAAATCAAATAAGAACCAGTACACCAATAAATATAAAATTATACCAGTAAAAATATCAGTTATTTTTGTCATTGTTGCTAACTTAATCACACAAGCAAGAACCTCAGTTCAATTATGGTATATAGTTATAATTATATCTGCAGATGATGACATAGTGTTATGCACTGACTTTTCAGAAAAAGGAAGAAATTGCAAAAAATTCTCCCTGAACATTTCTATACACAACTTTGACACAAGTCAAACTTCAACTCAACTTTGTACGAAGTTATGTAACATATAAAGTTGTGTAATGTATATACAAAGTTGTGTTGTGTATATAAAATATCAAAATGGTATCTATATACAAATAAAGAACAAAAATATTAAGTAAAAACTGCAAGGTCTATTTGCTTATTTTCTTTTTCTTAAATAACAGATTGTTTTATAGGAAGTTATCATAAAGGACTCTGGAATAAGTAGGTGAAATAAGTAAATATTCTGCTTATCTACTAAGGCACAAATGTGTGATTTCTTTTTTCTGCTTAGTTTCTGAGAAGAGTGAGGAGTGGTGATCATGATGAAAATTTTGCTGACAAAATGACTAAGATTATTTTCTTTAAATTGCATTTAACTTTGTAGCAACAATGCATGATGTAAGTTATTATTTTCTCCCTGAATGAACTGATTAAGAGTAGATGTCTTTTTCAAAGACAACACACAGAAAGATTTGTAAATATAAATAACATCTTGTATAAGGTTACTCATCATAATAGAAGAAAAAAAAAAAACCCAAAACTTTGGTTACATGAGTCCTTCTTCAGGTCCTTTTTCTGAGTTTGAAGTATGAAATCTGAAAACTTGCCAAAATTTTTGATCTGTACTTGCTGATCTAATGAAGTATAACACTTGTTGTCCTATTTACAAACTTTGCCCTACATATGTCCTAGCTGCAGCAAGGCATTACTCACATATTGATTTTGCAAATACAGGAAAAAATATTTTGAAACTTTGGGACCTATCACTCATTCTTTTGAGGAAATACGTGGAACTGGGTGGATTTTTCTGTGAGAATTTCCTTTCAGTTGTTGTGGGGGTGTTTTCCACATGGTGAAGATGTCTCCTATGCATCCAGTGAGAGAGGGATGTAGTGCATCACTTCTTCCAGAACCACAGAGATATTTAGGTACCTATAGATGATGAAGAAGAAAGACTTCCACATCCTCATCCTATCACAATTCACATTTATCAAAGCTGGTATTAGTATAATTTCATAGTCCCAGATAAATGTGGTCTTTAAATTACATTGACAAAAGTCTTTTACTACCTTGCATTCTTTCTATATTTAAAGAATAAATAGTGCAAGACATTTTTATTCTATTGGGAACTGCTCAAGGGAAGAGAAAGAATGAGTTTTGATCCAGATTTCATTCCTGATGCACAACATCTTTATTGAAGAGGTGGATACCAGGAGTAGGTTTCTCACTTTCTTGAAAGCTCAGAGTTTCTAGTACTTTTCCTGCCAAATGTTTAGTTTAGTAATTTTTTTTTGACATTTTTTTTCTTTTTCACTGAAAGGGTCACATGCTGGTGAACCAAGAAAAGTTATTTCAAATAGCTGTATCCAGAAGCTCAGAGAGACAAACCATTCAGTCCTGGAATTGATATTTCTGAATATGATAGGAAAATACACTTTCTTTGCTACAAAAGATGATTCTTTGTACTGAATTTGGCTGGGCAATGTCACTACCTCCATGGATCTGTTCTATTCACTGCCAGTATTCACTACCCTTTCCAGTATTATAAGACACTAAAAAATAAACTGAAGCAAGTGGACTACAAATAATGTTGTCTGGAGCTTTTCAGCTGCTAATTTAATTTTTCCACATCACTCTAGAAATGTGTAGACCTTGTGGTTCGTAGAGGAAAAGAGGAATAACTTCCTCTTCCCAATACCATCAACACAGACGTTCTTGTGGTATTCCCAGTGAGATGTTTCAGGAACATGTGGCTAGAAAGTAGGAGCAAAAATAAACATTGAAATAAATGGAAAATCATCAGTGTGCAGAACAGGGTCCATTACAACTACTAACAAACAGTAAAATACTTTGAAGAATTAGAGCAACAATCAAACTTGAATTTCTTCATTTGTGGTAAGATTAATACAAAAATTAAAGTTGGTTTAACAGTTTGCCTAGAGATATCAAGCAAGCCAGAGAATTTCACAGTAGACCATTCATGTTTCTACTTTCTTTATACTTCCTTTTGAATCTGAATCAGTCATAAGTTCTCTGTTCATTCATGCTGGCTGGTTGTAAGGTAGAGAAGAAGCTAAACATTATTAAGCAGAAGGTGGCCAGCTGCAAAGTGGCCTGCATTAACAGGAATGAAGACAGCAGGTCCAAGGAAGTAGTTATTCTGCACCATGTGACACCAGTGAGACCACATCCAGAGTACTGGGCTGTATTTGGGAGCCCCCAGTATAAGGCATTAAGATGGACATACTGAGTGGGTATAGTGAAAGGCCACCAAGAAGACCAGGGACACATCACATACAGGTTCAGAGAACTGGGTTTGTAAGGGAGAACTGATAGCACAAGAAACAATCAAGGCAATTTGGAATGTGAGAAATGCTGGTTATATATATGGCTAAAGGATGGTCAAACACTGGAGAAGATTGCTTCACCCTTGGAGATATTTAAAATTTGATTGAACAGGGCTCTGAGAAACCCACTCCAAATAGACCTGCTTTTAGCAAGAGGTTGGACTAAGTGACTTTCAGAGGATTTCTCCAACTGAAATTGTTCTACACTTGTTTGACTTTGTAGCAGACATAGAAGGAGGTTAAAAGCAATTTACCCTTTCTATTATTTCTTATAAGGTGGCATAAAACCTTCAACATCTATATGCATTTCACTGTACATTCTGAACCAGCTGACACGTTCAAAGTATTCCCTCTGCCTCTCTCCCCCTCTTCTGTCTGTGGGCAGGAGGCAGTGCTTTCACTGAATTTACTTCTCTCACATTGTAGCAAACAGAAGTATGCTCAACATACTTTCTTTATCCTAAATGGCTACTGAAGGCCCAACTTTGAGTTATAACTTTGATTGAAGATACTGTGCTAATGGCTGGTACAAGGACATTGACGTATGTTGATTTCTATGGAGTTACGCCAATTTACAGGACTGTCTGTACTTCCTGTTTACTTTTAATCTACTTTATTTCATTTTCCCAGAGTAATACTTTCTAAAATTACTTACTATATTTGAATTAGTGCCTTCTAATATAGAGGACAAACTTTTTTGTAAAAACAGAGACTTCCTTTTTTTTTTTTCTCACTCAATTATCAGCATATTTGAATACAGAATATCTGAATACAATACAATATCTGAATACACGGGCAGAAAATTTAGCATGAGGTTAATATTTGTGTTAAAAAAAATTTCTTCACCAAGAAGTTTGTTTGGCCCTGGCCCAGGCTGCCCAGGGCAGTGGTGGAGTCTCCATCCCTGAAGGGATTTAAAAGCCGTGTAGATGTGGTGCTGAGGGACATGGCTTAGTGGTGGCCTTGGCAAGATGAGGTTTACAGTTGGACTCGATGATCCTAAGGGTCTTTTCCAACCAAGACGATTCTATGATAAAAATATTACAAGGACAGTTTGCAAGATATATTGAAAGATAATATCAATAATAAGTGAGAATCAGATATAAAAGCTCACTACAAAATTCTGACTTGGTGAAGCCTTTGCTAATATCCTAATGTGACAGAAAAGATCACAGAACCATTGAATTGTTATGGCTGGAAGAGACCTTCAAGATCATCCAGTTCAACCATCTACTCAGCACCACCATAATAGCCCCTAAAACACTAAACCATATCACTCGACGCCTCATTCAGGTGATTCTTGAATACCTTCAGGGACGGTGACTCCACGACTTCCCTAGGCAACTTCTTCCAATGTCTAATCACCTTAATGATGAAAAATTTTTTTCTAATATCTAATCTGAATCTCCCCTGTGGTAGCTTAAAACCATTTCCTCTCATCCTCTCACTGCAGACTTGGCAGAAGAGACCAAACCTCAGTGACAGGACAAGTGGAAATGGACTTAAATTGATAGCATTTACCTCATGTAATCTCAGCCATTTAAGGCTGTCTGATTTAAACTAATCTCTAGGTGCTCCCTACAGTCAATGGGAATTCATAAGCACTCCTGGAGAAATATCATTCCTATAATAGATATACTCTTTAGTATGGGATGAATCACCCTCTAAAATCTCAGATCTTTTTACATTAACTTCAGGTAAAGTCTAGATAATCTAAATTAATCTAGATACCTATATTTTGTTACACTGCAGAAAAATGAGATTAATTCCATGTGGTGTCTGGAAGAGCTCTTTCAGAGTAATTGAATATAATTTCCTGGTGCCTCAGACAGCTAAGTATTATAAATTCTGTAAGAAGAAAATCATACTCTATTTTAACAGCTCTAGGAGATCTCCACCAAAAAAACCTACTGAGAAGTTGTTCAAGAATCTCTGATGGAAAGGTAGGAACTTTGTCTCAAGTCCCTCAGGATCTTGAATTTATTTTCACATTTATCTCTTATCTTTTTGTAGTAACATTATCTTTTAGTTCAGAAAGATCTTTACACACATAAAATTTACCCCACTGTATTTACATAGAGCAGCAGCACCTACAGTTTTCCCATACTGAGCAACTCAATCTGTTTTAATCTATTGAAACCCTCTAAACTTTTTCCTTTCCCATCATCAGGTAGCAGGTCAGCCCTGCAGCTGTTCTGGTTGGAATATGTCTTTCACAACTGCTGGTTGTCAGAAGCTGTACACAGATGCCTCAACATCTCCAGTAAAAGAAAAAAAAAAAAAAGCACAACAGCAAGCATTGTTTTGTACATTTCTTTAAGCCATAGATAGTAACATTTGGATAAGGGTCTAATTTCTGTTTGCTTATCGTTGCTAGACCATGACATTGATCAGAAAAAATTAGTTTCCAGTGCACAAAGGTGTCACACAAGGGATGGAAAGAAGTTCTAGGTCTTCTTATACAGTACTGACAGTAGGACTGTAGTCACTTACCAGGACACTGTAGGGAAGAAGGAACTGTGTTATCAGTTTTTTGAAGACATGCTGAATATTGCTTGCAGAAGTCAAGTGAAAATAAGAACATAGCACACTACCAAATAATAATAATAACTTCACCTATTTCCTGGTAAATCCAGTTCTTTTTCCAAAATGGATATATGGTTAAATTCAGAGTGAGAAATATTGAATGAGAAGCTAGTTCAGGAGGTAGATGCAAATGTGAATGTAGATTACACAGACAAGCAGGAAACATCTGCTACAAAAACAGGCCTGACTGAAAACCTGGAAAAAACATGCAATGGGGACCCAAAAAGAAAATTATATTATCCCAGCACTATGGTTTATTTTTTTTGTTTGGAAGAGTTCATGTGTTTGTTGTGTTTTTTGTTTCTGTGTTTTGTTTTTTTTTTCAAGGGGGGATTTAAAACATCTCCTTTTCTTGCCTCACCAACTTCAAGTCTGTCCAAACTTTCATTTCCAATTAAGGTGATATATTTTTAAAATCTGTTCTGATGGCAAATAAGAGAATATTAATAATTTATTTTCAATTTTTTCTTGACAGTAAGACTGATTCTTTCTACTAACTTAAAACATCTGAATAGTCAAAAAAAATCAATTAGTGGTAAGCATTAACAGAGAAATATTAAATCCAATGTTTAAACATAAAAAACAGGACATTTGAATTATTTCCTTACAGTGGACCACTGAGACTGCTGAAGCTACTAGATTTTCAAGAGTACCTTCATAGATAAGTTATAGCAGAAGAATTGTAGCCATGTTGTTTTGAAGTTACCACCAAGCATATTTTTTATTAGACCAATGGATATTACTTCAAAAACATACAACCTTTTGTCTCAGAAAACCTTCAGAAATCATAAAAGGACCCTAGAGTCCAAAAGCTTCTCTAATTTCATTAGCTGCATTGACTGGAGTAGTATTAGTAAAAATACTTTTTCCATCTGCAAACATTTATATCCACATGGTGTAAAAATTATACTCTAATTGTCATGGTTGATCAACACAGTCTGAAATAAAGTACGCCCTCCTAAGCTTAGACAGAACTTAAAATAGGTATTTACTCAGGTTGTTGCACTTTTCTTCAACTTTCAGAATCAGGATTTGGTAACAAAACTTTCTTGCTAAGATTTTTTTTTCCCCCTTTTGTTTCTTTTTCCTCTCTTAGTAGAGCAAGCATCTTGTCTGTCCCTGGTAACATTATTGATACAAATTTATAGAAGATGTTCCTCATACTATTCTGACACCTTTTTAGGAAGGGCTGACTATGTTCTTCCCCTTGGGAAATATATATTCTTATAGCAATCAATGGTGAAAAGCAGTATAAAAGCTTAAGGGTAGTTAAACACATCTGTCTCCTGATTTTCTGAGTTTAGTCTCTGAGCTGAGCAGATGTATCATCAGTAACTACCATCACTTCCAAACAGTTTGACAATGTTCATTATTTTTATCTTGTAGGAGGCTCAACAGCTCAGTTTATGTCTGAAGGCTTTCACAGTAGTCCAGTGTTATTCTTTAGACTAGACACTCCAAAGCTAACTTCTGGTTGACTTAAGCTAACCTAAAATTTGAAGCATCCTTAACAGACTCCATGCTCTATCAGAAAGGATTTAGACATTTCAAAACCATCCTTTACTTTCTTACAGTTACTGGAAGCATATAAATAAATAAATAAATGGCTTTAAGTGTTCTTCACAAACACATCATTGCCAAAGGTGATCATTAGGAACAGCCAGAGGAGAACAAGTTTTCATAGATTTTCCAGTCTGAAGATGCTGCTGGCAATGAGAAAGGGGATAAGAGGGACTGCTTAATTGAAGACAAAGGAAATGAAAGACTACATCCAGGAAGGCATCATGAGGCTATGCAAATAGATATTTCAAAATAGTACAGCGTCAAACTCTGAGATGTTTTACACTCTATGAGCACATCAGTATACGTAAGTACACACAACTATAGAGCACCTTGCTTCCCTTGATGGGATGCCAGAATCACCTGCATTCTTATCCCTACTACATTAAGTATGGCTGCAGAGAAGCACAAGTGTGATGACTATAAATATAATAGCATATAATCAGTGCTAGAAGTTGTTTCTGTGCCTTTTCAATGAACATAATTGAGGTTCAATAACAATGCTCTTGTAAGTGTTGATACATGTCAAAATGCATTAGTTTTAATACAGTTGCTCATTGTTTTGCTATCCAATAAAAGAATATTATGAATTTGTGGTACATTTACTAGATCTATCAAAATAAAATAGATTACAATGGAGCAAATTGGCGCAAATACACTGCGAAACAAGTAATAAATATTTACAGCTAAGAAAGTCAATACAAGTTTGAACAGAATGTTAGTCAGTGAAAGTATATTATAAAGCTAGTATATGGTAAAATAGTAGTTACTGGAAAGCCCACAAAACAAAAAAACACAAACCAAAACAAATTAGGCAGGAGAGCACAAGGGCTACAGGAATCTTAATGAGGTGATAGTCTGTACAGAACTGAGTTAGTAGCATAGTCAAAGAAGAAACTCATTTAGAAGTGAGACTGAAAAAGAAACTGCAATTGCCTTTGAAAACTTCAGGCAAGTAATTATTTACATTTGAGACAGGAATTATATAAGACACCAGTGAGTTGTATGGTTTTGTTATACATATTTGAGAATGAAATATTTATATTAGAGCTACCTACCAGAATTATTAAGGGATTTTATGTCTACCCTAAAATAGGAAATGCAGTTTGTCAGTTGCTCAGCTTACCAAACTAACCTTGAGATAGGAATACTACTGATCTCCTGAAATACAGGTGGAATAAACTTTAGGGAGTGAAATTAAGAAACAAACCAAAACCAACCCCTCCCCCCTGCACTTAAGAACAATGTGATCAATATTTCATCATAATAATTATATAAAAAAAGAGTAAAATAAAGGTATACAGTGAGTATAATGTAGCTGAGATTGGAAATCAGAGAACAGATAACATTTAATCATTTTGTGACAGGAATCATGTGAAATGGTTTGTAAGAACAGAGGATCAGATTCAGTAAGTGGAGAGTTTTCTTTCAATTCTACATGCCTAAATTTAAATAAAAAATAATAATTTGAAAGCTTTATATAAACCAAGAAAACTGGAAAAGGGGTTTTAAAGAAAAAAAAAAACAACGAACTTGCACTAGCAGGTGTTTCATTCAGATGTGGACCATGGTATAAGACATTTCCTTGTCTCCTGGACCAGGGAGAACAGGATTGCTACGTTAACTGGTTTGTGAATGCCCATAGCACTTGCTGATTTTCATTGCTTTTTCTTTTAGTTTATTTGTCTTTATTGTAGTACTGCAGGTCAATAGAATGAACACCAATAATTTACAAATATGGAAGAACCATGCACTCCAACTCTAAAAGTGACAAAAGAACTGTATTAATCACACGGTTCCATGTTTCTGACAACAAAAGCACAGCAGAGATCCTGCAAACTAGCAGAATGAGCTAGGGCTATAGAAAAAGTACTTCAAAACTTCAGCAGTAGAAGAAAGGAAACTGAAGAAAAGTGAAAACCTCTTTCCTACATTTCCTATAAGGTCAGAGAACCAGTCTAGGAACCTACAGTGTACTTAAAAATAAGTGCTTAACATTAAGGTGCTGACCTATGACACACTGCATCCCTCAGGATCTCTTAAATTGAGGACAGGGGACAGGGAAGGACAGGGAGCAACAAAGCACATGTGCCCTACAAACCCTGGTATTGGCAGCTGTACACTGACAGAAGTCCTGTTTGTAAGATTTTTGCAGCTGTGGCTTGTGCTCTTTATATGTAGAAAGCACTTTTATATTGATATAATAATATATTAGTACAAATGGTATAATTGTGTCCTTATCAAGTGTGTACACAGTCATATTTATAATTCTCGGGTCAAAGAAGTCCAACACAAATTGGGTGGTTTAGCACTCGACACTGAATACACACTATTATATCAGCATTTCTGAAGGTTATAAAAAAATTACGGTACAGGTATTTTGCATGCTGCATATATGCCTAATATTGTGGGCACACAGCACAGATTTCTTGTGTTTGGAAATACGAATTGGCTTTTTTATTCTTTTTTCATTATGTCATGAAAACAAAGAGTTACCAAATATACATAGGTATGACAAGTCATCTCCAATTTCTGTAGAATGACATGAATTAGAAGAATTTAAAGCTCATAATAATTTCCCAATATATCTATTTCAGTGCAGCACAAAAGGCCTAAACCAGTGAATTGCTAATAGCTAACACAAGCTAATAGCTATTTGTATACTTCAAGGTAGCTGAAGGGCAAGCAATTCAGTTGCTGTAATAGCAAAAGTCATTAACTCATGGAAAGATCCTGTCTAACTTGGAGAGTAAAGAAATAGCCATAGAAGTGCTTTATTTTGCAAGGTAAACGTGGACATTTTTGGGTTTAATGAGTTTTGTTAATTAAAGAGCTAGGCAATTTTACTATAGAAATATAATCCTTAATGTTCACAGAAACTTCCTAAATTTCTGATGCTCCTGAAAAGCTTTGTGTTTTCACTGAACAGTTGTGAAAAGAACAGTCTGTGATAGAGGTCTGCACAATTGTTCTTGAAGGGCAAGAAACAAGAACAAGCTGTTTATTATTAGAAAGCTCTACAATACTGCAGAGCTTTGTTTTCCCATGGTGTAATAATGTGTACTGTGGAAAAAAAAAAACCTTAAGATAAATAAATATAATTCTTCTCTGATTCTGTCTATACTTACAGTCAACCAGTTTTTCACACACTCCTCTGGTCTACAGTCAGTCAGAGCTCTCTGGGTGAAATACTGTTTTCACCCCAGTTGCCTTTCACAACAGGTCAAAAAGCTGTTACTGTCTAAGGAAGGTGTTGGAGTGATCTTACTAAATCTGTAAACTAAGGCTCAAAGATCTCATTAAAAATTAAAATAAAATTTATCAGACATAGCAAGGAAGAGTCATGTAAATATTTAATTATGTTCTTTGCTTGTATTATATTAATGACCTCATGAAGTATCAGAGCCCCATTTTGCCTAAATGCTATGCAAACTTACAGAAACAGCCCATGACACAGACAGTTGTTACAATAATTATAGCAGTAAGTCCTGCATTGAAGAAGAAAACAGTGGGAGTGGAGATGAGTCTTTAAAATATATAATGGTATGTGTGTTAAGGGCCGACAGGGTATATCTTTGTAAACTCAGCAAAAACTAGTTCAAAAAGGTACTGCCGATATATACACAAGAAGAGGACTATTTTGTTTGTCAAGTATCAGCCCTTCCCTCTGGCATGTCCTGTTCTCCTGATCCTTTCTGAGAGCAGTATGCTGGCTATATGGCCTGCAGTGCTGACATCTAAAGTCAGCATCTCTCCAGACCTGAATCCCTACATTGCTGCAATTTTTAGATTTCTTTCATGTGCTTAGCTTAAAATGAGAAAAACCAGCCTCCTATAAAAATGAGTCTCCATGTTTCTTCAAATCTCAATGTTACAGTAATACTTCTATGTCACGTTCATGGTACATTTTACAAAGTTATCCCTGTTACAATTGCTTTTCTGGATGTTCTGTTGTGTACTTTACAAAGATGAATCCTTGTATAATTTGGCATTTGTTTTTAAAACAGGTTAATTAAACCAGTAGAAATACATTCTCAGACTACATAAGGCTTATTTTAGTTCAGGTAAATTAAGAAGAAATTTGAGCTAAATGAAGCAAGTCAAAAGAAGAAAAGAAAGCAGAGGCTAGTCTATATGCTAAATTTCTGCCAGCATAGCTAAATAAATTAGGCACATTAAAAATCACAGCACTAAGCAACATTGCTATCCTGTTTGAATAATGGTAGCATAGGTATGCCAACAAAAATGTCCTTTACTGTATAATTTATTTCATTCAGGTACAAACTTTGACAAATTATGAAGTTGGTATAAATGGAAACTAATTTACAAAATGGAATTTGGAGTAAATGGAAACTGGTATAAACAGAAAGCTCAGAAAGTTTGCTGATAAAGGTTTTCAGCATGGATAGACTCTCAAATTCTTTCTGCTATAGTTAAGTGCTAAAAATGAATTCAACAGACCAATTAACAGATCTTCCAAAATCTTGCTGTTTGTGATGGCAACTGCCTTCTGTCCTCCATTTCTCTAAGAGGTTACCGGCCTCTCATTTACCAACAGTTTCATGAGCTGGATTATAATCCTTTATAACCAGGATTTAGTGAGCAAGAAGTCTCAAAAACAACACAAAAAAAGGAAACTTCTTTCCCACTGATTAAATGATGATACTCACAGTTGCAGAATGTTGTATAAACCAGAGTTATAAACAGCTTTGAAAAGTGGTTATGGTGGATGGGTGAATATTAAACAACATAGCTTGCTTACAATAACCAACACAGGAAGCCTGAGAAGTGCAGGCAGCTAGAAACCACGAGGCTGTCCCAGAAACAATCCCTTCAGGCACGTTCAGTTTCTTGTGTATCAGCAGCCCATGCTACAGTGGTCTTTGCTCAAGGCAAGTATTGTCACTCTGATGCTAAATGGGCTGTTTGCAAGCCCAGCCTTTTGGGCTGCAGCAGCATAGGAAACACCCACGTAACAGCTCCACCACCAGACCTGAGGTGAGCAGGGGACTGGTGACAAATCAGCCAGGAGTGAAGGGGCAGGTGCTTAACACAGCCCTTGGCAGAGCACATCTCCATCTGACCCCTCACTACACTGCAAAAACTTTGCATTTAAGTGAAGCCAGAACACTGCAGCCCCTCAGAAGATGTGTTTGTCTAAGAGTGCTTCAAGTCCATTTCCACATCGTGTTTTCCAAGTAAGTATTCCCTCTGCTACATATAGCTTCTGTCCTTTGTACTGTCCTAGGAGACTTGCTTTGCCATGGTAATTTTCCTGACAGGAAGTGTCAACCTGCATCAGCTCTGTTTTTAAAGACTCAGGCCAGCATATGCGTCTATGTATACACTTAAAGGTATAGCATAAAGGTCTGTATGTATATTACAATATTATTCCAAAATATAAATACATTCTATATATCATAGTTTGTTGAACATTGTATTTATCTTCGAGTATTCTTCTGTTAATATGAAAAAAAATACTTGTACATTAAACACAATCTGTCAAAACCAAGTATTATGCAATCATATACTGAGGAAAGAGAGTCTCTGTAATTTTTAATAAGATTAAAAATAAGATTTTATAATTTAAATGATCCATATGTTGATGTTCGGGCAATTATTGTTTTCAAAATATTGAGGAAAATCATTGCTATCCCTTAAGTTTTAATGAAAGTTTCTCCCTATGGCTTAATTTTATGCAACCTGATTTATTTGGGGGTTTTCTTTTTCTTCTAAGATATATAAAAAGTAGATACATGTTAAAAGGAGAAGAACCACTGTCAGCGTTCTGAAATAGCAGCAAAAGCAATATGGAGAACTAAATTCTCACCCATAGTCAGGGGAAATATTCTCATTGACATTTTAGACTCTGGCTTGGGGCCTTCAGGAGACTTTGGATGAAACAAACAGTTTCATTAGATGATAAAAAATATAAATATGGGCAGAGTTAGCATGAGTTAGTGTTGCAAAAGCTCACAAATTTGTTTATCCTGTTTAATTTCCATACCAGCAAATGAACGCTGTAAAACTCAACTTGTAATTTCCTGAAATAATTAGTAGAGGAGAGATATACCAAAAGTGTGGCTTTGGAAGTTTGTGATGTTTGATACAGGTAAAAATATCCAAGGAACAGCTGTAATTTACATGTATGATAGTGATTCTGAAAATCTTAAAGACTTGTCATTTTTGGACTTCTAAAACCCAAAGAAGTTAATAAGATTAGACTGTTTCAATGAAACTGGAGAATGCTTTGTAATGTCAGTCAACATAGAATGTGTAGACACATTCTTTGTTCCTGTTTCTAGACACATTATTTGTTCCTGTTTCTTTATTTTCTGTTGTTTTTTCTATTTTATAATACACATGATACAGTAGGGCAGTGATAGAGTAACTAGAATGTGTGGGGTAGAAAAAGGGAAAGAAACTAATAAACTTTTTAATTTCATACCTATAACAAACACTATCAAGTATATTTCCATGAGCTATATCTGAATATCATTCCACGAGCCTGATCTTAGGTGACATTATCTGCTTTACAATCCTAAAGATATACTGATATCTGAAATCAGGAAGTTCAGTTTCATGAATGCAGAGAATTTTTCTGCTGCCTTCCATTTTTCCCATTTCTGTAAGGAGCTCATGTTTTCAGAGGGGAGATCCACAAAGTAAGTCATAGGCCCTGATGACATTTCCATCTGTTGCTTTCACTGCTTCTGCACAAGATTTATTTTCCCAGACTTGTCTTTTTTTTCTCTCTAGAAAAAGAGTATAACAGTACTATTATAATGTGGACTTAGTAAAGCATATGGGAAGTATAAAACATTGTGTATGTATGGTGACATATCAATGATCAGGGAAACATCACTGACCAGTTATAGTCTGTTTTACAAAGATTGTGTGTTGAGACTAATAAACTCCCAGTCCATGTCTCTTTTTGGTTCTTTGCAATGCTTATGATGTTTCCACACAAAAATGAAAATTACAAAAGAGAACAATATTTTTTTTTTACATAAGGAATAGTATGGCCCAATTTTCAGCTGTGATTTCCTTTAGTGAGTTATGTTAGCTACAGATCCATCATTGGTGCCAATGACAATACTTGTGGTTAGTGCTTGTCTCCCCTCTGAGCTGCCCAGGGAATACTGCCACATCAGTTTTCTATCTTTGGTGTTTAGCTGCTACTCACTAGAATAGAAATCATCAAATATAATCTGGGTAAAAACACCATAAACTCTAACTTCCTATTTGGGCATTTGGTTGTTGCTCAAACATCACTTTTAGATTAACTTTCCGTTTACTTCTCAAAGACAAGCTCATTTTTCTTGAGTGCTTGAGAGCTAAGGAAGCTTTGAACTCTTAAAGAGAAATGTTCGAACCAAATAGAGTTAATAAATAACTTAGCTTGGTTTAAAGGGCTGGATACTCTTTTTGCTCATATCAGTTGTCCTCATGTATAGCCATATTAACATAAAGTGATTTTATTCTGTGGAATGAATGATTTCCCCTCCTCCCAGTGAAAAGAAAGAAAGGGAAGAGGAAGAACTAGAAGTACTCTCTTACACTCTTTCCCCTCTTTTTTAAAAATAAATTTGATTACAAAGCAAACTTATGGCATTTTGTGATGAAGAAATTAAGAACAGATAAGGAAGGCAGATTCTTATTGCTGATACACTGGAATTCTACAAAGTAAGATGATAGTTTCAAATGATACAATTCAATAAAATATGGAAAAGGTGCATTCATCTCAAATGAAATATATAAATATCCATAAGCATATGCTTTGTAAGTGGGAGTGTAATGATTTTCAGTGTGTTTCTCTTGAATATGACAATTTGGGTCATATTTCAGTAACTATTAGCAACTTGGTTCGTAACAGCTTGAAGACCTTATACTCCTTTCTGTGTCTTCCTTGTATTTCCCGCAAAGATGAAAATTGAAGTGAATGTGATTACATACCTGGAAAACTATTTCCTTTTTTTAGAGTTCCTTTCCATATGAGAAGTATGACTGGTCTTACAGCAGTCTTGCTCCAACAGCATAGTGAGGTTTTTTGCTGAATATTCGGTTGCAAAGTCTGTTGACAAATACAAGCCTTATCTTCCTACATTCCTTACAGGCATTGAGGTGAGTAAGGACGTCTTGCTATTCATGCTTCTTTCTGTACCTTGTCAGAATATCCCTGACAGCTTTGTACATTTTATTATATGGATAA
This sequence comes from Aegotheles bennettii, assembly GCA_013398125.1. Lineage (NCBI taxonomy): Eukaryota > Metazoa > Chordata > Aves > Caprimulgiformes > Aegothelidae > Aegotheles > Aegotheles bennettii. Next base: position 20,777 of record VZRW01001238.1, on the reverse strand, counting down.
ACCTTAGCTTTCATTTAGTTACTTTTTTCACAATTTTTAGACCTCAATATGAAAGTTTTCTGAATTGTAGTTCTTATGGATTGAAGCGGGAATTGTATTATATCTCAGACATAACAGTCATTTGAGTAATTGTGATCACATTAGGGTTAACATTTGTGTCTATCAAATGGTACAGAAAAGTGTTGCAGAAAAAATTAAGTAAATAAAGCAGAAGTTCAGGCTGCTCTTTCTGTCAAATAATTTTGTTTGTTCTTCACAAGGAGGCCTATTTTTTTGTTCATAGTGAATCCAGACTTTAAGTTTCATATTCACTGAGGTAAGTACTTGCAATAATGGTCAAGGTGTTCTTTACATATCAAATAATTTTGCTTTCCTTTTCTTATAATTTTTTCTTCTAATAGAGAATTTTCTTTTAAGGATTAGTTTTCTGATGAAACCAATGTTTGTTCTCTATTGCTGATGCCATTAAATTACCTCTAATTTATTTTTTAAATCTTTTTTGTATCTTTATATTCATGAAAGAGAATAAAAAAGAAAACAGGAATGAAATAAATTGAAATGTTGAGATTCCTATTCTGGATTATCAAGAAAAGCAGGGATTTGCAAATTAGTGTATTGTGAGATTCATCCCCGTTCACTTCAGTTAGCTAAAATTTTTGTACGTGGAGTAATGTGGGCTCCCCTTTTTATCTCAGAAGGTATATACATACCTCAAAAATTACTTTCTCATCTATTTTAGAAACTTACCTTTCAGTAAGATGAACCACTTTACAGACATCCCTGTCTCTCTCACTTAACCAGTCTGTATACCCAACCTTTAGATAGCTAGTGAGACGTTCAGTCACAGGACATTGCAGGTAACCAATGTAAGTCACACTGTAAGAGCAGTGTAAGTTACTGCTCTAGAGGGCCCCATATCCTAAATATCTCATATCATTTTAGCCAACCTCACACAGATATGTTACAATGCCTAAATTGAGGCATTACTAGAGATTCTGAAGTGTCTAAACGAACACCAGATTCCTATTTTAATTAAATTTAATTTTTGGATGGTGTTAGGTTTTAGCAGCTTTATTTATAATAGCACTGGTGGTGACACAGACACAAATGTATCTCCATCCTTTCCGAAGTCTTCTGATTTTTTTTTGGAATATCATGCAAAGACTTCTGAGCTGGCTGCATGAAGGCAAGCTTGGGTCTTGAAGTGAAATATTGCTGAATCTCACCTCAGCTGTCAGCCATTGGCTCTTCTCTTTCCAATTTGCAAGTTTACATGAAGCCAAATCAGGGATCCTTGCTCCATGTTCCCCAGGCCCCTGCTTCCAGTTCTAGATTTAGCATGGACATTTCTTTGTGATGGCAGAAATGAGGTCTTACCCATTTCTTTAGAGAAGGTCTTCTGGCCATACTTAATGCTTTGGATACAGAATAAACTATTCTACCTGTAGTGTCTCCAGGCCCACAAAACCTGGCATGGCCTGGGGTGTACTTAGTTGAGGTCTCAGCTTGACGATTCCATCATGGCAGTCTATTGTGTGGTATAGACATGGCCTTGGGCAGACTCCCACAGGCATATGCAGAGGGAGGGAGGAGGCCTTTTTGTCAAACCAGTATGGTAAACCACATCTTTAATTTCACTTAGGCACTGTGGACCATCCCTTCACTCTGCTCCACAAATCACCCAGTACACGTGGCGCCATCCTGCCCCAGACCTCTACAGGTGCATGAGGAAAAGGAGAAGGCTGTTTGTGTTCTTTTCCCTACTTGGCACACCTTTCATTGCAAGCCAGGATTTTGCCTTGAGCATCCATTCTAAGAGAGAATATCACACAAAGAGAAGCAAAGTCTTTCATTCCATGGTGTCATTTAATAATAATCCCAAAGTAGAAATTATGTACAGCGTCTGCAAGATTTATTCTTTATATTAAATGCTGTTTGGTTTTAATGTTCACTTGTAAACCCTCTGGCTTTCATTGCAATAAAACTAATCTTCAAAGTTCTGAAGCAATATGAAGTTTCCCAATGCTCCTTAAAAAACCTCACCCAGTTTCAAAGGTGTCCAATTTCAGAAGCTGATTACTTGGCTGAATAAAACACCTTTACTCACCTGTTCAAGTCATAAACTTATGTCATCCTAAAAGCTATGTATTTTTGCATGGAGAGAAACTATGACTGACCATAAGTTCTAGAAAAGTATTTGTCTACTGAATGAGTGACTGAGAAGATTCAAATTAGTTGCCTAAAATATTGTACAAAAATAGCATGTTACCTATGTACATTGTTTATACGTGTCTTTTTTCACAGATGTTTTTATTTGCATTACAACTGTGCCCAATCTAGACCAAGACAGGTAATGTGTCAGCACAAGCAAAGATACATTTCCTTTCCCAAAAGAATCATTTATTTTCAGTCAAGAAATAAAAAGTGGGTGTAACCAATATAGCAGGGGGGATAGGATAAAGGTAAAACTGAAAATATAATGCAGCTGTACTGGTAATGAGTGCCTAATGGTTTTGATTAAATTAATTTGTTTTTAATTAGTTATATAACTCTTGCTTGACTCTCCCACATTGTGTTTCCAGAGTTGGCAGTCAGGAAAACCCTCCCCCTGTTTGCACATTTCATCTGGAAATCATTTAGAAACAATAAAAAACTATATGATGCCATTTTAATGCAGAGTATTTTTTTCTCAGATGTCTATTGCTGTACAACACTTTTCTTCTAATTTCTAGCCTTCTAATCTGTTGCCAAGGCACTGGTAAAAGTGCAGGCATTCACAACACTTTATTCTGCTGGGTTACCAAACTCTGTGAGATATAGTTGAATTATATAAAAAGAAATACCCTATTTCTATATGTGTAAAATGTAAGCATAGAAATGAACGAAGTACATCTTGACTGGCTTCTCTCCTCATATTCCCCACCATATAGCGGGAAATGGAAACTCTGCAATTTGCAATACAAGAGTATAAGAGAAAAAAGAAAAACACAAGATTGATGGGATGACATTTCCAGCAAACTGAGCGTAAAACCCTACAAGAATAAAGATGCTAACTAAGGCTCCAAGCCCTTATTTAGTAAGATGCTGTAAGCACCCATATGGTTGTTCTAAAGCTTGAATCCTGTTTCCGTGCTTGTATTCCTAATTAGTCATGTGTAGTGCTTTGCTGAATTGGGGCCATAAGAAGACATTGCTGAGTAACCCCAATACATTTAATCAGTATCAGTCATCTGAACTACATGCCTTTATTTGGTTTAAACTGTTATCCTAAAAACCACAATGCACGATTTCTGATGAGTCTTCTACTTGCTCCTTTTAGATTTTTATTCCTTTGGGCATTCTTAATAATTAAAATGGGAATAACGCATGTTACATACTATTTTGAACGGGGGGTTTTGCTTGGGTTTTTTTGGTGATGTTTTGTTTTGGTTCTTGGGGGGGGGTTGTGGTTTTAGGATTTTTGTACACTACTGACTAATCTCTTTTACAGAAACTTAAAAAAAGAGAAGAGGAAAAAAAGACATTCACGTTTGATTTGGGAGGAAGCCAGTGTCAACATGACCAATGATGGGAACACTGATGATATGCTGGGTGTGTCTTTCAAGTTCTGGAACATGTAGAAGCCTGTTAAATGGGGCTGAGAGATCCTGACAAAAGTGCTCACCTAGGAATAAAACTCACTGCGGGGAATAAAGAAAAAAATCCCCAACAAAAACCTTGTCAGGTTATAAAATTCTCTTCCTTCTGCACAGGTCTCAGTTCAGAGTAGCAAAAGTAGCTGTTGCAAGTGAACATTATGTGCACCCTTGATATGAAAAAGTATGAGGTGGTCTTTCTTCTTCAGTAACATACTCAAAATATTCTTTGCTGTCTTTAAAATGACTTGTGGGTGTGTTTTCCTTTATAATTAAATACTTCGTAACTTCTGTTGTTTCATTACATCTAATAAAAAAAGCCTGACAAAGATGTGACCTCTCTTATTTTCCTTTGAATTCAGTGTTCACAAAAACTATTGGTTTGTCTACCAGATGGACTCCTTGTAACTGAATTATACCATATAACATACACCGTATGCTTATATTACAATGAAAATTTAAAGTAAAAAATGTCCTGTGAGGTTCCCACCTCCTCTGCTTTTAGTATTTTGCAAGTGCTTCCCTCCTCCAGTTCTGCTTGCCAGTGTTCCTCTATTCCAGTCTCAGCAGGTGAGAATAGTTTCCACTATGCAAACTCAGTACTCTGTTTCTCTAGTGAAACTGAAACCTGGTATGGCTATTATATCTAAGCCAAAGTCTGACTGTGCTTTCTTGAATATAGCTGGGATAAGATAATAACAGCTGAGAGGTGTTGCCACAGGTTTCGATCAGGCTGAAGGTGCAGAATTTTAGCATATTATGAAACCATACACCAGAGTTTCATGGTTATATGCTCAAATTTGTATCCCAAGAAGGTATTTGTGCCTTGGTGCTGTCAGTTGTATTTTTATCTTATTTAACCATTGCATCTAAAGTGGCAATGGTTATTGCACCCTTGTTTTGATGTGTACATATACCCTAGTTACTAATTTTTATTATGTTAGTGCTTCATGACCTGACCAGAGGATTTGGTCTGTAATTAAAACAGTTTTTGTATTTGGTATCAAATAACCATTATGGCTTCATCTAACTAGGATCAAAAAACTAACAAACAGATGTTCAATAACTTGTTCTAAAAGTGCAGTATAAACACATTATGCATGGATCCCACCTATGTGTTAAACTGATCAATTTTACCACCTCTTCCAGACAAGGTGGACTCTTTAGTTATGTCAAAGCTAGTCTAGATTTGGCATCACTGTATTGCCCCAGTCATCCTACCCATCACATTCATAATCACTGACTATGACTATCTCTGGAGCAAAATAGAAAATCTTCGTATTTTATTTTCCTTTGGGGTTAGGTAGGGAGGAATTTAACAGCTCGAAGACCAGAGGATATACTGCTTAAAATTATGGTCTTCTATAAACACAGACTACTTGAGAACTATGAACTAAGAAGTCTAATTAAACCATGAAAGAATGAGCTAGTGAGAAACATTACAGTGAAAAACAAACCATATGAAAAATGCATCTTACAGACATGCAGGACAGAGAGTGTAACACTAGACTTTAATTTAAAACTTGGACTACATTGAGTATCACCTAAACTTTTGCTAGAAATGTAGTGATGACTACATCTCTTCCATTTTAATTGTCTGCTGTTTTTAATCCTGTCCTTGCTATTCTATTTAAAACAAACTGGAGGGAGTTCATTCTATATTAACCTACAGCTCCACTTGAACATCTTTAAATCAAAGTTATCCTTGCAAATTAGTATTTCTGAATAATATTAAACTTCTACTACAAACAATCCCCTACCCATAAGCCCCCAAAACTCTCTCTTGAATAAGAGAATAACTGAGCTTTAATTCTTAGCACTAGTATTGAAGTATTTGGTGTGACCATGCATTCAGAATGAATAAAAATTATAATAAACAACTATGAAAGTGCAATACATAGCAATAATGTATTTTGAATCTGCCTGTTTCTGCCCATCCATCTATCAATTTCTGTGTGCACTGTTATTCTTACTTAACCCACTGTATATTTACTCTGTTTAATTCAGACTGTTGAATGACACAGTCATCCAGGTTGGAAAGGATTTTGGAGGTCTCATTTCAGACAGGGTCAACACTGAGTATAGATCAGGCTGCTCAGGACTTTAATGACTCCACCAAACAAGGATATTTCTTGGCCTTTCTGCACAACGTGTTTCAATGCTTAGCTACCCTTACAGTGGAAATCCTTTCCTTATATCCAGCTAGAGCCTCTCTTGGTTTGGTCTGCGCCCATTGTGTCTCACCCATGTCCCACTGTGCAGGGTCTGGCTTCATCTCCTCCATACTCATGGGCACTGGGAACTGCTGGTCAGGCCCACTGAAGCCAACCCTGCCCCCGGCTGGACAAGCCCAGCTCTCTCAGCATCCCCTCACAGATGGCAGTCCCAGCCATCACAGTGGGTCTATGCTGAACTCACTCCAGTTTATCAGCACCCTTGTTGTCCTGGGGGCCTATGACTAGATCCAAGAATCCAGATGTGGTCTAACAAGTGCCAAGTAAAGTGGGATAATTACTTTCCTTCATCTATTTGCTACAGCCTGGTATGCTGTTAGCCTCCACCACTGCCAGGGCACACTGACCTCTGGAACAGCTTTAAGTGATAATTTAAAGTGATTTGGCAATTAATGCTTTAATTGTTCTCCTCCTCTCAGTTCACAGAATTTCCCAGGTCAGAATAAATGTAACTGGGTACAGAATGTGCAAACTCTTAGAGGGAAGATGTAAACATTATAATTCACCTGAAAATCGTGGGCCCTTCAGTGTGGACAGCACAGATGCCCAGAGTATATTTGTTAATTTACCACATTATATTAGATGATCCAGTCAGTATGGGCTTGAAAGACAACTTCTGTGAATCTCTGCAGGCCCCTTGGTTCTTTAGTCATTTAGATTTCTTGCAGGTCTACACTTAATATTCTTTTTGTATCAATCACCTTGATATGGAATATCAGTAATCCTTCTCTATAGTGGATGACTTCTTTTTCATGCTTTCCATCAGGTTAATATTTCAGCACATTAAAGCTCTGTATATTTGGGCAACTTTTTGTCTAACTTTTATACTATGTTTTATTATGTAACACTGATTAAACTGGTGACATAGAATAACTGACCTGTGAACTGATTTGCCTGTCAAAGGCTTTCAGATGTGTAAATGTGTATTTCACTCAGCAATATAAGAGGCCATAAAGAACTGTGACTACTTAGCTTGGAATATGAAGTGGTACATGAGGCTTTCCTACACATGTCTATGAAGTATTAAAAGCCAGGCACATGACTATTTCAGTAAAGCACTGTATCACATGAATAAAGACCTGCTGATGTTTTCTGGTTAAGATTGCAATGTTTATGAAATGTGCCACATGAAAGAATATTGTTGAAAGATGACAATATATTAAAGTTATTTTTTAAAAAATGGTTCATTTTTAGGTTTGTTTTGTTTTTTTTTCTTTTGTTGTTTTTTTTTTTTCTGGTAGTGTGCAACTTTTTTTTTCTCTGTTTTTTTGGTAGCATTAAGCCTTTTGGGGATGAAGAAGATTGTGACTACTTCCTTTCCAGCCTGAACTCCCTCTTTGCAAAAACCCTGGTAGTACCTCACTTCTTTTTGCTCTCTCCTTCTTTCTATGTCTCAGTAGGAGAGTTTATGAATTTGGACTTTTTTCCTATAAGAATTTGCAACTATATGAAAAAATACCAAAGCTGCCTACTGGCAACAGAGGTTTTTTTTTCCATGGTGACTTGTGCAAGTTGCAGTTTAAAGGCTTAATACCCTTTTTCTGCTCAGTTGCATTTGTGGCCTGGCCTTGCATGATAACCTCTTATTGAATTGCTACAAAGGACCATAGATATCCCTCACTGTGCTAAATAATGAGAAATATCTCTCCAAGAAATCTGGAACATGGAACAAAATGAAAGCAGAGGTATACAAACATTGCAATGGCTAATTAAATAGACTGTCTACAGTGGGCAGGTCTAATAGACATCTCGGCACCTTCTCTTCAGCAACAGCTTAAGATGCCAAAGACTGGAGGCCCTGTAAAGTAAGCAGTCTGAATTGCTCATTGTTCTTTCTTTTTTCTTTTAATTTTCATGTTATTTTCATCATAGTAACTTCTGTATCAAATTGCCTGAATAAAGTTCATAGTTTCTCTTCTTTGTAGCAATACATCTACAGAGCATTCATTACAGCCAAGAGAATCAAGTAATCAAGTAACCTTGATTATTTTCTGTAAGATTCAGGCTTCAAATCTCTGTGAGGAAGAAAGATCTTCCAGGGGATCCTGAGAGATTAGAGTCACTATTGTTAAAAACCACTGCAGCCTGCAGAACCCAGACATGAAGTCAAGCAAAAACTGTAGTATTTTGAAAGTGATTTTACATATTTTTGTATGGAGAAAGTTTATTTCGCTGCAAAATAGAACGTTAAAGTTCTTGCAAAAAAAATTTTACTTGTCAGTCCAAGTAAGAAAATGCATCGTCAAAAACATAAACACACTCCTTTAAAAAAACCTATAGATTGTACAAATAGAAATGCTTTTGAAAAAAAATTAAATGCAATATTTGCAATAAAATAATATAAAACCCAGGCCATTTTAATTATTTTTAAAATTTCTTATATCACTAACTAGAAAACACTTGGTTATATTATTTAAGTTTAACTACACCTTGTTACAGGGAGTGGACTGTGGTTTTGGTCTTTTAAATGAAATCCAGTTATTTTCTCTACTTCATGCTGAAATACAGTTGGACATCTGCTACTGTAAGTTCATCAAATAATTACTGGTTTTCTTCCAGAGTGAGTTAAATTTTTCTATAACCACACTGGGTACACAATGCAATCCTCCCACGGCTATATACATTTATTTAAATTGCTTCTGAAAGTGACAGTGATATATGATAATATTAAGTTTGTGTTGATCAACAGCAAACTCCCTACAAAAGAGTAAGTACAAGCCATGAAATAATATGAACAAATCATTCAACTAAACAAGCTGGCAGGTGGAAGATCTGGTTTTAAATACTAAGAATGCAATCAGCTGAAGTGCTGAACTATAAGCACTCTTGATAAGGATGTGATTCTAAGTGAAAATAGAAAGGGGCTGCCTAAAGCAGAACATTTTCACTGATAGGGAGAACTGATGTTTGTTTATGTTAAGTACAGTGGTTTTTGGGTAGAAACCCCTTTTGACAAGACTTCTTTTAAAATGAAGTGTTATTTTGTTTGCAAAAAGAGTCACGATTGAAAGTAACTGTAGCAGGCCAGCGATTACTAAGAATATGAAATACTATTTAATAACATACTTGAAATGAAGATTGTGTAATTCACAATGCTGAGGATGTCCACACTCATGTCTCCTAGTATTAGAGTTACACAGCAGTTTCAGTACCTGACTGCACTGGTGCCATAAACGATAGCATTGAAGTTGGTCTAACTAATGATCAGCTACTCATAGGTGTGTATTGGGACAGCACATTATGTCCTAACATAATTTCTTCTTTTTTTCCCCTTAAAGAGGTACTAGATCAAATGTCTTTTTGAATGTTTCCATTGTTTTTAATAGTATGCATATGTTTCCCGTAGTTTTCTTTGTAGTGCAGTGGTTTGGCTTCTCAAAAATGACGATCAATATATTAGGCAGTAACAATTTGAACTTTTAACAGTTGTTCTGTAAACCTTTCCTGTGTTTTTCTCTGGGCTTTTTTTCTAGAGATGTGCTTTTCTTACTGGACTTTAACACCTTCTGCTTGTTTTCTACTGCAGGCAATGAGTTGACATCAGATTTTTATTTGTTGTGACAGTATCCCACAACCCAGAGTAAGTTACTGGGGTGGGATGTAGCTGGTGCCAAACCATGAGTAGTGATCCGTGTGATTTTTCACTGAGTGAAATAAAAAGTGAAAACACTTAGGAAAACATACTTGTGAAACAATTTTTCCTGGGTGTTTATAGATAACTATTAAGGCATATTCCCCAGCACAGTATCCAGTGGGTGCAGCAGTAGTACTTTGTGGTTATACTGGATTAGTTTAGACTTAAAAGTGAGATTCAGATCTTTAGGAAATCAGTCCACTGACTTACACATTTCAAATATCCTGGAAATGAGGAGAAATTAATATTTCCTGTTCTCAAGGAAAAGGAGTTACAGACAGGGCCCTGCTCCTTGAGTTGTCTTTGATGGCACTTATAGGTAAGACTCTGAACTTCAATGAGCAGTACCCAGTGAATAGAAAATGGATATTAGTGTGTGTGTGTGTGGGAAGATTACTATGTAAATTAGGATAGTATCCAAAGTGACTCACTCTAAATCATAACAAAGATTCTGATCCCTTGAAACTGCTCACTGTGCCAGAATTGCACAGCTGATCTCTTTCACCTTCTTTCACAATCCCACTCTATAGCAGTTTACAGAAAATAATCATGGTAGTGCTCCACCCTGAAAATAAAATACTGAAATCAACCTGGGGTTACATGAGGGAATTCTGCTAGCCTGAACAGTGAAAACAAACGGGAATGAAAGAAAGAATTATCTTGCGTGTAGGTGGATTCCCCCATGTTGCCTTGGAAAATGATATCACTATTTGACATTATCTTTTTACTCATTATGAGGAAGGCTACTAAATGGTCTCAGGCTTGGCAACCATGTGGGCAACCTGAGTGCATTCCAAACCATGTTATACACTTCCAAGAGGGCTAAGCATTAATGGCAAAAGTATTTTCAGCAAAAAGATACAGGTTTTCTATGGCAGAATTCTTGAAATTAGCTTGAGTGCTAGAAATACTTCCACAAAGCAACCAATCTGAAAAATCTCTCCAGGTACACTGAATAAAAATGGAGTATATCAGCAATTCAGAGCAATTAGAGAAGCTCCAGGCTTCACATTGCTCTTTGCTGGCTATCTTCTTACTGGGTCATTAGGGCTTTTGTTTTGTTTTACATTGACCTTTATTTGGGATAATGAAACTTGTGATCTTATGAGGAACAAGTATGGGAAGAGTCAGGTGTATGAGTCAACTATTTTACAAGTTCAGATGAAGAGGCTAAGATTTGCGTCATACTGAGAGTAACCTTGTTTCACAAAGGGGTCAAGACTGTTGTTGAAATGCCTCATCTTGTCAAGGACCCAGCCCACAGATAAATGTTTGTTACATGAAATCAACCATGAAATTAATAAAGCACATTAAAAAAGCACATCAACTTATGAACTTGGAGCTGGGGATTTAGCATTAGAAAAAAAAAAAAGTATGTTCATTAGAAATTAGTAAAATTTTATTCTGAAATAATAATTTCTCACATTGTCTTATAATAAATAAAATAAGATTTATCTCCATTCTTATCCTACGTGGCAAAAGCAGTGTCCTTGAATAATAATTTGCAGTTGGCAAAATATGCACCTGAGGCTTTTTTTCAATATATGTTACAGAAAAATGGGGTCCTGCTGAGGACCATGAGTCAAATTTCTGCTTACAAACAGCAGTGAAAAAGCAAATCCTGAAAGTATGGCTGTAAAAGAACAATGAGAATGGATGATAAACTGAGACAGTCCTTAAAATGTAGCAAAGGTCCCCAGAGGCCCTGTTTCTGGGCATCAGTTGATCCTGCTGGAAGAATCTGGCAATCATAACAGAGGTTCATGGAGAAACACATTCATATGATGAAAAGGTTGCCACAGGGTTGTGGTGATCAGTACACTTTTTGGCAATACGTTTATGACTGAGCAATCATGGACACTGTAATTTTTGTCGAAGCTGAATTTCCAAATATTTGTGAAGAATCTTGCATTACCTCTGTGCACAGCTACTTCTGCAGATCAAAGCTACTTTTTAGAACTCCCCATCTGAAAGTGTTTCTGAAAACACATGTAGAATTAAGAGTGAAAAAAATGAAGAAAACTAAATGCTTAGCTAATATTGTTGCTTAACATTATTTTGAGGAGGTCATCAACAGTGACAGCAGTTGCTAAATGTTTTCTGTTTGGAAAAAGAGAGCATCTGAAATGATTTATGGGAATACAGACAGCTTTAGCCACTCCAGATAAAGCTATACAAAGAAGAATGAAGCCCAGATTCAAGCCCAAACTTTCTTCACATCTTCACTATTTTGATACAAACCTCTCCTGACCAAGGAAAAAATACAGGCTTCTAGATCCCTTTGCAAAGACTAGAACATATACCACCCTGGAGATTACCAGTGTCAGGCTTTGGCACTTGACTGTGATCTCGTGCTGTCTTTTGTCATGTTGTAACAGGGCTAACACCATGCAGACATCTCAGCAGAGAAAGTTGTTCCAGAAGGTTCAAGGCTGGAAGCTTTTACTGCCTTTTCACACTATTTATATAGGAGATCAGTGAAAGATATCCTGCAAGGTGAATGCATAAAACTAGATCAGAGATTTTTCTGGGTTTCAACATTATTTCTGGAGGAAGCGTACAGGTAGTCTGTTAGAGGACTACTCAGTACTTATTCATCTCCACCGTCCAGTGCAGAAGATAGATGTGGAAGATAGGTTGCCTTTCAGTACTAAACTTCTTTGGGCCTTGTGTGTGTGAAATTCAAGGAGTGAAGTGGACAGCCAGTGAAATAATATGAGGTTTTGATCAGAATCCTTGCCTCTTCTTCTATTAAAAGCAATCACATTATTCAAGTTTATTTGTATTAACCTGTAAAATACAAAGTATCTTTCTATAAATAAGAGAAAACCTCCACATAATCATGAGTATTATTTTAATATTCTGATAGTGTTGTTTAATATCTATTGATGATCTAGATGAGGGAATGAAGTATAACCTTAATAAGTTTGCAGATGACACTAAGTTGGGTGGAAGTGTTGATCTGCTTGAGGAAAGGAAGGCTCTGCAGAGAGATCTGGACAGGCTGGATCAATGGGCAGAGGCCAACAGGATGAGGTTCAATAAGGCCAAGTGCCGAGTCCTGCACTTGGGCCACAACAGCCCCAGGCACCGATAGAGGCTTGGGGAAGAGTGGCTGGAAAGCTGCTCAGCAGAAAGGGACTTGGGAGTGCTGGTTGACAGCCAGCTGGATATGAGCCAGCAGTGTGCCCAGGTGGCCAAGAAGGCCAATGGCATCTTGGCCTGCATCAAGAACAGTGTGGCCAGAAGGAATAGAGCAGTGATTGTCCTGCTGTACTTGGCACTGGTGAGGCTGCACCTCGAGTGCTGTGTTCAGTTTTGGGCCCCTCACTTCAAAAAAGACATTGAGGTGCTGGAGTGTGTGCAGAGGAGGGCAACAAAGCTGGTGAAGGGACTGGAAAATATGTCTTATGGGGAATGACTGAGGGAGCTGGGGTTGTTCAGTCTGGAGAAGAGTAGACTTAGTGGAGACCTCATTGATCTCTACAACTACCTGAAAGGAGGTTGAAGTGAGATGGGGGTCAGTCTCTTCTTCCGTGCCCATAGTGACATCACAAGAGGAAATGGACTTAAATTGAAGCAGGGGAGATTCAGATTAGACATTAGGAAAAATTTCTTCTTTGTAAGGGTGATTGGGTATTTGGAATAGGTTGCCCAGGAAGGTGTGGTGTCATCATCCCTGAAAGAGTTCAAGATGCATCTGGATGTGGCGCTGGGTGATATGGTTTAGGGGTGATGTAGGTAGGTGGTTTGACTGGATGATCTTGAAGGTCTCTTCCAACCTTGATGTTTCTAAGATTCTATGATTATTTCATATCGACAAACTTATTGGATTCAATCTGATATTCCCGATCTGATCCCTCCTGTGCTGTGGAGGAAGTAAGACTTGATCTTAAAAATCTGTATGCTATTAAAATCTAACACCAGTGCCTCTGCCATGATTCTGGTCTTTAAAAGCTAACTAGGTAATGCAACATTTGCCAGCCTAATGATACTGTCACTTCAGAGTCAATAAAGAATCATCACATATATCACAGTTATACATTTTAAGATTAAATTAATTGCACTTGTTGCAAAGGAAACTTCCGTGAGTAGCTCATAAGTTCATTTTTTGTATTTAGGTGTTTAATGTTAGATGAGTTTAGTTTGTTTTGGATGAATAGGGGCAGGAACAATTTGCAATATTTTTATTATATTGATTTGTTGGTGCATACAACAATAATTTCCTTTCTAATTAAGCAGAATAATAATATGAACAGTTTAGTTCACCTTTCTCCACAAAATACTTGAGTTAAGCAAGGCTCTGAAGTATGTGTCAAACTTCAGCTTAATCTTCAGTGCAGAGCACCCATCATAGAGAGGTACTGTGTGAAAGAAAGTTTCCTGGTTAAGGGGAATTCCCATTGTAGGTATATATCTTAAATCTTTGCCTCTGCATTCCTAGCTAGAGTATCAATGAACTAAGTATGGGTGGGGAGGAGGCACAGCAGGTCAGGAAGGATAAGGAAAGTCATGGTGGACTGTTTGCTTGCTACTGGTACAGAGCATTGGCAGAATGCCTAAAGGTGTCCCATAGCACCCTTAGGGCTATATCTATAATGTGTGTTTGCACTTGGCCCATAAGAGATGGACTTAGGCTGGCCCTGATTCAAAAGCCATATGATTACATTCATATAGCACCAGTCCTGAGCTCTGTGTCTCAGAAAGGTTCATTAGCAAGTGTAGCATCGCACTGTCAACAGTTATGTAGGATTTTGTTTGCATGAAACTCACAAGATGTGAGTTCATGTCTGCTCAGGTCATGGTGGGTATGCTTCATTGTGCCTGTAATATGACAGATAAATATTTTCCAAGTAGTCCCAGAAGCACTAGGCACTATAATGCACAGTAAAGTTCTGCTTTGAAATGGTACGTAACTGAAGTAAGCATCTTTCTGAGTTGCTTTGTTAATATCTTTGCAATATAAGAGTATGTTAAAATCTCTACTTTTGTATGTGGAAGTTGTACCAAGGGATACTTGCTCTTAGAAGAAGTAGCTCACGTTAGCTCAGATCTACACTTATGCATGCTTCATTCATCCGAGCGGTCCCTTTCCAGTTCCATGGGGCCACTCATGTGTGAAGACCATTCATGCATATGAGTATTTACAGGACTGAAGTTCATAATAAGAGTTTAAAGTTCACCTCTGAAAGCAGAACAATTTTTGAATCTCATTAAAAATATACATCTGTGGCCTGTCAATAAGGTGTACAAATTGATAAATGCCACAGTGTAACATGGCTTTGACCAAGAAGGTAAGAAGAGAAGGAAGTGATTGTTAGTAACTGTAGCTTGCCCAAAGGCTTGCCTGAAGGCAAGATCTGGGGTCATATGAAATTTTCAAGAAGCCAGCATCAACAACTTTCTGCTTTCTAGAGATAATTGTTAGATGATAGTTTGTGACTCTGGATCTGAAGAAGGTCACATCATTTGCACAAAATCCACATTTTCTTGAATCACAATGTGGTTAGTATAGCTTAGCTTTGAGGTTGACCTATAAAATATAAATGAAATGCTGGACACACTGGATGTAGTTTTTAAAAACCTAACCATACTCCTTAGATTATTGCACCATAGAACTTTGGAAATAGAAATATTTCCATAGAGTAACCTGTGAATGAATAAACTATACTGTGTCATTTAATACTTCATTACATTTCTTAATTAAAAAATTAAGAAATTCTCTGGTAGTTTTTCTAAGGAAAGACAGGAACTATAGAAATGAAATCTGGATAGGAGGTAACATCCACACATTGTAGTTTATGAGGTCTAGAGTTTTACTTTCCTTTAAAATAATTTATTTCTTTTTGCAGTCCTTCTACTTAATCCCTGTATTTAAAAAACACTGGGACAATTGATCATCCAGGACATGCTTTCAAATCTGTGCCATATGTAAGAGATAAAATGGAAATGTTTCAAAAGCTATTTAGTGCAACATAGTCTTTGGAGTTTTTTGGTTTTGATTCTTTCTGAGCATGTTTGTAAGAATTTTTCATTGGGAAACAACTTGGCGGTCTAGAGTCAGGAATAGTCTACATCTGTTTGCTCTCCATCTTCAGTACTATGGCCAAAAAATGTCAAGAATTAATTTCTTGATGTAGCACCCATTCTGTTCTCAAGACTTGTTATTTAGGGGAGTATATTTGTTTACAAAGTGCCTATAAGGTCCTTTCAGTGAAACAGGTTGTTCACAATTAACATTCAGGCTAATATATTTTGCAGAAATGTCAGGTAAAGCAGCTGCACTCTGTGCTAAGAACTAGTTTTCTTGGTCTTTTCCTCTCCTGTCTGGTATTTAACAGCTGTCTTTCCAGCCAACCAATAATCTGGCATAACTTCACCCATTTTCTTGGCCTTGCCTATTGCTTGTCTCACAAGGACACGAGGGACACTTGCACTGCTTGAATGTTCAACAGCAATGTCATAATTACATTTTTATATAGCTCCCCTTTGTGAAACTCAGCCACAAAACACACAGACCTCTTTAATACCTAGTGTTTGGGAAATAAAAAGGTGTCTGACCATCATGTGTCCTTTCCACAATGGCTTTAACACTCAAAAAAAGCTCAGGAAGATCTAAGGCCTTGACAAAGAATGGTGTTTCATTCCAAACAGGTCTACTAAGAACCACTTGGCTGTTATTACTGGAGGAAAGCTTTCTCTGGAGAATGTAATTTTGAGAGATTACATCTATAAGCATCATTACTAATGGGACATCCATTTGCCTTTGTGTTATTTTTCATTGATGCTTCATTTACTTCCTCCCTCTGTTCTTTGTTTATTGTCAAATATTCATTTCACTTTGCCATTGCTAGCTGTCTTTTACTTACTCATCTTGTCTTAACACATGCAGTTTAAAAGGAGCTATACATCACATGCATATGATATAATTTCATTTCCCCAGTTCCTGCTTCTCTCCCTTATCCTCCCAACATTTAGAGGTGGGATTTTTGTTAAACATTTTCTGTAGACAAAGCTATCTGTATTATAATAGGTGATAATGAACAAAATAAGATTCTTTTAATTTTGAAGTCCCAATGTTTTTATACCTATTCACTCTGCTGTAACATCTTAATGAAAAGAGGAATGAAATTAGGGAACTGAGATCTAATTCTACAGATGTCTCTGCAAAGGCTGGAACTTCAAACACACTAAATATTAGAGGGATGTACGTGTGCAGTGTATATTGCAATACATGCACACACACACACACATATGTGTGTAATTGCAAGACAGGAATATAAATATTTAATTATTAAACAGTATATATTTGAATTATACTTTGCTTATATACTAATATGTATACCATATATAATGAACATAATTAGAATAAAATGGAGTAAAATAGACTAGACAAAGGTAGAACAGAGGAGAACAGGAGTGCAATGAATAAAAAGGTGCAGGTTTTATGACATGGTAGCTCACACTACATCAGATTTTTATTCTGTCTCTATGTATTCAGACTAGAATTTATGGATCTTGTAAGGGGATGAAATGACATGGGTGAATATTTATGTTGTATAACTTTATGCCTTTAGCTGAGAGGCTTATGTCAGCTAGCAGGTCACTCATGCTCCTGTGGGAAGACAGATGACTCCACCAAGGGTAAAGTGGGCCAGAAGTCTGACCAGAATGCTCTGAAGTAATCTGTGGAGTAGCTATTCACTCTTCAGAAATCCTGTGAAAAATTATGCCCTGCATACTCCTGGCTGAAATCAGGGACTTGAGGATTCTTCATCTGGCTTCATCCCTTTTGCTTGGTGTAAGTAAGTTGGAACAGGCGTGAGAAGTCCACTCTTGGCACAGAGAGGACAAATGGTAGTTTGATTTTGCTTATCAAGGTGAACAATTCCCTCTTCGTCATCTTAACTCCAGTTTTCAGGCCAAGCAGCCAAGTTGAGATAAATCTAGACTATTGTCTGTCATATGAAGAGTTAGTTAGGCTATGGAATTGTAAATTTTCTTATTATAGATGTGCTAAGTGGGATCCTGTGAAGTGATTTACCTAGATACAGTGAAAGCTCTTAACAATCAGAATTTTGTAACGGCTATGTTACAACTTACTATTTGGTTTGTAACACAGATGCACTAATACATATATATATATATATGTATATACGTATGAAAAGGCCTTGTGTTATTTTTAAAATTCTTAGCGGAGAAATAAATTATGATCATTGGACATAAATGGTTCTCACTGATACATTCAGCTTTTGTCACCTTCACTCCTGTTCAGTAATATCTTATTCAATAACAGTTCTACACATATGAAGGGGACAGCTCATAGAGCAGGATATTATTTCCCTGAGCAAAGCTGACAATGTGTCCTTGAGATATTAAGTGTGACAGAATTCAGTGGGGAACCTGTTAAGGGAGACACAAGTTCACAGTCTGGAGCAGGTTTTCACATACTATTATGTAGCAGAAGATTAGCACCTCATGTAAAATCACTTCCAGCCATCCAGTCTAAAATAAATGTAAGATTATATTCCGTTTGAGAGGTGAGTGCTGACCTATTTTTTCAGTGAGAAAATATTATGTGATTGCTTGCACTTAGCAAGGCTGGGAAAATAGAACAAAAATGGGTTGATCTGGCAGATATCTCAAAATTTATTTATGAAGTATGATTTAAGTTTCAAAATATATATTCCATTTGTTTTATGTTGCATGTTATTTTAAGATCACACAAAACAGAAAGAATATAGTTGAAAACATTCAAATCTCAAACGAAGAATTCATTAGAAATTAATGGTCTCTGTGCAGTGAAACCATTACCACAACATCCTGCAGGATACAAAAAGCAGAGCAGCAGTCCTGCAAAAAAATCAGTAAATGTTTCTCATGCCTTTTTGATAAAGATTGTCGCTTGATTTTAGCAACCTGTGAAACAATGCAGTAACCATTTAATCTTGCATGGAAGTATGCAATGTTTATCAACTCATTCATATTCTCTGCTTGCTAAACTCCTTGGTGTCCTTCTATGATAGTCTCTGTGGTGGAATCCTAGAGGAAGAACATTTCTGTCATGCCCACATGAACTATATGCTGCAGAGGAAAAAGAATGAAGTGTTAGTATATTTAAGCATACAAAAGTAAAAAGAAAATATTAAATATAAGGTTCTAAGTGTATGAGTTACACTGTGGAATTTAATTATTCTCTTGTTCTGTTGTGTAGATGAAGAATAAATCCTCTGGCTTCATTAAAGCAATACCACATGAATCCGCTACAGTATGAGAATTGAATCTAAAGGATACAGCTACTGCTTGTTGTACATTATGGCTATCAATTAAAAAATAAAGGAGATTTTAAACATTGTTACTGAATTGTGGTCTTTCAGAATTGTCTTTCAGCTCCCAAAATGTCAATTTCCCAGGGACTTCATATTATATATCAGACAGTATTTTTGTTCTCAAAATAGTTTCCTTTAGGAATGATACTTGTCCTCCCTTTACCTGAAGAAATAACTACTTTGTTATGGGAAAAAGAGTTTCTTTTTAAAATGGGGAGTTCAAGAAACACATTTTAAAATTCAAGTTCTTCCAAGAACATAATATTGTTCTATGACTTATTTATGGTTTTATCTTTTCATATCTGGCATGGCAATATAGAATATCATTTACTTACTATTCAGCTGATCTCATTTACTGAGCAAGTGTATACTGCAAAAATACATTCTGCTATGTGTATATGGTGTATTGACAAATGCAGTTCCAAGTCCTCAAAACACTGATTCCGCTCAGCCCACAAAAAAAAGCTTATCTTGAATCATATACTTAAGCTGATAACTTCTGGATGAGCCACTTAAAATTAGAATTAACTTTAAGCAACTGCTTTAATTTTCTGCTCAGTCAGAACCTTTTCCTTCTTTGAGCCTTCCTCTCTACCCTCACACTGGCATAACTGCCTGGAAAGCATCAGACAAGTATTATGCTGTGCTACAACTGGGAAAACTTCAGTCCACAGGTCAATTAGAAGAACACAGTGATATGAAGAAGAAAGTGTAATTACTAGCTGCAATAAATAATAGAAATTAAAGTCAGGCAGTAAAACCCATTAGGGATTTTTTAAGTTTCAGTGAATTGAAAACACTGTAAACTGCCACAAAAAAATGAGTTCATGGCTTGTTGAGCCATGTTTACTTCAGATCAATTCTGAGGCAAACAATAGTTATTAACACTCTGGTCAAACTGTAAAAATTAAGAAAACATGTTTCAAAAGTGTCTATATTTCAAATATTAAAATAAAAACACAGTGATAATACTAACACATCCACTGGAAACAGCTCTTTAAAGAAAGGATGCTCCAATTAAGACAAAGTTAAATAAGTGTTTAATTTAATTAATTTGCTTAAATATTTCACTAGGTATCAGATGTTTTCTAAAACAAGGCCTAAAGAAGGAACGCTAAGTTTGCCTGTACTACTCTCATCTGATTATCTCTCAGTACATTTTACTTCAGTAAATAAGATCTAACACACAGGCTATTCCTATCCGAACATAGGAAAAACTACATCTAAACAACTTACCTGTGGAGAACCTGCAATGAAATATAAGCTTGTCTTTTTAACCCACTGCATGAGGCCATTGCAAGAACAAACTAGAACAAACAGGTGGCTAAAGTCTGCATGCTGTCTGCAGGGTGTTAGTAACTTAGCCATAAATAACTGCAAAATCACAAATTCTTCACATGAGCTACTCATCAACACTAAATAAAAATAGACCTATTGCTTATTGTTCCATTGAATTTTATATGTACCATAAAACGAACATAATCTGTATGGGATTCTTAATGTAATTCTGGGATTGTCATTCAAATTTATCTCTGGAAATAGACACCTACCAACATTTATGAACACGATTTTTGTATCTGCTAAATGTCTGCACCTCCTGCTGACTTCATTAGAAATTGTGGGTGCCCACCACATCTGCAGGTTCAAATGATAAGAACCTGAGTGGATTAGAAACACTTGCCTGACAGCTCGCAAATTGTCATTTGTTATTATGCCACAACACAGTGATCTCCAGACCCAGCAATTTATGAAGGTAACACACAATTATGGTCATCAACTATCTGCATCCTCACACGTAGCCTGGCTTTGTACTATGATACATACATCAAGCAAGTCATTATGTCAACTACAATGAATTTGTAAAAGTTGTAGATTTTCAGGCCAGAAGGGACCATTTTAATCAAATAATCTGACCACTTGTGTAATACACAGAATCACAGAATTC